>VZSZ01005767.1:544610-569610 GCA_013398815.1 Ibidorhyncha struthersii
AACCTGGCACTTGCCCTTGTTGAAACTCATACCATTGATGTTGGCCCAGTGATCCAACCTATCTTAGTCTCTCTGTAGAGCTTCCCTGTCCTCCTGGGAATCAACACTCCTGCTTAACTTGGTGTCATCTGCAAACTTGCTGATGATACACCCTATGTCCTTATCAAGATCATCAATAAAGACGTTGAACAGAAATGGTCCCAACACTGAGCCCTGAGGCACACCACTTGTGACCGGCCGCCAGCTGGATTTAAATCCATTGAGCACCACTCTTTGGGACCTTCCAGTCAGCCAGTGCTTGAACCAGCGGATCGTATGCTCATTCAGGCCGTGCGAAGCCAGTTTTTCCACAAGAATTGTATGGGGGACAGTATCGAATGCTTTTTGAAAGTCCAGGTATACAATATCAACAGCCTTTCCCTCATCCAATATTCTGGTAATCTTGTCATAGAAGGAGATCAGGTTCGTCTGGCAGGACCTGCCTTCCATAAACCCATGGAGGGTTATGAGTTGAAATAATAGTTTGAAATAGGTAACTGATAAAAACTTACCAATAATTATGAGACTTTGCAAGCGAGGACTGATTTTCTTTACTGTATCTAAGCTTTAGGATGGCATCCTAAAACTTTTATCAGCAAGTCCGAGGGACAGGAACTTCACTTACACGTGTTTCTCCCCTAATCACCTGGCTACAGGCACTAGGATCTGAATAACGATACCAGATATTGCAAAATTTGGAATGAACTTGTGAATGTCAACAACACCGAAGTTGCTGTGCACTGGCAAGGTGCTTTGCTCTGATAGCTTGAACATCCACAAGAGCTTTGTGACAGTTGGTGACATGCCCTCCACACTACTACATCCCCATGCTCGGTTATAAAGCTGGATGTGTAGCTGCCCTGTATGGCCAGGAGCGCACCCACCCAAGCAACAAGAGCCCATCTTTATATCACACCCTGAGCTGAAGCGTAGTTGAAAGGGCTCCAGTGCTTGGGCTGCTGACAGGTGCAGTTGAAGCCCACTTGTGCCAGGCTGATGGTTAACGCTTTACCAACCGTGAAGCCAGGTGTTCTGCTCTGGTTTCTGAAGTCTATAAGGTGGAGCAGCGGTTTCTTTAAACTTGGTCACGATAACACATAGCATTTAAAAAAAAATATTTTGGCCACATCTAGCCAATGTTATCATCTTATTTTTATTTATCTGCCAAGAAATGCAAAAAATCAGCAATGCAGAAGGTTTTCCTCCTTTTCAGTACTGGTTGGACATCATTTGTGAATGGACCACATCCATGGAGAGAAAGCATAACTTAGTACATTCAGAAGTGAGACCATCCTGCACACAGGCTCTCCTCTTTGAAGTAATGAGATCCCATGTAACAGCAAGAAGGTCTCATATGGAGGGAAACACATGACCAAGGAGGTAACTGATGTTCTGGATTATTTTGTATGGTCATCCTTGTATCCTGTACCACAGAGACCTCCTGCATAATGAAGGAAGAGCTTCACAACCAAGCTTCCTGTCTTTTTTTTGCAGCACTGGCTAGAGATTAGATACCAATTTCATTTGCCACCGTTTAATTTCTTTCTTTTTAATTAGATGTGTTAGGTACTCAGAATCTTGTTTGGGATTGGTTTCACAGCCCATCATATTTCTTAAACTATGATAGGACAATTGGCTATTAATTCAAAGCAGTGCTAATAATGGTCGCTACAGCTACTAGGAGAAACAAATGGGAAGGCTGTTGAAAGACCTCTCCACTTTTAACCCCCTTGATACAAATTTAGATTTAAGCCTGACAAACAAAACCCTCAATGTCTCAATTATACTTTGTTTAATCGTATGATTCCCTTTGGCCTGTATTAATGGTCAGTCCACAGCAAACGAGGAAAAGAAGAAGAGATAGACTGGGGACAGGAGGAATGTGGACATTATCTAGGAACACACATATATCTCCTATGCCATGCCACACGCCTTCCAAATTACAGCCAGAGGAGGCTGCCCACAGCCGTTCCCTTGAGCAAGGCCATGGCACTGAGGACCCTGCAAGTTCGATCCTTCTGCCTAGCCGACGTTGGTGGGGAACAGAGGGCTAGACCACCACACCGGCATCTTGTCCCACGCAGAGAGAGCAGGCTGCAGCGGACGACAACAGGGCTTATGGGGGTGCAGGGCAGTTGCCTGTCTCATGACACAAACCCTGAATATTCTGAGATTTTGTTCTTGGAAGTAATCTCTCCCACCTTCTCCCCTTCCTCCCTCCTTCATTTTCTTCTTTGACGTGCAGCCCTGCTCCGGTGTAACTGCCTTAGTGGGAATTGCCTGCAGGTCCTGATGTAATAGCTGTGCCATATGGTCCCTTCACACAGCGGGAAGGTGGAAAAATCCAGAAGGAAAAAAAAAACAACTGCAACCCTGGAAAACTTTATGTAGCAGCTCAGCAGAACTACAGCTGTGGCCACAAACAGAGGCAACAACTGGAATATTACACATGATGCATAGGGCACAGCAACAGCACACAGCCTCCCCAGAAGGCAGCTGAGCTTTATGTCCCATTTAACTGAGAAACCTCCCCACATACCATAAAGTTCCATTAAAGCACACAAGCAGGTGTGGCAGCCCTGGTGTTTTCAGTGGTAGATCACTCGGCTCCTTTTGCCTCCAAAGTACCCTCCGCTGGCTGCCTTTCTCCAGGTGTTTGCAGAGGAACCTAATGAGACTGATTGGGACATGCTGATCAGCTTTCATTATAAGCTGTTCTCTAGCAGTCCGATTAATCAAGATAATGGTATGTGCTGTGCATGTATTTTATGGCTGTACCCAGTTTTGCTTTCAAAACCAAAATAAGACACCTGTTTTCCCCACCCTGTCTTGCTGAGTAGTCCCTTTAAGAGCATAACCTTGTTATCAAATATATGATATACCATCAGAGCTGGGGAGCTTCATACGCACATAAATATCACTCTTCCAGTTTGTGCTTTTTATACTAGCAGAAGAATCTAATGGAAATAAATTCAGTCCATGGGTCAATTACAGGCTTATTTTCATATTTATGGACTTAATACTTCCACACACAAAAAGATTCTAATGATAGCCTAAGGCACAGAGTAATCAAAACAACAGCTATTGAAAAGGAAGGAACTAAAGAAAAGTACCACTTTGAAATTCTACCCCCATCTCCTGATATTGTTATATACACTATGTAAAAAATGCTTTTCCACAAATGAGTATGATTTTTACCTACTTACCGTCAGTGTACCATTAAAAAGAAACCAAAGGCAAGAGTTGTTACCAGAACAAAGGCTGCACTTTTTCCACCTCCAGATTCAAGAAATTAATGCTTTGATACGGACAATCAAATTTCCCTCTTTCTTCTTCTTCTCCTTCTTCCTTCTTGTCCCTGTGTCTGTTAGTAAAGGAGGCAGTATTACACACTTCTTTCGTGGATCAAGGATGTCCATATGCCCTGCAGTGACTGAAGGATCCCAGAGCCATCCCCTGCCCCAGCATGGCAGGTACCCATTCCTCGCTGATCAGCTCCATGTGTCTTTGGAGGCTTCACTGCTGCCTCAGGGAAGGAGGAGAGGGAAAGACTAGCTCCTGTAGAGCTGCCAGGATAGGCAGCGGAGGGGTATGGACTTTAGAGGGGCTAAAGGAGCTGCTTCCATGCCATGCCCTGTCCTGCCCGGTGAAGGGGCCCCTTCTCCCCTGCTGCTGTCTATGGAGGGCATCACTATCACTTGAAGCAGCCCCCTCCAAGATAATTCAGAAATTTCCTCTTAAGTATCAGCAGTGCATATAGGTATTTGTTATCCCAGCTTGTTTTCATGTATATTTTATGTGCCAAGCAAGGATGTGTGAGGAAAGAAGGGAGCATGTTTAAGCTTTCAATGCCAACTGGAGCAAGATAGACTGCAGAAGCTATCACTGAGCACTTCATGCATTGCAACTTCATCGTGTTGTTTCTTGAGTTAGTTATTTATTAACAGTCACTGGATTGGAGCATCTTGCATTTGATTAGATAAATGATATGTTGTGACTTGGAGCATTTTGTGAAATCATAATAATCTCTATTGACAATGCATCTATCAGTTTGGCACGATGTTTGCTAGCCATCAAGAGGATCTTTATGAATCTGAATTCAATGCAAAGGGCCCTAAACCTCAAGCCTTAGTTCTCTAGAAACCTGACATGAGAAATAGCGAAAGAAAATGAAATATTTTCCTCATTTGCTGATTATTTCCACAGCCCCTGAATGCCTATGAATAAACTCTGCCACACCACCTGACACAAGAAAAATAGCCATACAGGAAGCTTAATATTTGCTGTAACCTCAGTTTCCTGGAGCTGGAGCGCTCCCTTAAATAATTTACAGCTCTAAAAGTGAGATAAGACTATCTCCAGTTCTGGCTTTGTTGTGTGTCCTGGGTTATTCTAAACCACTTCTGCAAGGGACATCCATCATTACAGACCCAGCTTTCCCTTCATCCCACATAGACATCTGAGAGACAGTGACTGGAAAGAATGCCAGAACTGGAGATAGTCTGATGTCATTTTAATGATTGTAAATTATTTAAAGAAGAATACCACAGCCAGAGTCCCAGTCATTTGAAAGTGTTTGCTAAAATGCCTAAAAGATCTTTAGTGACAATCTCGCATACACATACGCAATGAAAATAAGGTTAATGACTCTAATTTGAGAAGGAAGAAGGACATAGGTCAGGAGAGTGATTGTTCAATTTTACGCTGCAGGACTCTCAATAAAGAAGGAAACGACTTCACTCAGGAATGACTCCATCAATTTTTGCTACATTCCAGTAGCATTAATAAGATCAATGGTATTAAAAGCAGTAAGACGTCCAGTCTGCCTAGGACCCCAACTTTTACATGCTCCACTCAACAGACTAACCCCAGCTGACACCACCAGTATATAGCATCAGATTTGTTGGGGTCCAGGGGGCAGAGAAGTTCCAGAAGCTGCCAAAACTGTTTTGCTGCAGCCAGAAAGGAAGTAAGAAGGGCAAGAATTATGAGGACAGTAACAACTGTTGTGATAGATTTGGATATGAAGCTGCCCTGGCAGCTGTGACCCTAGACTGAGCTTAGTGGTGGGCAGTGGGGAGCTTCCTAACCCAGAGGGTAGGAAGGTAGAGGAGCACCACAAAGAGCAGCAGGCTGACCTCTTGCCTCAGGAACTGAAATGGCTTGGACTGTGATCTTTTCAACTGCCTTCTCCAAAAGAAAATTTTAAAGACAGTGCAGTAACTGAAAAGACGCTGGTAATGTCAAGAAATGCTTTCTACACAGTATTAGAAACTCTTTCACCACAGATTACAGCATGTGTCTTCTCTGCCATACAGGCATTATCTCATCTCTTTAAAAGACGGGTAGGTTCAGCCACAGAGAGGTCATATCCAAAGTCACATACATAGCTGGGAATGAAGACCCATCAAGTTGCACTATGGAGATGTAAGACATGGCATCCATTGACTTTAGTGGGAAGGCCAGCATAAAAAAAAAAAAAAAAAAAAAAGACCTACTGTCATTTGAGGAGTTTTCCACTTCCACACATGTGCTCAGGGCACTATATATTGGCTCCAGGTCCCCGAACCATGGGAAATGGCAGGCTTCCTGCACGGCTGCTTCAGTTGTGTTCCTCATTTCGGGCCATTGTTCCAGACTATCTTTTGTTTGGGCCTTGGCAGGCAGTAAGACAGAGAATGCTAATGAATGTCTTCGCTCCAAGCACAATATAAGAGAGGCATTTCATTTTCATTTTCTTCCCTGTGAGTCTTGAGTTTTAAACTTGAGCTATGCAATGGAAATGAAATTCCTCTTAAAATGATGGGCTCTCCCCTTTGTGCATGTAGTCGGAAGACACTGGATAAGCCACTTCTCAGACAAACCCCCACAGCCTTAAATGTTAGAGAGCAATACAGACATGCAATTTATTGTTGCAGAATGGAAACTCTAGGATATTTATTGGTAAAAATAGAAAATTCCTCTTCTACAATTTAGACCTCAAGTACCAGCCATACTTAGAGATTTGATACAGGTGATTGTGTTGCTTCAAAATTGGTAGGAGAAGCTGGCATCATCATAACAACACCTCTGGCTTCAGTTTGTTTAACCTAAAGTTTTACCTCAAGAATCATGGGTGATTTCCTGACTTTTGGAGAGGTTCTTGGTGGTGGTTGACAGCAGCATCCTCAGCGACCCTGCTTATCCCAAATCTGCAAAGTAAAAAATCTTTTTAATATATAGATATATACATTTCACCTGGCATTGCACGGACATCGGTTTATCCAGGATTGAACATACCTGTCTGCTGTAAGCAGAACCCCTAGTTTTCTAGAACTCTCAGGGAATGAAACCAGCAGTTTGATGCCTAATTAAATCATCTCCCCCAAATTTCTGGCCCTCTGCTGGCTGAGATTTTCAGAAAGTGTGCAAAGAATGGATTTGACTTTCAGCAGGCAGTGTTGAGCATCCGCAGCCACCACCGCCTCCCAGGGAGCTCCTGCCTGTTTGACAGCTTTGAAAATCATCAAGTCATTAAACTACTATTTAAATTAAGAGCAAGGACCTATTTTTAGGTACCTGTATCTGAAATCTGTGTGCACTCATTGCCATCATTTCAAAATTCCTCACACTAGGGACAGAACAGGACTTTCCCAATCTTAACTTTATACATCAGCTCATATAGTCTTGACCATCCCCTTTTGGTTCCTTTTCTTAGTGAAGTAGTCCATGCCCACCCCTTTCCTGAGTCTTAAAATAAAATAAACATCTTGGTGATTTGCATTTATGTGTAGATAGCCTGTGTGTATGTGCATACACATATGCTTGCACGTGTGTTTATGGGAATCAAAGTACTTAAAAAGCTTTACTGTGTCTTAATACATATTGTATATCATCAGTGGAAGTTTTCACTGTGTTCATAGAAAGGTGTGTGTGTCTGTGTGTGTGTGTATGAGAGAGAAAGAAAGAGCAAGGGAGACAGACGGAGAGAGGGAGAGAGAGTGCACCAGGAATTATCTATGCATAAAGAAATTAAAAGAGAATATTTTTCCAGAGCAATTGAAGCCCATCTCCTGAACAATGACGACAGCTCCTCATTTTCGACAACAATAGAGGGCACGTAGGAGTCAGCTCATTAGAATATCTGTGGCTCTTTTCTGTTCTCTCTGCATTAAGCCCCCATAATGTCAGTTGTCACTTATTAATGACAATTAACTAGTAATCAGCAGTGAGACTCTTCGAGGTGGTCCTTGCCTGACAGGTGAAGAAAGAGAACATTGCGTAGTGCCATGCAGTGACATGGAACCTTCAAAGGGAGCACGGCATTTCCATAAATTATTTCAGAAAGAAATTTTCTTTTAGACATTCTCTTTAAAGCATTAGGATCTTTAACCCTAGAAGGACTATATGGTTGCAGCTGTCCTCCCT
Source organism: Ibidorhyncha struthersii (assembly GCA_013398815.1). Classification (NCBI taxonomy): domain Eukaryota; kingdom Metazoa; phylum Chordata; class Aves; order Charadriiformes; family Charadriidae; genus Ibidorhyncha; species Ibidorhyncha struthersii. The sequence continues at coordinate 552,057 of VZSZ01005767.1, forward strand.
CCCCCCCTCCCCTTATCACTAGTATTGGATAAAATTGGAAGGCAGCCTGATCTGTCATGTAACCCAATTCCCATCTGGGGCTGGCATAGCTATCAACCCACTCTGCTGAAACTATAAATACCTTCCCTTGATACTCAACTTTAAGTGCTCACTTAAAATGATGCCCAGATATCAATAGTGAAGTTGCCAACTGAGAGCAGGTAGGTGGATGGCCAGTAGAGACTGCAACACATCTATTATAATGTCTTTAAAAATTAAGTGATGTGCATGCGCTCTATTTATGTACGTGGGTAGCCTATGAAATTATACCATCTTCTCCCCTGTTTCTGATGGTTTTTACACCCACTTATTATGTCTTGTCTTAAATGAGATGTTACTACATGTTTTTACATCAACCAGCATATCCAGGGCCCTGGACCGTGATTGCTACTGCAATACAAGTTTGATGTAGTTATTGCTCTTAGAAAGATTAAAGTTGGAAAAAAACCCAACCAGCCGCAACAAAACAACCGTTAGATTTCCTCCACGCAAAGCTTCCTCTTTGCTCCTCTCCCTGTCTTGTGCAACACCAGGTAAAAGCACTCACCACCAGATTTCATTCAAACTCTTTGCTCCTTCTCGTCTCTCCTCCTTCTCCCAGACCCACCAGTTTTTGAACTGGCAATCCCATGAAGTCTTTACATTGAATACTTCAGCTGTCCACTACAAACCCTTGTTTCCTTTCTGAGGCAAATACAGCCTCGTTCCATGTTTTTTGCAAGAGGTCAGGGAGGTTCCCAAACATCGCTCAGGCATGCTCCTGTCGCCCAGCACAGAGCCCCTTTGAGCTTTACCTAGCTAGGTCCCCTTTTGTTTCCTAACAGGCACACAGGCCTTCCAGCCTTTCCCTTTTCACCTCTCTCAGTCCTAGCTTTCAAAAGCCCTGCCAACTGCTCTTGCAAATAGCAATTATTCTCCTATCATTTCTTTTTTCCATCTTTTCCTTCTTCTCACGGTGGATCTCCAAGTTCCCATTCTTTTTTGTGCTGCTTTTACCCGTCTTATGGCTGCTGATCGTTAGACTCTGTTCTTAGTCCCTCCTCGGTCCTATTTCTTCTTTGCACTTTTCCAGATCCCCAGTTGTCAAAGCACACTTTAAAAATGTGAAATGTGACACTCACCAACCCCCAAAACTCGGGCGGAGGATCCCCATGCAATGTTAAGTCTAGACCTGCTGCCTTTTTTAGAGCAAAGCTATCTAATTTTTCACATTATCCCGCCACAGAAAAGTAGTGATGAGAAATAGAAGAGACAGTTAATGCTAAATGCTACAAACTTTACCAAGATAGCACTTTAGTGGCAGCTAAGAATACAACTCTTCCTTGAACATAAAGACACACATGACTGCAAAAAGAAATGTGCTATACAGTGCATCCTTGAACCACATTTTATCATCACGCTACACACTCGGATACTACTATATATAATTATTAATACAGCATGCCCACTGCAAACATGCTGAGTGTGTTTGACCTTGGACTGCCAAGTAATATACCAATTGTGGGCAGTGTCCGAGGCTGCAGTGTTTTTTGGGGACAGCATTTGCACATTAATAAACTTAAAGCTTGTTTACTGTGAGAATTTTCCAGTTAAACCATTATAGTTACACTGGTAGCATTAGGCAGTTTCCCTGCCACAGCAGCTCTGGGCAGTTTTTCTTATTACAGAATAAAAGTGGCTTTTTCCAGTTTGGCTTAAATTGCTTCCAAAGTACTTTAGTCTAAATTGAAAAAAAAAAAAAGTCCAGAATGAAAATGCCTTATAGAGTGACTTATACCAGTGAGAAAAACTATTAATGAATCTCACATCCTGCCTGCAACGGGTCTAGCTTTCCCTTGGGACGCAGGATGAACAGAAGTGATCTACTACAAACTTTTTCACCTTCGTCAGTACTAAGCAATGCAATGTCAAAGACCTGAAGCCAAAGGGCAGCATTTTCAAGAGCCGCTTCTTGTATTGCCAGCCATAGCGGGTTAAGCTGAAGTGAAGAGGTCGTCTGAAAACATAAAACTTTGTACCCCTTTATCAAGATCAAAATCCCCTGCTACCCCATTCCTCTCCCTCCCAGGCCACCCTCAAACTCCTTGCAGATGGTGACTTGCAGAACCGCTCTGCCAGTTCTCCTTGCTGTGCTGGAGACTGGGGGGAGAGCAGAGAGAAGAGGATGTTCTTGACACTGAGCCTGTAGCAGTGCTTCCATGACAACAAATAAGATGTTACACGTTGGAACCGTGCAGCGATAAACTAAGCCTAACCAGGACTGGAAGAAGGTTGGTTTTTACAGAACACTGCTACTCAGAAACGCTCGGGTTAAACCATAATTTCTTTGCATGTCCCAATATACCGTGCAGGACTGGGGGCATAGGGAAAGGTGAGCAGAAAGGCAGTCTTCGGGATTTTACAGCAATGGTCTCCACCAGCTGCAGAATGGTGGCAAATGGTGCGTGACCCAAGGTGTCTGTCCACATCTGAAGACAATGCCCATTTCCAAGATCCAGCAATGTATCCTGGCATTCAGAAATACAAAACCTCATGATTTCAAGTAATTCAGCAGGACCGATATTTGACCTCAGCACTATGCAGTCCTGAGTATCCAAACTCCTCTGAAAGGAATGTCAAGGGTGAAGGGATTCTGGGCATGGTGATACACAGTATGATATAATGAAACTGAAGTGTCAGCTGGCAGGTTAATGCGTTTTGCCAAACTGATTTAGCACCCACCAGTCCACTAGTGAACTTATTTGAAAGAAACTGCTTGCTCTTAGCTATTGGATCTTCCATCCCAGATTATATTGGACTGAACTCAACTATTTATTCTGATTATAAACTTTCTGGGGAGTAAGGAACTGTGCCTGAGAGCGTGCTCCAGTGGCTAGGTCTCTACTTGGTGGTCAGGAGCTTTGGGCACCATTTCTGACTAGATGATTTTTAGCATGCTGCTTTCTGGAATCCACCATCGCGTGTGTCATCTTTTGGGTAGGAACTACGGGTACCACCCCACTTCTGTGCTTCACAGACAAGCTCTAATACAAACTTGAGTTTGTACACACTCTTAAGGAGAAGGCTTTGGACATGTTTTCATGCGTACCAAAAGAGACGACTTCCACCTGTATGACCCTGAAGGTTGGCCTATGTTTGCCTAATATGTCCCATCAGCTCTTAAGATTTCATAATGTATGCTGTTCTGAGCAAATGAGTCAGCTCTGGACTCCTACAAGAGCAGATGGGTTGCAGACAACCAGACTCCGACCATCCTTCCTCAAGTGACCACGTGGCATTCAGCCGCAGGTGTCCTACATCTGACAAGCCCGGTCAGGAACCTGTCAGGCTTTAACCTCCATCTTCAGACAATGCTGACACAACCACTGTGGACAGAAGTACAGTACACTGTCCCTATTCTAAATTTGTTCAGAATTATGCTGTGCTGATGGTCAACCCATTGTGCCCCGAACAATTTAGTTAGAGAAATTCTTCTTTAAAAAGCTGGAATAATTTTAACAGTTAATCCTCCCCCACATATTTTACACTAGGAAGTTTATCCAGAAGTAAAAACCATAAAAATCCTGACAACCTGGCCATAGCTAATCAAATTTAAACTTTGCATTTTTTAAAGGGAAGGGAAAAATCCAAAGGTAACAAGCACAGTAATTAGGAAAAAAAACATACTAGACACTTTTGGGGTATGCTGACCCTGATTCAGCAGGTCACTAGACAAGACTGAAGACAGGAGTGTAAAAAAAGTGATCTTCACAACAGAGTAACTGGAACTTGTCATTCTTGGTGGGAAGGTCTACAGCTTTTGTAATTGTCACCTATTCTAATATTGGTTGTCTGAAAATGAACAGGTCCATTAGCCATGTACCGGTGTTTGCAGTTCTGATCGCTTAGTGCTAAACTATTCTAAAATCAGTTTTGTTGTATCACTAGTCAAAAACGAAAGCTAACGAAGATGCTGGATAAAGAAGCACATTTCACAAATGATACTAACCTCAGGTAATTGCATCATCTAAATAGACTTGTAAAATGCTCTTTTTTACAACACACCCGGGTTTGAGTATCGATATTTTCACTTAACTATGATATCACCTTTTATTTAGAATAGTGTTTTTCATCCCAAAATGTGGTCACTCTACCTACCTGTAGGATGAAGGCTACTATACACAGCCATGAAAAGAAACTAGGCAAAGCCACTTGAAACATTATAAAAAAGAAACAATCAGAACAGCAGGGAAAACAAAAATTTGGAAGAATCACGTTATTTAGATTACTATCTGGCCAGTAAATTGGGGTTAGCGTTCTATTCTCATACGTGGACAGAAAAGGACCCCGCTTTAAAATTCAGTGAACAGATGGTGAAATCCCACTTCCTGCTACTTTCATGCTGGGAGAGTAACTCAATGCTGCATCAGCCAGGAGACCGACACCTACAGAGCTGTGAGAACACTCCACATGGAAACTGGCCTCTCCTTGGAGGTCTCCTACCCAGGACCCCTGCCATATTACTGAAAGAATACGACACACTCAAATTTGAGATGGCTTTGGAAATTGCAGGCAGAAGCTGATGCACTATGCCTTGATTAGCCTAATTCAAGATAATGTGTATATTTTTATACCTTTATACTTAATTGCAATTGCATTTAAGTGGCCTCCGTGATAAGGACAGATTACGCGTGGTGTCATTATTACCAGCGTAACTACCCAGAGAAAGCAGTAACAAAGTTATGTTGCAGAAGACATTAGTGAATATCCCACCAAATGCTATTAAAAAAGAAAAATATGTCATTTCATTCAGGACTAATGTCATCAGCACACAGATCTCTCAAATTTGCAGTGGTTTGCATCAGCTTCAAAACAGCAACACAGAAAAGTGCACGGAAGCAGAAATCAAACCTGTGAAAGAGACAAAGCAAGATCCTCCCCTCTGAGAACCGAGAGAGGCAAACATGCAAACACCAGCAATGTAAGGCTGAAAAAACCATAGCTGTAGACATCTCTGAAAAGAATCAGATGCAATGGATTATGGATGTGTCACAAAATAGGTGTACGGGCTTACAGCGACTACTACGGGTTTTAAGGCTCTTAGATCTCTATTTTTCAAGACCAGCCCTGGAAGGCTGTGTGGTCTCTGCCACGTAGTAGCTTTAGTAGCTACTAATAAAATAGTACAAACTTACCTTCGTCGAAATCTTGTTGAAATACGGAAGAAATGCCCCTGCGAACCAATTTCAAGGAAAAGAATGACTTGTTTCTAAACAGTATGCAAATTTTTTTTTAAAAGGAAATTTTTCCGAAATGCGCTATTCGAACAAAAGTGGCAAAAATCCAAAGAATAAAGATCCCACTGTCGCCGTGCTTCATTTTGTTAAGCAAGTGAAACATTAGAGCCCTCAAATTTTCATCTACTTCATATTTCAGTCTGAGAAAGTGTTACATCAGCATAGTCGCCAGGTAAAGCTGCTAGTTTATTCTAAATGGACCTTCTTCAGACAGTGGCACAGATGATGAGTGATTGTCCAATTCTGAAGCTATCAGAACTGAACGGATTTAGCAATGTCATAAACACCTCTCGAGGGAGTCACCTGGTGTTGAGAACTCACTTTACATGCCGTGTTTCAAAATGAGTTTTAATGGATTTACATTAGATTCAAACCCACTTTAGAGCTATTATTTCTCCCTTTCAACCTTTTCACCCACTACTGCAATGTAATACAGCATATTCTATGATCACATGTTTGCAGGCCCGTGGTAAAGTAAACAAAACTTCAAAGGGTTATTATTTAAAGACTCTGTATTACAGCTGTAGGCCTGACTGTTATTCTTCCTCACCACCCCTTGGGCCCAAAGTACATAATCATCCGGTAATTGAACTGAAATGTCTAAATGGCTAGATCCCCTGAAGGACATAGGTAGTTAGCAGTGAAGAAAGTAAGGGACATTTAAAAAAACCTCATGGCACTTTCCTGCGCTACTTAAAAATGCTATGTAAATGTAACTGACCTGGACCTGCTAAGGCTCTTGCAGAAACGCATGGCTATTTCCGGGCTTGTAACAAAAGTAAAGATTAAATGTAGAACCGGGTTCTGTTTGGAAGCAAAGATCTCACATTTAAATCACTTTCAGAAGAACTGTGAAGAAGGAGCAGAAATACGTACGTACACAGAAGTATATGTAACACAACAGTATCACTAATACCATGTGAAAGCAAACCCCTCTAGGTCCTCATATTTAATAGCCCCTCCAAAAAGTGTAACGGATAGCAGATCCCAGGCTTTCATACACTGTAACTGTCAAAGCACTCAGGAGATAGAGTAGTGAAGGCTCTGACAGCTCTCTTTTACATTCTAAATGACATCTGCATTCAACAGAACAGAAATAAAGATTAAGGGAAACACCTGATACGATAGCACTCAGCTTACCTCAAAATGCAATATTTAAAAAGTACAGAGAAACACAGGTCTGCCTTCTTGTATTGTAAGTAAAAACTGGTGTCAGAGCCTCAGCGGTCTGCACCGCTGCCAGAACGGCAAGTGCCGCCGCGTTCAACAGACTACAGGGGCAGAAGCCACAGCCTCCGACTGTGTCACTGTTGAAATCAAAAGGTGTTTTGCCTGAGGAGGAAGGGAGGAGACGGTCTTCGAATACACAGAGAAAATGGCTCCGGGTACAGTCATGCAGCAGAGGAAAATGAACTTGGCCAGAACCTGCGCGGCCCTTCTTCTACTTCAGTGATGAGCAGAATGCCCGTCGCTAATTGATGGCACCCCACTGATTCTGCACCTTTTGCAGTGCATACCTACTGCAAATTTCTTTCAAGAGGTTATTAGTATTACGGCTTCGAATGAAACACGTCAGCATACAGATCACGAGAGATGATTTCAAATAGATTTTTGCTGGTTGATTATATAAACGATGCCTCTTACTGCTGGAATAACACCTCAAAGGCAATATAATGACGACATGACAATGTATGTAAATCAAGAACTGCATGTGGGTTTATTTTACACTTGAGAAAACAGTGGATTTAATTGTGTGAACCAAAATGTACTGTACAATATTAATGATAAAACATCAAAATGTATAATTCATAGTGCATTGCTTGCTTTATTTTTATTTATTTATTTTTTTTGTCAGATAGTTCCTTTAAGTACATGCATCTGGAAAGATGCAGGTGCCAGTAAAATTCCTCTATTTATATCAAGCTGCAGGAACTAAATTTTATTCAAAAAGTGTGGTTTTACATTATATACACAGAAATCGAATATAAAATGACAATATAAAAAGTTAAAAGAGAAAGCATACAGCCAGAAGGTACAAAGAAAGTTGAACAGTTTAAAATGGTACGATATGTAACATGTATTTTTTTTAAGCTGATGCTGGCAATTTACAAGGAACAGAATCCAACATTTGCCCCATTTTTTTTGTTTTCATTTACCAATGCAGCACACTATAGAAAGGTCAGCTTGTACCAAAGCTTAACATTTGTAAATAACTATAAACTGCAGTATTTTACAGGAAAACAAAAACAAACAAACAAACAAACAAAAAAAAAGAGCATTTTTACACTTGTTTTAAATAACAGCTTGCATACTTTTTTTTTTTTTTTTTTCNCATCTTTTTTTTTTTTTTTTTTTGCCAAAAAGTGGCAATTCTCAGCATCCAGAGGGTTTGGGCATAGTGGCAACTTGGTTTGCTTTTTTTTTTTTTAATTATTATTTAACTTATACAGTTGTGGCTTCCTAACCCCTTGAGTACTACACAGCTCTCCTTCTTCCAAGGACTGCATGCACAATTTCTTCACAAACCAGTTCTGCATTAAAAAAAAAAAAGAAGCTCATTCATTTAAAAAAAATAAGTTCTGCTTCCGACACAGCTTTTATTTGAACGAAATGCCTTTAAGCCTTTTGTTTTTTTTTTTTTCCTTATTTACTTATTTAGTCATTGGGAAAGGCACAGAAATGCTATTACAGTTCTCAGAGGGTTAAAACTTGACACTACCAGGTTCTGTGACCTTTATTGTCATGGCAACTTTGTAATTTTAGGATGTCTCTTTATCATTGTTCTTTGTGTCTTTCTTTACGGCTAAATTAATGTCTCTCAATAGTGTCTCCCACTATATTCTACAAAAGATAGCTTAACATCAAGGACAGATGTTGAAAATAAAGGTCAGACTTTGACTCCCAAAAAATAAAAACAGAAACAAAAAATAACCATGCACAGATCAGACAAAGAGCATATAAATATAACTACAAAATAAGTGTAAGAAAAACCAAGGTCCAGATAGGCAGTTCAGCAACAAAAGTAAGACTGATTTCAGAGGCTCAGGTCAGGCCTAGTGCAGTACTATGAAGAAGTTTAGTGCAATGTTCCTGTGGTCACTTGCATACCTGGCTGCTTACCTGGACGCTATTGTTTTTCTAACTCAGTTACATAGATCAGATGGTCCTCTGGGGACTTGCCATGTGTTTTACTAAGGTGCAGTTTGACTGCATGCTTGCTTGCAAAAGTTCGGTTACAGAGCTTACACTGGAATGTGGAGCCTAAGTCCTCCTCAGCGATTCCAAGTGAGCCCAAAGTCTTGTTTGCGAGGACTTTTGAAACATTCTGCTGTTCTTGAATCTGATTAAGTGGCAACTTTGACAGATCCTTCAAACTAAACCCTAGGTGTGTCTCTAAGTGACTTATGTATGTAGAAGCAGTCCTGAACTGAGAGGCACAATCATTGCAAAAGAAAACAGGATGTCCTGTGTCCAAGTTCTTTAAAAATTTAGTTCCACCTGTCCTCCTTAACTGATACTTCACATTGGCCAGCCAGTGGCTAATTGTGGTCATGGAAAGACCAGTAAACTTAGAGATGTGTACCCGCTCTTGTGGACCTAGGTCCGACATAATGTATTTGCCTTCTGGGGTCTCCCTCAAGCTGGAAGCAAACTGGGCTTGAAGGATCAGAAGATGCTGAGGGTTCCAGTTGGACTGTCTGCCCTTCCTTTTATGTACTGGCGACAGTTCATCCAGAGCTTCCTCAAAACTGCTCCCGTCAGCATCAGACTTCTCTGACACAGTAGATGGAGTAGAAGACTTGGGTGTCAAACGCCCTGTGAGGTTCTTCACCATATCGGAAATATCCAGCAGGGCACTCTCCCTTAGCGGGGATGAGGCAGAGTCAGCCACACTGGAAACAAGAGGTTTGGTTTTGGACTTGGTTAAATCAATAGGTTGATCACTGTTCTCATAGTAATACCGGTCAATAGCATCAGCCTGCTTGACCGGAGTGGTTGGGTAAATGGGTTTGTCCAACATGCTGTTGCTAATTTTGTACAGCATGGCCAAAGGGTCCAGAGAGGGGCTTACCGGCTTAGAAATTTTGCCTAAGTGGGTATTCATAATGGACTGTAAAGCGCTCAATGGATTAATGAAGGATGGCTCAGGTGAATGGTCTGTGATGATTCCTAAATTGTTACAGCCATTTGCAACCTTTGTTTTCAGTGGCTCTGTGCCATTTGGCGTATGTGCTTCTGCTGGACTATCCTTTTTGACCTTCTGAACTTCTGTCTCAGAGCTCTTCTTCTGCTGCTGTTTGTTATTTATTTCTTCTGCTTTTGGGAAGTCCTTGTTTTCTTTAGCAGCAGGTGACATGGGTTTGACTGGAGAATTCTTCTCTTTCTCCAAAGGCTTTTCTTCCTTCTTCACGTTGATTTTACCTGTAACTTTCTCCACTAGTTCTTCCATAGCAGATACATTGCTTCTGTGAGGTGGGGGTGTGAGATTGCCTGGAGAATGGATGAGCGCATTGTGTTCTGATGACAGTGATTTTACACTGCTGGCATAAGATGGCTGCATTTGAACGCTCTGCACTGCGGGCTGAAGGGGTTTGACTGTTCCCGGGAGCTGGTAAGCTGCATGAATACTGGGATAGCCTCCCCAGGAAGGTGCTCCATTCTGAGCTTTGCTGATAGCTGTCGTCACCGTGTTCTCCAGGGATTTCAATATGTCGATTCCGCCTTTAGGACTATCATCTAGGTCCTCCTCTCTGAGGTACTGATACAAAGTTGTTGGCTCAAATTTCTCTGTAGAGTCCTCATTCTCTTCTTTAATCTTTTTCTCTGTTTCACTAACCACCACCTTTTCCTTCTCTAGGTCTTTCTTTTCCTCCGAGTTTGTGGAGCCCGCTGGAGAATCGGGCTGCTTTTTAATGTTGGAGGCTGGTAGCCTTGTGTGGGTGGTGGGTGGAAGAGGTATAGACTGTATCTTCTCCTCCACCACAGGGTCCAGTACTAGCTGTTTGCCTTTTTTGGAAGCAGAATTGGTCACCTTCAAGAAATGACCAGTGACCATCATGTGAGCAGTGAGCTGCTGCAAAGTGTCATGGGAACTGCCACATTCCATGCATTTCAGTATCTGGGCTTTGCGTGCCTCAAACTGCCAAGTGTAGCTAGCACCATTTTGATAGCCATAGCGGTTGTTTGGAGTCACATAGGGGTTGGCAGTTTTCTGATCCTTTGCAGACTCACCCAGGGAAGCTTCTGCAGTGATCCCTGTTGGCTCAGGTGAACAAGGTGAAGCTAAGTCCTGAAGTGCTCGCTTTTTGGTAGAAGGGACCAATTTAGTGATGGCTGGTACTGGCTCCTTCAGAGGCACTTTCTGGTAATGCTTTGTTTTTATCATATGGACGCTGAGGTCTTGCAAAGACTCAAATGAATGCCCACAGTACATGCACTTCAGCACTTTTTGGGCATCCTCTTTGCCTTCCATTTCCATAAGTGATCGTTTTCTAGGCTTTGACCACCGTTTGGTCTTATCAGCTTCTTTATCTCTGTTGTCATCACGGTAATGTCCAGTTTCGTTCATGTGCACTGTTAGCTCCACCAGTGTGTCATAGGCTGCACTGCAGTCTTTGCATCGGAACTTGCTAGCACCGGTGAAGACAGACCCATAAAGTTTATTGTTTTGCCGGTAAAGCTGTACTGTGCTGAAAAGACTAGGCTCTGGGAGAAGTCCGTACGATGAGGTCTGCTGCAAAGTTTTAGCTAATGCAGCTTGGTGCCAGTCATAACCTGAGCCACCACTGTTGCTATTACTGTTACTAGTATTACTGGTAGTTGTACTGGTACTAGTGTTGGTACTGGTAGTACTAGTACTCTGGGAATTGGCATTAGTGTCAGTACTGGTGGTGTTTTCATTCTGGCTGATTCCGTTGTTGCTGGTGGTTGGATTGGATTTCTTTAAGTCCAAAGCTAAACTGGACCAGCAAGTCTCTGAAAGCAAATTTGCATACACAGCTTTTATTTGTGCCAAGCTGTCCTGTGGATAGGAAACATTGTCTGTGCACTGAGGATCCTCTTTCTCTTCTTTAGAGGAAGTGCTTTTGAAATGGGCCAGCTGATCGCTGTTTTCACTAAACGGCGAACCATAGCCTGCATCCTGATTAGTTGCAGTGCTGACTGGGGAGTTCTGGTAGCTTTGAGCCTCTTTGATCTCCGCTTCTTCATTGCACAAATACTCATTCTCCTGGATGTCCAGAGACAGCCCATCATCTTCCACGCTGTCTTCATCTATTTCTGCTGCTTTCAATTCCTCCTCAGGAACATATGCTAAAATACAGGAGGGGAGAGGGGGGCGAAAAACAAGACAAAGTTATCAAACACGCACGTTTTACATCATTGCTGTCTTCTGTACTAAAAGCAGTAACCACAAAGACAGATTTTGAAGATACATCCAGAAACCAAACTCACCATCACTCACACACTCCACCTATAAATCCACATACACTGTCCTGGTTACAGTCTGATATCAGTGCTATCTAAGAATAAACTTTGACTTCAGCAGTAAAATATGTGCCAGGACCGTGGTAGATACCATAATATCAAAACCAAAATCAAACGAAGAGCCTACTAAACTAGTTTTTATCAACTTAAAAAATGGCCTGGCACTGAGCTGTATTTACTGCACTATGTATGCGCAACACGTTGCAGCTGACCTGCACTCCTCAGACTTAGGCACTCCGAACCACTGGCCTGGCCAACTCCATCTCGTGAGGGCTGTCTTTTCTGGCAAACTGGCTTTAGCTGCAGCTTCAAGGGCCATTTCTGTGTCACTGCCACCTGACTCTTAGCGGAGCTATATGGGGCAAGTGCATCAGGTCAGCTGTTCCAGGGTCTCCTGGTGGCTGGCTGTACTGGGTCCACCTGGGAGCAGAACAGCTTTCATTTTCGCAAGGTGAAAAGAGAAGCAACACTGTGATTGTTTTCTGAAATGGCTAGGATATACTTTGCCTCCTGTCATGACCTGATGTGGGTACTGCATTTAATATTTTGAAAACAGCGGTCAGCCACTAAAAGTAAACGTTAGAGACTAATTTTTAAAAGCAACAAACAAAAAACTTGAAAACTCCACCCCAGCTCGATTATTGGCCTACGGTAAATATAAAACTTTGCTATTGCATTGCTACCTGGCGAAACTATATAATCTTACCAAACTACATGTTTATCTATATCAAACTATTTTTTAAACTAGCAAATGTGATATTCATGAGCAGATGGCCATTACATCAAAACACATTTACTCCAAGGGCCCAATTCACAGAAGTGGCTTACATGTACCTAAGTGATAAATGTACACTTTCATTGCAAAGCAGGAAACATACTTGTACACATTTCCCTCCAGTTTTGTGAAAGAAGCTTAAAAAAATCACAATGATAATGGAACGTAGATCATTTATAAGCATGTCAAGGCAGAAAACACGGATTGTGAACAATTTTCAGGAATCAAATAAAAAATGCCTCCTTGTCAGGTGAACTGTGCAGCAAGTGATGCTGAAACGTGGCCTATGTCCTTCCATGGTACAATACTGAAAGAAAGTCAGAAAAAGAGGCACTTCCGCTCCTATGTGATATGAAGAAACTACACATTATCATGTTAACAAAGCTGAGGTCTTCTTCAATTGGTGGGAGCATAAGTACAAGTTAAGATTCTTTTTCTACGCAGTTCCTAATATATTCTGAAATTTCTTTTCTGAAAAATAGAAAAAGTCTTCTCTCATTGTAATATCAACACTCTTTGAAACATTTTTTTTTTTTTGAGAAAAGTAACAGTACCGCATTCTGTATTCACCTTTGCTATTCAGTCTTAATGCAGCCCCTAACTACTTCAGTCCGATCTTTTAAGATAAAGTAGGAAAGTAGTCCATGTAGTACTGGGGTAGTGCTGAACCTTAAGATGTCCACTGCATCTTTCATCTGCCCTCTAAGTGTCATATTTTTTCAGAAGATAATTTGATCTTTTGGGTTTTAAAAAAGTGTTAAGCAGGGCCCAATTCCTTACAGATACATCAGCCTCAGGTGTTTTCTAATATGTTTAAAAGGACAGAAATCATCCCAGAGCCAAAGATGCCAGAAAAGCATTATAAAACCAGAAAAAAAAAATCTTAAAAATCCATTTAGTCCATAAAATGAAGGATAAAACATTGAAATAGTAAAAGAACTAAAAAGTCAGTCAGCTTCCCAGTCTTGCAGTAATGCTGCTGTTGAAACGCTCTGCGGGTATTTGTGCATGGTAGTACCGCTGCAGTTCTGAACTCTAGGTATGCAAGGAGAATTCACTCCCGCAGTTACAGTCTAAGATCTCAGTTCTCTCATTAAACACACCTGTTTTCAGTCATTTCTAACAGCAAATGACAATACATTTTTAAGTTTCAGAAAAAGAACAGTTATAGAATATGGTTTCCGATTATGGAATTACTTTTAAATAAAGAATAAAAAAACTCTGAGGTCTAAAATGCATAAAAATGGACAGTTACCATCTGGCATTATTATTTAAATGAAAAAAAAAAAACAACAAAACTTAGTAATGATCAGCAGTCACTGAGTAGCAGTTGAAAACTGGGGGTCCCGCATTCTGAGCTTTTATGAACAACCATCTTCTTACTAACCTCAGTGGAACTATGCCAATTTTCTCTAATTTTTACATCCCAGTAATTTTAACAAATAGATGTAAGAAACACTTGTGGGATGCTGAATGTTGCTATAGTTGATACACCATTTTGTAAGAATCTATGTGAATTATCTGCTTATACCTCTTTATTAAGTTGCATAAATATATATTTTTATAACTGATATGTATAACCACCTAAATATCTGCTTAAGTAGAAACTCTGGTTGAGCCACTGCCCTATCTTTTATTTTCCTTTATTTATTTATGACAGTGTGTTTTCTCTATTCTCGTACTTTTGCACTTTACCATAAAAATAAAAGTAGCTAAACCACACAAGAAATGTTAAAACTACATGAAAGGTCGGTGTTAAACTGTCAAAGCAAAGAAACTAAGTGTTAGGGTGAAATATCCATCTTTCACTTATTTTCCTAGTCTTAGGTTCTGCTGAGACTGCTACACAATTGAATTCACTCCCTTACCAATATATACTGCAATACAAGAGTTAATGGATGATTGGCCAGGACTCTGATTTTCTATGATTTCAGAATTTAAGCCAGATTTAAAAAAAAAAAATTTACATGATGTGCACACCCACGTGTCTGTACAGTTATCTGAAATAACACAAAGAAATAATGCTTCTTAACCAATAAGAGTAATTTATCTGAAACATTTAATTTCTATCACTGCCATCAAAGAGATTTTATTTAACTCTTTTAGTTACCATAGGATAGACAGTACCTTTTCATACAAGACTACTAATGTTTATAAGATGAAAAGCAGCACACTCAACATATGGTATTTTGCAAGGTCAGTGCAATTCTCTAACTGAAAAGGTTTCTGTTAGAGCTAATTCAGAAGGATACAAAATGAAGCATGGCAATTTTTAAAAACATGTATGTTTTTACTAAAATTCTTGCAGAAATTTGACAAAATAAGTAAGCTTCAGAATTTTAACCACAGCAAAAATATTCCTATTGTAATTACTTGCAGAGACAAGTAATATTATTCTACGTCAAATAAAAGCGTGAGATGTACAGATTCTCCCCCTAAATTGTAACAGGTAGATCAACAGACAGACAGATTTGAAACAGCCTATCTTTCCGTAACCGAGAAACTCTCAGCAATCTTCTCCAGATATTCCTGCATCTGCAAAGACACTGCTGGTTTACGTGTGTTCTGAAACCCCCCAAAAATACCAAGAGCAGATATAAGCAGTGATCCTCCTCAACAAAAACTATACCCAAAGCAGAAGAAATTACAGAACATAACATCATCTTTTCTTTTCCTTCTCATTTCTGCATGCAGAGACTCAGGCAAATGCACGGTGGGAAAAGGAGGAAAAGCCTCAAATTCCAGACAACTAAAAATTAGGGGGAGCAGTTTGCATTTCTTTTCTTCTTATTACATCTTGCTAATTTTTTTTGCTTATAAAATGTGCCTTCTGGATGCCAATGCTTCCCCATAGATATACTGTCATCTTTGAGCAGTGTTAAAAGCTGTGCATTCTAATCTAAGTGGACATGAGACACTATATATTGTACATGTGAGTAGCGCAGCACATTGTGTTTGCTTCAGTGAGAATATTTACACTATAAATACACATCCATTGTTTGAAAAAGCAGACAGAGATCTGAAATATAAGGATGTGGTTAAAAACATATATATTCTTATGTAAAACCTTTCCGTAACCTTGTCCCCGTGCTTTTGAAGGAGTCTGTCTCTACGGAGGTATTCTTTTCCATTCAAAAAGGGATTCAGCATTGATTACATTGTTTTGAAAACAACAAAAAGTAATGATTGTGTTTGTTTTTAACAGCCTACAAAATTAAATGTGGTAAACTATTCAAGACTCCATTTTAAATCCTCCAGATAAATAAATTTATTCAGAAGGAACACCTAAGTATTGAAGGCCCCAATTCAGTAAAGCAATTGAATACTGAAATATTTTTCACTGAAATACATATTTCATAGCGTCTACAAATGAAGATGGGCTTAAGTCTAAAATTCTTCACTAGATCAGGGCCTACTCTGGGACTAAACAATAGTGGCACAATGTGAATGTTCACCATTCTTCAACAGATGTATTTCCACAGCTTCTGATATTTACCCAGCCAACAGGAGACAGCAGCTGCAGAAGTTTTCACAGCCCGCACTGTCACCTTGCACAAAATGCACTTTAGGCTGGGGGTGACTTCCACTGCACACAAGAACACATTTCACACCTTGGCCAAAAAAGTACGCATAGAAAAGACAATCTACAACCACACATCTCCCTCCTTACAGAAAAATGAGAGGGAGAGGAAAAAAAACATTTACAGATACGTTTCCACAATACAGTCAAGAGAGTTTTACTAAAGAATCCAAAATCTCACATTGTGAGAGGTTAACATGCCTGCTGGAAGATATGCGAATTTTCTATATTAGTATATACAAATGTTCATACCAAATTCTGGCACAGATGCTACAAATCCGTGTGTGTGTCTGTATTACAATGTCACTACAGTGGAAAAATATGGCTTAGTTATGACAATGGCTGAGGAGCAGCACAGACTATCAGACAACCAAATAACCTTTCTACAGTGGTTTGTGTCTTTCATTTCTAATTGCAGCAAAATGGGGGGGGTGGGGGGGTGGGAATACTAGAACTGCCTACCCTCTAATTCTAATGCAATGGGTCTGAAAAGTAGATAAGGTATTGTAACAAGCACAACCTCCGTGCTTCTAGCAGGTTGACTGATAACCCTTAAAGGCATCCCATTAAAAACCAACAAAAAGATTCTTCACCTCCTTCTCTTCTCTCCCCTATCCCCTTAAAATGAATGCTGCAAATTATTAGCCAACGCTGGCAATTGGAGAATGAAGCAGCTTGCATGCGAGTATATTTTCACAGTGATTCTAATCTGAGAAATTTACTTGCTCTTCCCCTTCTATCTGATAAACTATACATTCAAGCATTCTCATTAGTGTTCGGATCACCAAAGAGAGCTGGAGATGAATCAGTCCATCCACCCCTCCTCTCCCTGCTCTGTCGAGATTATTTCATTGAAATGTTCATTTTCATCCCTGCTGGCAACATTAGAATGGAAGTATTTAACCTGTTTCCATTACTTATACAAATTACCATTATGGGGTAGGACAGATGTTAGAATCATGCCACATAACTGACTTCCATACATTCTTTACGGGGAGGATAAGAAGAGGGAAAGCTGTTAGATCATATTATCCAGTCTCAATAATGTTCTCTCTGCTACCAGATTCATTAACTTCCAACATCAACGTTTCACTTTCTTTCTGCGTGAAAATGCTCCGTCTCCTTGAGCTCATTTAATTTGGAGCAGGAAATCTTTGTCAGAAATAATTTTTTGATCAGGTGCTCTAACTAAGGGGTGAAGGGGGGCTGGGGAAAGAATAAAGAAAAGCGGGGGAAAAACCCAACACCTTGTCGAAAATGTTATTTCTCTAACATGGATGATGAAAGAGAAGTCAGTTAAGATGCTGGTACTCAAAGATGGCTGTCACTTCAGATAGGGGATGGCACGACTCACCTAGACAGGTGACGCTTTGGTGGAGCAAAGGCTTGCTGCATTAT
>VZSZ01005767.1:574610-604610 GCA_013398815.1 Ibidorhyncha struthersii
ACTTACGTAAAGGTGGCTGCTGTCTGGATAAGGTTTTCAAGTCAAAATAATGCTCACACAACTCATCTGCTGAACCACACAACACTGCAACCTACCGCAGGTTATCTACGCAAGCCCACACGAGCGAACCCGACTCAAGAGTCACAAATCACTTGGCCTGTGGGTGGTAAAGGCGATCGACCTTAGGTAGATCCTTTTCCCACTTTATGTTTCTAGCATTGCCAAATAAGTCCTTAAATAAAATGATGGGATGCCTTCTGCTTGTCACATAGTTTCACTTTCAGAGAATATATTAATCACAGCAAAGGTTGGGGTTTTCGTTTGTTCAGTTGGTTGGGCTTTTTTGCAATAAGCCAGACTTCTGTCTATTTCTGTGGAAAAATAGAAATACTTGTTCGTACAAACTCTAGTTCAAGCAGGAGAACCGTGGAGAGGCCTTTCAAGCCGAGTGCTGTCTACAGGATTTCCAACTTCACAAGGGTAAGGGAAAGATAAGGCAGTTGGTTTCAATACCTAACTTTATGAGGAAAAGGTGAGGATATGCCACTTGGACTACATGTTTGTGGTTTCTCCTGCCGTTTCCTCATTTACTGGATATATATCATAGCCACTGTGGTTTACCCTCAGTGTAACCCCTTCTGTGATGAAAGAAACATCAATCACTCACTATGGTGGGTTTTAGCAATGTAAGTTCATGACTCCATAAAATTTGGGAAGTATGGCGACACTATGCACTGATAAAATGCCAATGTCACTTGCCTAAATTAAGAAACACATTCAGATCTGGTTTAAACTCAAATTAAGAATGCCATTTTTAAAAAAGATTATTTTTCAAACCAAAATTACTCCCAGCACTATCACATCACATGACCAACCAGAAGACAGCCTTGTTGTAGCAAATACAGGAAACATACTTGCTGTGGTGCTTTCATTCAAAATAATTCCTTTTAAAAACACCAGAACAAACTAAGAAACAAACAAACAAGGAAAAAAAAAATCCATACCCAGCAAAATAAATAAACACAAAAGGCAATTTAACTTAATTATACCAGGAACATGGACGAATGACAATGAAAAAATAACTAAAATAATTAAAATAGACTGCATTCAGACTTTCACATTACTCAAAATTATTAAGCTAATGGCTAACATCCAGAGCTTGAAAAAGCTTAAACTTTTAGTATTTTTGTTTATCAAGGAATAAAGATACCTTCTTCTTGTTACAAGCTATGAAACTTTAACGTGAGAAAAAAAAAAGCCAAAAGCCAACCCCCCAAAACCCTACACTTCAACAATTCTTTGAAATACGACCTCCTACGTCATTTAATTTTTGAAAACCCTAAGGTCATGTAACACACTTTCTCTGTCATTTGTAAGTACATTAACTCAGTGGCCATACGACAGTGAAATTATGATAATGGGCTGCTAAAATGGGTCATGCAGACACTGCGTTTCATGTTAGCTTCAAACAACAGTGAGAATATAGTCCAAATCAAATATGACAGTACAAAAGCACATGGTTTACTTTTCTCAAGGCTTTGCCAGTAACTGGGAAGGAGGCTGCAACCACTAAATATAAATGTACTAGTGGAGTTTCCCACCTGTGAACTGTCCTTCTCTCCCCACCCATGATGCACTAAAAGAAAACTGCCATGACAAAGCAGCAAACTTTTTAATAAAAGACCGTATTATTCCTTGCAAGGTTTTCCTTTGCATAATGCAAAGGTTATCGCTAGACAAAGCCCACATTCTCAAAATGAAAACAGTTTCATATAAGAAGACAGAGAACGACACAAATCCTCAGACAAAATAAAATAGTTTTTGTCTTTCTAGAGTATGCAATCATCAGTATGCACTCTTCTGTCTGTACACAAAATTCAACGGATACTATTGCCTGAAGCCTAGGCAGTTCATCGGCATACGTAAGTACCCTTTGAAGAGCCAAGAATTAAAACATATCTAATTTGATATACATACAGAAGCCAACAAGCCACAGCATTAAAAATAATTATTATTATTATTGCTACTACTACTACTACTACTATAAAGTTGAATGACAAAATGATCCTGAAGTGCACGCTTCAGGGACAGTTTGTTTATGTTCCTGCTTGTATCAATCTACAGGGTCAGGAATACTGTTTGCAACATTCACGCACGCATCGCACATCAGGGTTTGCTTGTCCTTCCGTTTTTCATACATAGTGTTGCAGTTGGGAGGAAAAGAACCGCAGTATTGAGACTGTTAAAGACGACCTCCTGAAAATGCAGGCAAGCCGCACAGGATCGAAATCTGTGCGCCAGTTAAAATCATACAACTGCATTTAACCCATTGATTTTTTTACAATATTAATACTTATTAACTACCTGTAATAAAGGCATAATTTTCTATAAAAAGCCCTTTTCTCTTTCTTTGTCTTTTCTGCACAATTTGAAAACTGTCAGTCTAATAGTTCCTAAGAGAACTCAAAGCAGTAAGGTTGACGAACACAAAAGCATAGAAACACCATTGCATGCAAAAGTTAGCTGAATAGCACAGATAATTGCTTAGATAATTATTTTGATAGAAGCCCTGCTGAAAGCTCCTATATTTTATCATACATGTTAAGTGTACATGACCCATCTCCTACCCGTGCGCTATATGTTGGTTCACAACCAAGTTTGTGACTTTTTGCTTTTTCTTTTTGTTCAAGATAATAAATAGCATGTGCAGTTAGCTAAAAGGAGAATGGGCAACCTAGATTACCAGGCTCATATTTATTTTTAAGCAAATCGTGTCTGTCAGACAGGGGGAGAAATCAAGTTACATAATTTATGTAAGGGGTTTCCATTATGTGAACAGTAATGTAGCAGTCTGTGAGGAGACAAGCAAGTAGCAGTGAGAGAAGTTGCTCTTGAGGAAGATCACATTGCCCAGCTCCAGCCCGTGAGCTTCCTGAGCCTTATGCAGCCTGACTGACAATGAGATTTAATGTAGCCTAACTGTAGTAGCCTTGAGCAGAGATGCAATTATAACAGGAAGGCATAGAGACTTTTAGTGTATTAGACTGTATCAGACTGTTGCGAGCATCAGTGGCGTAATCAGCAAATGCTCGCTCTTCCAGACTCTCCCCCCCACCACCTGAAAATTCAGAACAGAAGAACCTTCCACTGTTAAGAACTTGAGTAAAGGTCATTTTGTTTTCCTCAATACCACAAAAAATGGCAGAGCTAGATTTGACATGCATATGCAAATCAGCACAGAGGAAAAAAAAGTGATTTTCCTTCACACTGGATTACTCTATCTGTATGAAATAAACACCTTGACTAAGAAAAAACCCCATACCAGCTCTGTGGTTTAATTGGCAGGATAGACTTAACAGATGTAGCAGTGCTGGACAAGGTTATTGTCTCATGGCAGACAATAACAAAAATGTACAATGCTATACTGGTCAGAAAAATATAAATTCAACTTAAGTTGTATTTTAACATACTCTATCATTTATACAAACAAGATGGGGAGATATTTTACAATAACTTAGAATAATATATCAGTTACAGATAACTGGTTAATAATATCAGTATACATAATACAAAATAAATGGAAATATTTATATGAAGGAGAAAAAGATCACCATGGCTGTTCAATTTGTAGACATTTGAGGTGTCATAATATGCAATATGTCACTTATTGCTTTGACATGCAATCTTTTTTGGCCTTAATTAATGCTTTCCTTTCAAAGAGTTTTGTGTATATGAATCTACTGACTAAACAACTGCACTCACCCCCCCAAAAAAATCAAACCATTTTATTTCACTAAGAAGATAACCAACCCAAATGTGTGTTTATACAAAGTTTAGAAGGAGAACTTTTGGCAAGAGTAAATAGAGACTGTTATTTTGACCGTACTTTTCATAAAACACATGTTCACACAGAACCACAAAAGGCATACATACAGACTAAATATATGCAAAAACAAATCCCAATCCCACCTATTTATCACAAAAGGAGTTGCCAAATCATCTATTAACTTCGACAACCCATTCATTCGAAACTTCTTTTTTAAGCATTGTGATGGGTCTAGATAGATACTATGTGCGCTAAAGTAACACAGAAATATACCCTAATCTAGCACTAACATCTTTAATTTGTCACTTTCATGGCAGACATTTCCAGATAGTCTAGAGGTCCAGAAATTTTATGTTGCCAGCACAAAAGCAACTGAAGTACCTGACCACTTAAGACCTCGTATTTTAAAATTCCTGACAGAGGCAAAGTAAATTTTACTAAAGACTATTATATAATCAATAATTGGTTCAAAACGGTTTTCTCATGGAAAGTTATGATGTTATTTCAAGCAACTGCTTATTACTATGTTATAAAGCATATTCCTCTGCAATATTCTGTTCAGGATCATGAAACCTTGGCAGCGTTATACCTTTCCTCTTGATATACAGCAAGAAGTAACAGAGTTTGGGACAGTAATAAAAAGGATTCATCACTTTAAAATAGTTTAACATCCATTGTGTGCATTAAATGTTGGGGAAATGTTTGCAGGAACTACTGCAAAAGAGCTGCAAATCTAATTCTTTTCCCCTGTCTGATTGATACAATCAGGAATTCATTTAAATGGTCCTTTAGCGAGCTGTCATCAAACTGCAGCCCATTTACAGAAGGTTAGCTAATTAATGAACTCTTGATTGAAGATTAATTTGGCAACGCTTTTTAATTTTCGCCTTAAAACCATGACAAACAATGATGTGTTTTAATTAGAGCGTCAGCTATAGCTGCATGCTTTATATACATCTTTGATATTGTAAACAGATCACATCTATTCATTGGTAAATAGATAATAATGTTTAATTATCTGGAAATTAACAAAAGACTAACAACGTATCCTTATTTTATACATGCAGAAATAACGTATGTCCATAAAATGAAATGTCTTATCAAAGAATGTAGATTCCACCACTGTACATCCAAAATCCCTCTGTAACACATTGCTTTAATAAAAACTACTAAGTGCTAATTAAAAAGAAAAATATGAGTGGGTGTATTCTGTACACATACCTACAGATGTAGTAATCCAACTATCCCATATAAACCTGCTTCTTCTACCATAAAAATAATGCTGTCATCATGTAAACTGTGATATTTCTATACAATGATCAGTGATTTATTTGTGAAATTGCTAGAATGGTGAAGCCACACAGAGGTCTCAAAGCTCTCGACCAAGGTAAATAAAATGTCATAATATATTTAACAAATAATAATAGAAAAAATAGAGAAAAACATCAACAGAAGATGCCAGGGAACAAATGGGAATGGGGAGGGATAAAATTCCTAGCATTTCTTCCCCCAAATAAAGTCGCTGTTCATAAAGTCACTGTGCTGCAGCCTAAATAAAGCAGCAGATTTAACTGCATTTTCAGAAAAAGTTCAATCACATTATTTTCAATTTATCATTTTAATTTTCAGTACTGTCTTCTATTTACAACTTTTTGTTTTCCTTTTTTAAAAGACATGCCCTTTCATATTTTTTTTCATGTGCCATGACCCCCAACTCAGTTACTGTAACCACAAAAAGGCTGCAATGAAACACCATCGTTAAGTGAAAGCAGCAGTAAGTTCCTGTATATTGTCTGTGGTTTTGTTTGTGTGTTTGCTTTAAGGACAGGAAAGCGGAATAGCATTTAAGATGCTCATAATAACCATGCTCACAAATAACACAATCAATAGCTTGCGTTTTTTTTCAGAAATCATTTTCAACTAACTTGTCTCCTAACACTGGAGACGTAGAGTGCTTTCATCTGTTTGAGATCTGGCCTTTAGTTGCTTCAGATTAATATTAAAATGCTATAATGCTTACCAAAAATGTCTTGGCTATCATTTCATGCATTTTATTTCATTTTAAACACTGTTATACATTAATGCAAAACATTCATCGATAACAACAAAGATAAACCTAGAAATTAGTTCCGTCTAAGAAGGTCTCACTTCCTCATTGATTATGTAGTCAGAGCTTAGGTAGGCAGGTGAAAGGTTCTGAATCAAACCAGAGTCATCTTTGCCTGAACATAAGAAACTCACAGCACATGTATGCACTTATCCAAGGAAGTATCTTTTCCTGGTTAGATGAATTTGTGAGCCTTCCTGTAGAGAAATAGCATGCAGAATGTTGGAGCCAGGCACGAATTGTGGAAAGAGCTAGGGGTTTTCTTTAATTCCATCTTTGTTTTTCATCACCTTTACGGCAGGTGATGTTTCTCACAGGTTTACGGACAGTATAATCAAATACCAAGAAGAACATGAATTCTTGAGTATAGTGCAGCCATGTCTTAACAAGGAGACAAATCCCAATGCTGAACAGACATCTAAACAGACAAAGAGTACTCCTAACTTAAATGCTTATTTACTGTGTCCCAGCTAAGTATTATTATTGTCAGCATTATGGCCAGAAATCATTATCCACTGTGGATATATAACCTCTCATATTCCAGTTTCGTCACATTTTTGATAATATAAAACACCTGTGGAAAGTACATCAATAGCTAACCAAAAAGTAGTACCACAAAAACATGCCGTGATTTGTTTTCTCATGTGACTTAGTGTCTGGAAAAGAGCAGGAGAAACCACAGAAGCAAGTTATCTGTGTACATGCAGATGTTCCAAAAGCTACCAAGACCAATGAAGAAGAAAAATTATTGCTACGATAACTAACACCTGTGAGTAAACACAATATGCTTTGACAAAAATAAATGCATAAAGTAAAACAGATAAAGGCCAAATCCAATTCTACGTTCACTAACACAGGTACAAACTCATGTACTCTCCTGACATAGCATGGGTATAAGAGAGGAAAGAATTTGACCCACTAAATGCATCTTCGTAATCCAGCAACTGTTTCCCTAAGCAAGCTGAAAAAAGATACAAGGGTAGAGGATAAGAGATGTAGGAATGTAAAATCAGTGCCGCACAAATATTTGAGAAACAGCTTTCATCAGAGCTGTCTAACCCTAGATGTTTAAAATCATCTGTGTGAAAGGAGAGAGGAGAAAGAGGAAAATCACCTCCTTGTTCCAAAAGAAATGCTAGATTTTTGTACAATTATTTTTGTTTGAGTGGGTTGTGGAGAGCATTAAAGGAAATGAACAGAAAAAGTGTTTTCATCAGTTGTTAGTGTGTGCTTGAAAAGCTCAAAATACTGTTTCATTTTAATAGTTCATTCTTGGCATCTATGTACTCTTCGGTGCAGAATACAGGCACTGGCAATGTAGGGAAAAGAACGTGTGACATTACAGGTAAAAGAGAGGAGCATGACAGGCACTATCGGACAGTGTTTTCCCTCCCGCCACAGGGGCACAGCAAGTCCTCATCTAGCGCTTGCAGTGGAACGTTTTTTGCTAGCAGGAGTGTGCTCGGGAGTACATGCAGCACAGAGCCGGCTGGGTCCCCAGCTCTTCGGCAATGGCTGAATGACTTACTTGGTACTGTTCAACACGGTTAAGTTGAACATACATCAGCTATCATAATTTTTTAAAAAAGCACAAACAGAAAAAAAAACCCAAAACAAAAAAAAGGCCACAATATAAAACATATTTGTTCCTTTTATTTTGAAAAGTGTGGGTTTGTTTAGGTTACAACTTCTGTTGCTGCTTCGTAGTACATTTTGTAAAATTCTTAGGACCTACCACGGGATGCATATCCTCTGCAAAATACTGCCTGCCCTTATTGGCACCAAGGGTAAATCATAGGAGGTACTGAGCAAATCACAGGAGCAGGCCCTTATTCACTATGTCATCCTACTGTTAAATCTTCGCTAAAATGTGAGGGGAGAGCTCGAGGCTTTGCCTTTTGCTGTTTGGTCTTTTCATAAAAATTATCAAGTGCATGGATGGCAAAATGCAAATCTGTGAGGGTTTGTGTTTTCTGATCCAAACATGAATTTATTTAAACAGGGAACCCCATAAGTATGTTAGAATACTAAAATACAAGAGGTTAGGAAACTACAGAGGATACTCATTTTTCAGCAGTAATGATAAGAATACTAATACTTAGCTGGGAAATGGTAAACAAGCAAGCTAGATGGAAAAACTATTTTAATCCCACACCTGCTTACAGAAAATATTATACATATACATGGCACTAATTTGCAGCTGTAATGGAAAATAAAATCTAAATTTTATGACTTGGTTCTATCTATCTGAAGAAAAACACAACATTGCACTAGTGGATAGTCTATGACTTAAGGAATAACAAACAATACTGTATATATTATGAAAGCTATACCTAGGTAGCGAGATTCATGGCACACACTCATCTACCTTTAAAGTAGAAAACCTTGGATATCTAAAAAAATGCACTTCTTGACTCTTTGGATGGGACATTTACAGCCAAAAAACCTCCAAATGTCTTGTACAGCCTTAAACCAGACAGCACAATCTGGTTGGATTAACATTTCCCACCCAAGCTCCTTACTTCATAATGCCCGTTTTATTCATATGAAAATGTCACAGAATTCTAGAGTGTAGATTCTCTGTGTATCAGAAAGCTGACTGTCACTCATGGCCAGGGTCTTCCTTTCCTACAATTAATCTAAAAATACAAATCTGAGATTTAATTGTGCAGATTTCAAGCCAATGAATTACTTAAAATCGAGGCACAATTTTAAAATGCCCTGGGAACACTCATATTTTTAAAGAAAGGTGTATGCTTAACCTTTGAGAAATCAAGTTACTGTCTTTCTGACATGCGTACATACTTGTCAACAGGATTCACATACACATCAGAGGAACACGCACAGACGGGTTTGCAGTTTCAAAATGAGGACCTGAGACTCACGAACTACATTAGAAGCCACACTGCACACTCAAAACTATCAGAGACCGTTACAAAAAGCTAGAATTTCCTAAACTGGTTGAAACATAATGCACAATAAACCAAATATCTTGTTCCAATGATGCTGTGAAATAATAAGCCTGATTTTGAAAGAATTTCAGTACTGGAACTGAGTAAAAATAATGTATCATGCATGTAATGTTTGTGTTAGACTTTTCTTGCGTTTAGGAGAATACAGTCACCTAGTCTCAAACAGTTTTAATTCTGCCTTAAAAGACTTAAGGGAAATGAATGATCGGTTTCTAAAGGTATTTTTAGAGGGTTTTTTATTTTATATATATTTTTTTTAAATTTAGAAAATACCATCTACTGGTATTTCTTTCCTGATTATTGAAAACAGCTGAAACACAGTCCCTTTTTGGTTACTTCTGCATTCATATGCTGGCACCAAAGACACTGCTAAAGGCTGGGAGTGTTAAAGTTTAGTTTACTGCCAATGCTCAGATCAATACAGGAGAGCTTTTCTTGTGTGTCTTACCAAACCGAGGTCTTCTTGCACTTGTACAGTGCAAAAAATCCCACCAGGGCCCATAAAAGGGGGAACTGAGATCCGGGCACCTAATATTTTTTTCAAAAGAGATGTTGTCTCATATTGTTAACCTTCATTTTCAAGGAGAGGTAAAAAGGAAGAGGCAGCATTTGGTGCAGTCTATCACAGTGTTAACCAGGGGACAGTCAACCTTGGGGCTGGCACACTCCGGAGCAGAGAGTTTCCTCCCTCTTGCCTGCTTTTGCCCATTGCAGCTAAGAGCTACTTCTTTAATTGCTTACCTGCTTCCAAACAACAAGCATTTGTCTGTATTCCTGGCCTTAATATAATTATAAATCAATGTGCATTAATAAATTAAGTTTATAAGAGCTTAGTTGGCTTGCTATTTATGGCATTATAAAATACTCATGTTATATGAACAATCTCAAGAGGCTTCTATTATCTATTCTCCAAATCATATTATGATTATAATCTCATAATCATTTCAGAAAGAAACGGGCAAAGTAGCTTTGTAAACATCTATTTAACTTCTCAGTACTGTAATTTGGAATATTCTCTCCCCTGTCCCACTATGGATATTTAAAAATAACAAAAAAATAAAACCTCTGCCCAGGTTACGGGGCACAGGAAGAGATATTTTGACTCAAACATGCATAATAACATAATATTAAGGACAGTAATGTAGCCAGCTTTGCATGACCTCAAGTATAAGGGCAGCTCTTACTGAAGAAGAAGCATGCCTTTAGGTGTCCCCCAAATGTCTTCATGGTTGATGCTTCAACATAAGGATGATTAAGAAACCACACATCCTACCAAAATACTGCACTCTCAAACTTGGAATAAATCCCCCTTTCTCTAGCTGCAACATTTCTGAGCAGGGCTTTAGCACTCCATTATTGTGAATGTTTTTTGGCCCAAGGCAAAAAATATTGACAAAGTTCCACCTCCAAGACAGTTATTGTCTCTGTATACTTGATAGCAGCCTTCAGAAGTTCACCTGCCAGTATTAAATCCTTGGTTTGGGTGAGAGAAGTAAAAATTTGCTAGCATTCCAAGCTATTTTACTGTAGCAGCAGCTACGGCAGCAAATCAAATTGTTCTTTCAATTAAACCAGTTCAGTGCCTTAGAGAAGAAAGATCTAGCCTTCCCCTTCTCCAAAAAAAATGCAGTTTATGCCAAGTCTGAAGTTTTTACTACAACTGAGAGGAAAAGGCTCAGATGTTCTTATTCTAGTGGTCAATAACCCACATCACAAAATAAAAAGTGTTTCAAGCCATTTGCGTATAACTAGAAGCCTGTGACATTCAAGGAGACTAGGTACCAAGGTCAAGGGGGCCATCACCAGGTTTGAACATTCTTTTTGTCAGCAGCATGCACCAGTGGATTTTCTAGACACTGGCAATACACTGGAACATATCAGAGAGCAAGATCAAACAATATGTCGTGATAATGTCCCAGATATAAGCAGGCCAGAAAGAACTAAAGCGCCTCGATAGGAAGTACTCGGGCAAGTAAAACAGGAGCCTTAACCCAGGGTCTTCTAACAGCGAGGAAAGGAAAACTCATTCATAGAAAACAATTATTACCATGACTGTTCTGATGCAAAACACTGTGATGCAAATTTAGCTAGTTCTGGATGAAGAGCAAAATACCTTGCATTTTTACATCCCTCGCATAAAGACATCTATCCAAATACACAGCAACTGCCCCACATACACACAGAGTTTGTTTGCACGTGGAACGCGGAGTGACAGCCTCTGTTTTCCTTTTGGGTTGTTTTTGAGTTTTTTAACACAGTTTTCACTCACTGGAAGGACCGGGCAAATAACTAAGATGACATCTGCTCACAGAATATATAACTGTCACTGTACCACAGAGGGGACTTAAGAACTATGTGGCAGGGTCCGTTTAAATGAGATGGCCATGGCTACACAAGGATGGAAACCAAATGACCCCTCATGAGTAATCTATCCAGGTTAGAGAGGAGGTCATTGCAGGGGCACTACAGAAGGCATGCATTCTGCATGCGGAAGCAAAAGAATGTCAGAAACCAGAATTTCACAGGCTTTAACTTCAGAGACAGCAAACTCGTTCCCTGATGCTTTTTAAGAGAAAACTTTAAAATATCACAACACCAAGCCAACATCTTAGTTTGAAACAAAATGTCAAATCCTCTACTTTTCATGTAAACACTTCATAGTGCCATCACAGCAGGAGACAGGAGACAGCTCCAAATCAAATCTCTTTTATATTGACTCTACCACAAACCACTTTTTCTATGTCTATGCAAAAATGTGGCCTTATATTCAGAATGAACAGGTAACCACCACAGGCTCAGGATCAGAATCGCACTAGATGAGTTTATGATGTTCAGGCTCTGTAAGAAGCAATCCCACCCCTTCTCTCTCTCTCAATTTAATGGAAGTTCAGGGCACTCAGTATCTCACAGGATCAGACCTTATGCTGGTTTAAAAAGTTATCCAAAACTGGATCACTAAATAGAGAACTATCACAGCTATTGAGAGGAGACTCTTCCCCTTTTCTTGTCAAAATTTGCTCAGTAGATAAAAATCTGTGTGCTATCTCACCTACTTTACCTATATTGTATTTCCACTGGCCAACTTTAGTACGTTTCTGAAAATGTAAATGTTCTGTTTCTCTTTTCTAATTAATGTTTCTACCATCTTCCTCTCCTTCACCATTTTCTCCATCCGTTCAGTTGCACACACAAACACACACAGACTCCCCCATGACAAAGGCAGAGGAGTAAATCCAGCTTCTCTTCACTGATTATGGGCCTGGTTTTAATTTGTGCAATAGTCCTTTTGATAACAATGCCTAGTTAAAACATTCATTAAAAGTCTGCATCAGTCATTTAATGGAGGAAGAATCTAATAGGGTTCCATTGGAACTCCTCCATTAACTTTTAACAGAATTCTTTCTTACAGTCAGTGTTGTAAAACAGGGATATTTCACAAATTTAAGACCAGCCTCATTCTCCATGGGGTGACAGTTAGGTCACCGCTTCCCAGTCTTTTTTGGGTAACTACATCAGTTCACCATTTCAGCTGCAACAATCAGTCTCTTCACAACTTATTAATTGCAGCTTGTACTCACTCTCTCTCACTAAACTCCAAGTCACAAAGTGCCTTGAAAGTCCCAGTTGCACGGCTGGTCATAATGCATATAATAAAAAGCATAGCCACCAGTTTCTAAAAAAAAACGTATTACCAACTATTAACAACAAAGGACTAGACCTACCACAGCAATTACTGAACTGTCTAACTTTTATTCAGGAACCTAAACTCCCAACCATGGTGATGAACTGGCATCTAGAGAGATCTTGGCAGATCTGTCTAAAAACTATGTGATATCTGTACTGGTACATACAGCAATTGCTAGAAGGAATAACTACTGGTATAGGTAATATCCTTCCACACTGAGGCTTACTGGGAAAAAACAGCAAACAACAAAACTGAGACCACCTTCCTGCATTCATTAGCCACTCTGTGTTGTTATCTTGGCATTTTCATCATGTTCTTTTGTGAGGAAATCTCAAAAACCTTATCACAGAAAGCTAACTACTGCTTACAAGTGGAGAAATTAAGGCGCAGCAACAGAATCCAGGTCTTATAATTCCCAGCTTTCAAGAGTGATATCAAAGGCATTGGGAATTCGCAGTGTTCCTTCAGGACTAGCTTAAAATAAGGGAATATCCTGGTTCTTGGCCAGAGTCTGAACAGTGGAAGTACAGTTTAACTCTCTAGCATGATGGATCTCCTCCAACCACAGAAGCAGGAGGTACAGGTGCATACAGGAAATGAGAAGGGATTTACTCGGGAGATTCCAACCCGAACAAGCAAATTGCTGTAATGGAACAGGTCAGGACCCCCAACTTCCACTGCTGCCTTCAAATCCCTCCATCCACAGAAAGCAGGGGGAAATATTGTCAAGATTATCCTCCTGTCACACTTTCAGAATTAAGCATTTCATTAATCACTGAGGAGTTCAAAGATCCTGTAAATCTGATTCTGTTCGCACTTCCACTGGTTTGACACTGATGCAGATGTGAATCCACTGGCTGCAAATGAGGTACCCCAAATTGCATATGCATAACTACGAGGAATCAAGTTCATAAATGTTATGATTTTCTTCCTCAACCGGCAGTTTCAGTAAACTGAGCAGGAGCCCTGAAACCGACCTGGCTTGTGTAGCAGAGTCTCTTCACAAGAAAATAAGAATGGAGGCAAGTTTTTTTCTCATTAAACCCTGCACAAGCTTTTTAAAAAAAAATAAAAATAAAAATGCAATAAAACATCCCTAAGATACATGTGGTTTTATAGACACCTTTCTCAAGGAATAAAATCATTCAGCTCTTGGCCTTGTGCTTCATGATATACTGAATTAAGCAGATGTTTTACTAGCACCCTACATAATTTTACTCACAAGTTTGTTTACACATGAATAGACACACACACACACAAACTCACAAGCTTTTCTCAGGCTAGATAACACACCCCAGAAGCACAGACAGTAAATGGAAAACAAGAAAGAATAGTGCTCTCTTTCTTCACCACTTTTATTATTTGGAAAAAAAAGACAACAATGAGAAGTTCTGGGAGCCTAATTTTTTATTTGTTTCATCCACTTGTTCATCATGGCCAACTCTAATGAAGAAACTGGAATTATACCTAGGAAAGGTCAATGAAAATAGGAAAAATGGGAAGCTTTTTAACAAGAAGAAAAAAGATGTCACCAAAATACATTATCAAGAAAGAATCCATTTTTGTACATGCGAAATCACCTAAGCTTCACCTGCTCTTTTGGGGAACTTTTTTCAGCTGTCTCAAGAGGAGCATAACCGCTGGAAAATGAACCAGTATCTCTGAATAGAATAGCAGAGGTTGTTTTCTCACATAGGAAACTTGGGACAAGAATATATCACAGAAAAAACTTAAAGAAATCTGAATTTAGCCATTTGGTCTTAGGTTAGATCAGGATTAGGCTATGAATGCTCTCCAACCCATTTGCCACCACACAGTTACATTTGTGTCTGCCCTTCCCTTCCATAGCTTACCATCCATTACGGCCTCCTTGAAATTGTATATGGTGATTGTACATCTCGGCATCTCACTTGCTGAAAAAAATAGGTGGCAGAAGGCACAGCAAAGTAGCAGATTTCTGGTGCTACTGAATCAAAAGCATAGAGAGAAAGGTTGTTTTAGAGAAAGTCCAAGTCATCTTGTTTTCAGAAGAAAAAAAAATTCTTTGAGACAATTTTATTTGGGAAGCAGGGAAACCTTGGAATAAATTTATCCTCAGTGGTTTAGCATGCCAGGTAAAGATGAAGGCTTGTAGGATGAACTGCTGGTGCTTTAATTTCTTTTTGTGTACCAAGAGACATCTAAACTACTTCAATGCTAGCACGCCGGGCAAAGACTACATCTCTAACTACAGAACGGCAAGTTTCTAAAGAAAATGCATCACTTTAGAACATTTCACTGTACGCCTGTAGAGCAGCCACACCGGTGCTCAAGCACAAAGCACTTCCAAGGAACTGAATTTATTTTGTGAAAAGAGGAGTAGCTAAAGTGCTGCTCATTTCTAAGAGCAAGTCTAGCTGCACATGGTGCATACTGCCAGTGAAAGCAGATTCACGCTACGAAGCCGAGACTGTGCAGAAGCAGCTGAGGAATGGAGATACCTTGTGTTTGATGATATGAGAGGTGATCCCCACTGCTGCGGGAGCCATACCCTTCAGCAGAAGGGCAACAGCAAAACAGTAGTGGTAGTAACAAAGTTTCACACTTGTATTTGCTACATCTTTGGTCTCAGCAAACAAACAACAGTACTGACAGTGCCATAAACTCACAGGGCCTTGGTAAAATGCATATAAAATACAAATATGCAACAATCAATCAAAGGCATAGAAAGATGG
Organism: Ibidorhyncha struthersii; assembly: GCA_013398815.1. Classification (NCBI taxonomy): domain Eukaryota; kingdom Metazoa; phylum Chordata; class Aves; order Charadriiformes; family Charadriidae; genus Ibidorhyncha; species Ibidorhyncha struthersii. The sequence continues at coordinate 589,915 of VZSZ01005767.1, forward strand.
AAATGGGCAGGGTGGCATTATGCTGAGGAAGAGGATTACAAGGACTATACATTTTGCTGAATTTTCCCTAAAACTGCTACATGTAATATTCTCCAGTCTAGAAACCCTCTCCAGGAGGAGTCAAAAGAGGAAATTCTTTTTCAAAATGCAAAGCATTGCAGGGATGCTCCTGGTTCAGTCCTATTTATACATACTAATGTTTTATTTCTGTGTGCTGTCCATACATAAAATACAGTACAATTGGACAAACCTTGAAAGATGTATCTGAGCTAAGCAAAAGCTAAGTTGGAAGTACAGCACATGAAGGAGGGATTTTCATGTGTAAACCGAACAGTTAATCTGAGGGATTGGGCCGTTCACCTGAAGAAGGGAACCGTACTTCATCAGGATCTACTAGAAAAGTGGATGCTGCTGATTACTTAAAGGAAATGAAGGAAAAAATATTAACGATAAAAACTTACCTCTGTCCCTGATAGATAATGGGTTAGATGACATGTTTATTTGATCAACCAACTAAGTTTTTACTCAATCTACCTGTTCTCTAATGAAGTAAATTAAAAGTTCAAATGAAGAAGTACTCTTTAAGTATGATGTCACTTAGCAAAACACAATATAAATCATACGCTACATACTCCCTGTAACAGAATACATACAAGTTATAATCTTTACAAGAAAGGATGAGAAAAAAGCAGCTCATCATGGGCTATCAGTGGAAATGTAAGTTAGCTGGAAGCTGCCTAGTCTAGAGGGGTAGGTGTGATTTAGTGAGGGACAGAACACTGAAGAAAGTGTCATGGGTTGTGGACTATACTCCTAGCCCTACAGAGTTTGCTACAAGACTTCACCTTTACAGTGTCTCTCCTTACCTTTTACTCCATATTAGCAGCCTTCATCTTTACTGTATACTTTGGAGGTAGAGTCTGTGCTCAATGTTTCTAAAAAGCGTTTAACTGGACAGGCTCTGATCAGAGCCTCTAGACAACAAAATGCTTGTTTCTCAAATAAAAAATAACAAAAGCAATTTTATAAATATATAAATGTAACTTAAACACAAAGCCAAGGACTGTTTAGATATCTAGCTTACAAGAAAAGCCAGGATTTGGATGTTTATGTGATCTGCTACCTTTAATTCAAATAAACCAGGCAAAACCATCCAAGTGTATCTGATGCTCCATTTGTCTTGAATACAAAGCCATTCCCACTACATTACTCAATCACATTCTTATCACTTGAGCATTAACTTTATTCTAAGATTCCGTTTCAGTACAACTAAATGTAGCAGACACCAGCAGGACTGCCAGAGATACATGACCATAAGGCTAATTTTAGAAATTTGTTTAAGGTTCTTTTCTTTTTTTTTTTTTCTTCCTAGGAATGCATCAGTAAAGGAAACCCACCAGCTCTTCAGAATAAGAGAGGCATGTCTCTGCAGGTTGATAAAAAATTCTTCGTGTTACACAGAATACAACCACCCTGTAAATATAGAGGCCAAGGAGTCAAAAAAAAAAAAAAAGTACACAGTCTATTGGATATACCTCAACTGCAGAAACACCTGTGTTAATTACATCCCTGACACAAGTTAAGTGCACAGTAATCAGACGACAAAGTGTTAACAGTCAGTGAGCTGCCATGTAATTACTGCTACATCCAATGGAGTTACTCAGTACTACATGTACTGCATTGTTCCTGTTATTATGTGGTAACTATCAAATTACCACGTGTCATCACTGTAACATTAGGTTGATCCACTATGGAAATTCATTCTGTTCAACAGCAGTCTAAATTCTTCATTTTGTCCCTCTGGTGATGTGGACAGGTGGATTACGTACTGAGCTATACTAAAGGTTAAAGGACTAGGTTAGGCACTTCATAGATTAAAGCTGATCAAACAGTCTGATTCTGCCACCTTTTCCCACTATGAGTTTCATTACTCTACTGCAGATGGGATAATACTTGACAGGGTACTACTATCTGTCCCAAAGTGATCATTTTCTCCTTAAATTTCCTGTAAAACCTACATCAACTTTCCCTCTCTACAGCTGTAGTAGTTACTATCTTAAAAAAATAGAGTAGAAAAGCAGGTTTTGCTTGCTGTAAATGGAAGGGAGTCAAAGATGTCAGGAGATCCATTTAGGACTTACACTGTTATTAATCTATTTCACTGAGAAGACATACAGAAAATAATACTATGATGGGAGGAAAGAGTATTAGGGTTTTTTTTAAAAAAGGACAAACAGAAATAGATACATCGTGATGAGCTTTGGTTCACATGTTTTCTGCATCTATATTTCTGTGGAGAACAAAATTAAGTGTTAGAAGTGTTTTAAAATAACATTAGGAATACACACACAAGTCTTGGAAACAGCCCAAGAGAGGGAGCAAAACTGCAAGTGTAGCTCTCAACCTGAGAACCTCCCACACTACAACAAACTCATTAGCAACTGCTAACAAGCCACCTGGTGTGAGCTACACGGTAAGTGAAAATACGACGGTGAGGATGTTATGAAAATGGTTATCACCCATCAGTGCATTCACTACAAGGATTATTTTGCACATATATTTTACATTAACACTTGGAAGGTGCTCAAATGTTATGTGAACAGGAGCCCACGCAAGAGCCCGCACAGATGACACAGTAGGGCACAGGATTGTTCACTACTAGTTTAAGTGACATCTAAATAGGTGCCCAGCCAAATTCATACACAAATGAAAGTCAAAGCCATTAAGGGGACAAAGACAATTGGGTAATTATGTAAATAAAATTTGAAATGTTATAAAAGATTTATCAAAATAAGGAGACAGTCTTTTCCTACCATGATTAGTTAGCACATAGCAGAATCCCTGAGAATAAAAGACACTGTTTCACACAGGTTAGCAGAATCAGATACAGCGTCAGGGGAAAGTAAGATTTATCAACAGCTACCATGTGTCATCTTCACCAGTTCTGGCCTCAGGTTTGCAAGTGTGTCTGAATTAACATAGAGGTAAAACATACCTCTTTTTTTTCTTTCTGAAGAAAGGCCTGAGGTCTCAGAAAACGCGTGGTAACAAACATTTTCTCTGCAGAACACTTCCACCTCAACAGCTGCATGTCACGGTTGAGTTGTTCAAAACAGTTCATCGATAGGTAAAGGTAGTCCTTTGGTTACATCTGGTAAAAAATGGCTTGAAGGCAAGTTTTTGCCAAAAATGGCTCAATTCACTTCCCCTTTGCACTTTTGCACAGAGCATTTCTGACCGCTTGCTACATCTCTGTCAATCTGCCAGTGGCTCCGTGGCTCAAGATTACAGCACTGGAGATGCATGCAATTTTCAAGGAACTAACAGCAAGTTAGCAACTGTACATTTATTGACAAATCATGCATTGTTGTCTCTTCAACACTTTACCTCCAACCTTCTTCAGTATTTTCTAGAATCCCTTGCAGAATCCGGCTCCCCTTATGTGTCAATCATTTCAAAGTTGTTTAATAGGGAACGGCAGTCAGTGGAGCCAAATGACAATTGGAAGAATAACTCCTTGCAAGCAATTTCAACAGAAGACCAGAAGCAAGGAATGGAAACAGACTCATGTCCTCATATTACATCTAGGTTGTTCTTACACTGTCAAATATAGTGCCTCCAAATCACAAGTGATATTGCTCTATTTATAGTAACAAACATGGTGGAATGGTGTACACATAATTTGGGAGGTTTCACCACTTTGTCCTCTAGCCCCACTCTAAGGGGACATAGTGAAACAATAACAGCATCCTAGCCTTGTTTACACTCCATCTTGCACTCTCACTACCCCAGCAGTGAGACATGAACCAAATCTGTAGCCTTTTACAACAGTTTTGCTACTCAAGATCTACCCTTGACTCTAAATGCACCAACGAGATTGAGTTCAAAAAGATTTGTGTACCTTAACTTGACGTCACATCTGAGAGACTGCCCTGCTAAAAACCATTTCTGTACAAATAATTATGTGAGCATGTGAATATTTCTGTGATGCAATGACCAGCATCTCCAGCACTGGGATCTTTCAAAACATTGCCTTAAGTAAAAGCTTTGGGGCCAATGCTACCTGTGTTACTCATGGAAAGTAATGAACCAAGTTACGGGAGAGGGAGAATGAGGACTTTGTCTCTTTAATTTTGCATGCATGATAATGTTTTTAACCACTAAGGTCATACCTGCATGTGATGACTGACAACTTTTCAGCTTGATTCAAAGCAAACAGCTGTTGGTTTGATTGCCTAGCAACTAAAAGTTGATGGATGACCCTTAAGATGGATAACTACCATAAATCACCTCGTTCAGACTCTCAGGGAAAAAAATTAAAAAACAATGGTTTTCATGACATTTGCTGCACTCCATAATGTGCCATGATAAATTTGGCTGCCTTATGGATGCACAGTTGTGGCTGCTGAAATTAGACACTTTTGTTTTCTGCATTCTGCACTTCTTGTAGCCCCCTCTGTAAGGTGTGTTCATATTAATATACTCCACTGTCAGGAGAAAGCAGAATACCAGAAGCTACTGTCAGTCACCACAAGGCAGGGAGAATCTGTATTGAATCTCTGCATCACCAAACAGCTTTTAATCAGGAAACAGCAGTCTTATATCATAGCTATGGCACGGGGCTACATGCATTAATAATGGTTACAATATATTTAGTGTAATGACTTGACCCCGGTCAACATTATTGATGCTGTGATTAATATGAATTTGATAAACTACTTCCTCTTTGAAGACATTTTGTATGTTTCTCAAGCAAGAGAAAAATACTTTTTATGTATAAGTAAATATAGCAGGTCTTCATAGAGGCATTCTGATTTCAGCTGCACAGGTGTAAAAATAGATTTCTCAGGATTTATACTAGTGTCCCTGAAATTGAAATCTAGACCACGTGAGAGAGGAGGGAAAAAAAAAAAAAAAGAGAGAGAGAGAAAAAAGAAAAAATCCTCATTTTCACCTCATTAATAAAAGAAAAAAAAAATCCCAAACCCCCAAACCATGATTCTAAATGGAAGGCCATATTCCTCCCAGAGAGTGTTCAGACAGAAAGGGAAATTCCCTTTTATTGTTCTAGATAATAGGATTTCTCTGTTTGTTATGTACAGAATACATATGCATTCAAAAACAGATGTTCATAATTGTTTCCATTGTTGGGGTTTTTTTTAAACTCTTGAGCTTGACTATTCATATGAAAACTCTTGTACTGAATCTGGTTTATGACAGCAAAATGATTTCTGGTTTTCTTTAAAGAAAAAAAAAAAAACAAAATAAAAACCCAAGGAGATAGTTTGGTGCAAGTTTTAGTATATCCTTGTGGAAGTGCTGCTTTAAATGCTAGTATGTGAAGGACCAGGGACAAGTGTGGTAAGAGCTACCTTCCTCTTAGTAGACACATGGCAGCCCACATCAATAAACTGGTGTCCAATGCATTTTTGGTATGATACAGTACTTCCTAAACTGTGATATATGACCCATTGAAGGGGGGCAGGTCAAGAGGGACCCAAGGTAATGATCAGAAGCATGAAAAAGAACTCCAAAAACTGAATCAGTGGGAAATGGAAGGTATCAGTGGAAATCAGAAAATCAGAAATCGGATGGAAATGGAAGATAAGCAACTTCACCTGGAGAGCAGGCAGTTACCTGGACAAAGTAACTGGGAAAATGATACTTCAGGAAGAAATTTTCAAGGTGGGACTGAGCTGTCAGAATATCTGGCTGAAGTGTGTTTGACACCTGCTCGCACTGTATCTAGGCCGATGCTATCAGTTTCAGGAACTTCCCCCTTTACTGAAGTCAGTTCAGCATTTTCTGAATTCAAGTTAATTTATTTCTAAAAAATCAAAAGTCATGTTCCAAAGCGTGAAATACTCTAATAAATTCATGAAACACATTGGCGTGCTGGTGGTACTAGATCAGAAAGATCAGAAATAACACTTAGCTGAACCATGCCTTCAGATTTTCAGCAGGTTTTAAGCAGTTTTCTAAAATTATATTCTGAAAATGAGGTACATTTTCATCTGCAAGATTGCAATCTATGTTTCTTAATTTTACATAAAAGTGGAACGTAAGCACAGTATGCACAAGGCTGTTGAGGTCTGCTGCATTTCTCAACAACCAAGAAAGTTGATGCTCCACCAGGTATGTGAGCAATTTACCAGACGCTCCACTTCTGTGAGACACCTCAAGCAGTAAATTAATATATAGTTTAGATACTCTTTGTCTCACCCAGCAGAGATGAACATGGCAATGTAACAATGCGAGCTGTAATGCAAGTTATTTGGAGTTTCTGCAATTTCAGATCACATCATTCCATAATCAGTATTTTGCATTATTCAGCCACAGTACCCCTTCAACCGAGAACCTAACTAGCGTATTTCACACAAACAAGGGTTTCAAGTGCACCTATATATGTTTAACATAAAAGCACTTATATACATACGATATTCAGACACGATCTCTATTTATTGTCTCAGCTTTAAGTCTCGGATGCCTCCGTGAAGGACCCGCTAAAGAGGACAACACGGCATGCTGGCCCTTTAAAAGTGAAATGCTTGTTTCCTTTCTGTAAGAAAAGTAAATCATGCTATAGTGAGTGGAGCTTTGAAAAAGCATCCATCCATTAAAGTTCATGGATCCTCGTTTCCAGATTGTCCCTCCCCTGGCTGTGTCTCAAGTTACAGCCTTGTACAATCCAAGTCTAAATAATATTCACTATGATAAATGACACCATAACTCCGATATCCACAATCAATCTTTGCTTTAAAGATACATCCATCTTCAATAATGTTGATGGGGATTCTGTAAAATGGGAAACGTGACTGTTTTCCCGACCTCCTAACAGTGGGGGAAGGAAGCTCTGAGTGATGGCTGTCAGCCCACATCTGGCTGCAAAAATAAATTAGCCTTATGTAGACAAATGAAAGGACCAGCCCTGACTAGGAAACAGCCACTCCTGAGCAATGGCTAATTTATAGGACTCCTTTCTGGAAAGTTCCTAGCTGAGGCTACAGTCTCCTTAGCTATCTCTTTAAATGATATCTGATGCTGTAAATAACTTCAGTGTGGTACGAACTATGCAAAGTACAAAGAGTGATTTGGTGGGGGAAGGGGAGGAGACAATAACTTTCTCACATTCTTTGTACATGATCAAGATGTAAAATTCAGCCACTTTAAACACACTCGCACACGCACGCAAACGAAAGTTTTGTTTCAGCAAAAACGCTGTTATATTTTGAAAATACGCTCTTCTTCATTTGACACAAGATTATTTTCTACTTTAACTCCTTTGTCATCTCCTGGGCTGCAGGACTGAGGCAACTATATTGCAAAAATTAAACTATTCAGTGCAAGTGACACCTTGAGGTTTGGGGATTATATTTTTCCCCATTAAATGCTATCAAGTGTTGTTTCTCCTCACCTTGCCCCCTCCAGCTGATAGATGACTTTCACTAGAGGTGTGGCAAGTCCTACCAGGTCAGTCCCTTTACGCAGGTGCTGTGCGGCTCAGATGTTGTGAAGTGGCATACAGAGAAACTACCTGCTGTATTTATTTTAGCACGTGGTTTCAGAATAACCTGAAGGAGAATTTAAACAGCAAAGTGGAAGAAGACTCCCTCTCCGTCTCACTCACTGCCTTACATGAAGCACAAATCTCTACCTGTGCATAGGACAGTGGCTACCCTTTTTTCATGACTCAAATGCTTTATTACCTTATTCTTTACGTCTTTGACCTTGTCCTGCTGTAGAAAACGTAGGACTTGAATTCTTGAATTGGGATTTATTAAAACAAAACAAAACAGTAGTCCTTTCCAGGAGGAGTGGGAAAACAGACAAGGGAGCAGCCCGGTGCACGTTATTTCCATAGGCTGGCTGGCCAGCATGGCACCTGGGCATCGCGGCTCCCAGGGGAGGTCCGGCAGTGCGGGGGAGGGCTAGCAGCAGTGGCGGCAGCGAGGGTTAATTCTGTGAAGGTTGAAGGACTTACAGTAATGCTGCGAAGACAGAAACATCACAGGCTTTCCTGGCAAGAGGCTCGCAGAGGGTAGGAGGGGACTGCGAAATGAACTCTCTCAGGCTTTGTCGTGTGCGTTTCCCAAGGCCCGGCCTGGCCCCTTTGATAAATGACACATGTCATTCTGTCAGGGGCTGACACTGCAGCTGGGAGGGCCAGTGATGTATGGCTCCGCTGAAAAGGAAATCAACTTTTTGGCACCAAGTAAGACTGTGCCCTGTGTAAGGATTTTGTTTCTCAAAAAGTGAAAGATAGACTTAGGATTTAAAAAAAAAAAAAGTTGAAAAACAGATTGAACGACAGCTTACACTTAACATAAATTAACTCAGTAATGGTGAAATGTGCTAGCCTGTGATAAATAAAAGCTACATTAGTCAATTATTAATCACACTCCAACTTGTAGCCAAAACCCATGACTTAAATCTGAGGCCTGAGCTGCCTTACAAACAGATAAGACAGTGTTTGATAGATGTCTTGCATAGTGTAATCAGGAAGGAATCAAAGGCTTAGTGGTTTAACCAGGGGGGGTGTGGAAGGTTCTGGAAACTGAGACTGGGTAAAGTGGATAACTGGATTGAAAGCGCCCTTTCACTGGGGATACAGTATATCTTTTGACTGCTTAAAAAGAGAGAGAGAGAGAGAGAGAGAGAGAGAGAGAAGTGGGGAGAGAGACATATCTGAATTTGGTTTAATCTTTTTTTTATATACAGGAATGTCTCGAAACTGTATTTCCCTCCCCCACCTCCCACCACCACCACTGTGTTAAATCATTTAAATCTGATCACTATTAAATGGATTCTCACCGAGACATCAAGTGTTTCAAATATGATCGTTTTGCACGGATTACAATTTAAGCATTTTATTTAATCGAATGAACTCGCATCAGGCTGCAGCACATTCATGGAGATACAAGCTGTAGAGAAAAAGCACAAAGCTGCATAAACTAAACGATTCCTATTCAACCAGACTGTAAAGACAAAATAAAGGATTTCGGATACAAAGAAAAAACCTAAACATCTAAAAACACCAGGCAGGTGGGGGGACTGGGGGGCAGATGGGATGCAGTATCTATAAACCAGCATTACGCCTATGTGAAAGGCTGAACTTGTGCATCACCTTGATGAGATGCAATCACAGAATCGCACTGCTTTTTGGTTATCCTCTATCTGCAGAGCAACATGATGGACACTGAACCCAAAGGTGACTTTTGTCCCCTGACCAGAAAGAGAACTAGCACCACGAAGCACTAAAATACCACTCCTACATGTTCAGCTGACCTAAAACTCTAGCCTAGACTTTCTGGAGGCCCCCAACCCAGCAGTGACAGGATGCGAGTTTCACCATCTTCGTCCCCGTGGGGATGCTCTCACACCTTGTCCACACCATCCAGAGCTCTGTGTAACTGGAAATAAAAGGTTTTGTCTGATATACAGAGCCTTGAACAGAAGTATTTCTTGGATGAATGGTAGTCTGAGGCCCTGATCTAGCAATGGGCTGTACATGGGCGCACCCCTGTGATGGCACGAAGCCAGCTGCTGGTTCAGAGTCTTCTGGCCAGGTAAGTCACTTTCTAGCATCGGTTGTGTGTTCACCAGCAATTAACATTGAGCATCACTGGGATGGGGGCTCAAAAAAGTGCTATAGCCCCTTCCCGATTCAGGCCTTACTGAGCACTGCTATTGGCTGGAACACTGTATTAATGTTTGTTTCTCAGTCAGTAATTTCCATATGCTTTACACCATTTCCAGTGATGTACCAATCACACTGGTTCATCAATGACTTGTTTAACTCTCCCGAAGCCTCGGACATGATGTGTAATCGCGGTACCACACAACTGAGTTGAGTTATGTTAACCAGGACACAAAAAAGATGCAGATCCCAATGAGGAATGTAAGCATTCACAACATCAGCCATGAAGGACTTTATCAGATGATTTTCCCAACCACAAAAACACTGCAGAAAAAGCCTCTGACCTTTAAAAAGAATGATTTACGTTTTTCCCCTTCCCCTCAGCACATTACTACTTTATACTACAAAATATGGTAACTTTTAAGTGTTTCTTCATGGGACAGGGTCCTGCTGTGCTTGGTGCTGTACACACATGCTAGGAAACAAATGAGCTTTTAATGTTAATCCAGTGAAACTGCTTTCTTCAGTTTACACATGCTGTACATGCTTGGCTTTTTTAACTGCACGAAGATGAAAATAAAAAGGAAATAATCTGTAACTGTAAAAATTACACCGTTATAGGCAATGTTTAAAGTCTGTATACATTCATATGCATGTATGTAGGTACGTTTAACCACGTAGATTCCCTTGCTCTTCAACCTGCCATCAGGATTTTACATTCTAAAGTAATGTACTACTGTAAAGTAAAATATTTCTTTACACGGTGCTGTGGACTTGTCAGTAGACCCAAAAAGCAATCCAGTTTACCTCAGTTTTTAGAAGTAAAGTAGCAGTTTCACTCAAGTAAAATCTCAGATAATCTCAACTAGCTGAAAATGACAGCAGTTGTCTAGATCACAGCAGCTATATACCCACTCACCAACTTCAAGGTGGTGCAGAGAGTGCTTAATTGAGGAATTTAAAAACAACGACTGAAAAAAGCACAAATTTCAAAGTAAATGAAACAGGGAGACCCTTTGAAAACCAAACTTTAGTGACAGCCCCTACAGAGAGTACAGCTATTTTCTCCATACACGTAAAATTTGACTATGGAAAGCAAGAGAAGGAGCAAAGGAACAGGGTGTACTTAAAAACACGTGCACACCGTCTGGTGTTTTAAACTTTTGCCTTCCTATTGCTAAAATGTCATTTTTTTAAGTCCATAAAATTTCAGATAGTGTGCAAAATGTTTATATATTACCAAGGTCTCCCTTTAAAAGGTTTATACTTTTACTTTATGACCTGTCCTTGATTTGACACTTCCGCTCATCAGAAAGGGATTTATAAAATAATCCTGAAGGTGAGGAACAGACATCTGTCAGGGACTGGCTGAGTTTCACTTTGCGAAATTTAAGAAGGGAGAGAAATCCTGTTAAGCTCTCTTTAGTCACCAATAGACATCAAAGGTAATAATTAAAGAAGACAGACGTCATAAAAATAAATTTATGTAGTTCTTTATAAAGCACAAGCACTCTAGTGTGTAAAATATCTATTAGAGTGAAAGAAAATACAACATTCCAAATAAGCAAAAACCTGTTTTGTTTTGAGTTTTTTGCCTATTTGAGTAACATTAAAAAAAAAAAAAAAAAACAAGTTTAAACTAAAGTCTTTCAAAACCTTTGCCATCTGTGGGTACATGAACTATGGATGACCCCGAATGATTTGCACTCTGCTCAGAATCCCTTAGAAAGCACGGGAAAAAGTATCATTAAGAATGACTGATGACTGCCAGTCATGGTTGACCTCACCCAAGCTTTGGTCTCTGCCTCAGTAATAAGCTGTCCTTTATTAGCACCAACACTCCATAAAAGGGGTGTGTTTAGTCACAGGATAGTGGCCTTCTAATGCTCATTGCTTCTCCCTGAAAGATTGATTAGTGCTCATTTTTACTGCCTTCACAGTATATACAGTGACAGTGCTGCAGAGTGTCAGGGCCTGCAATATTGATGATAAGTACAACTACAAACTAGAGGTTTGGAAAAGGCAGAGGACTGGGAGTTCACTCTTCTTTTCAACTGGAAAACACTACCAAAACAAAAAGGACAAAACACAAGCTTACACATGAGCTACCAATATTCTGGTAAAGATAAACTGGGGCTAGGGAATTCCCTCTCCCTGAATAAAGGCCGTTTAAAATACAGAACTTAACAGGAAAGGTTGTTTTTTCATTTTGTTTTGAAAATGCACAGGCATTTTTCCTTTCACCGACCAGATATTAAGGCAAAAAAAAAGCTTACCCTGAAATATCATTCTTGTGTTTATTTTTTATTTCAGCAAGGCTTTTAAGTAGTGACTTACAGGACAGAAAAAAAAAACCTCTTCTGTAAGCACAGAAAGTGAATGTTCCTGATTTGGAAGCTACTGCAGTGTCCCTTTGCAGCAGCAGGTGCCTCTTTGAGGGTAAAAAAGAAAGAAAACATGTTGGCCATGTATCATCTTCCGCACAAATCTGCCTGCATTAACACGACTCCTCTGCAGCTTTTACTCTTAAATTTGAAGTCAGTGGGATCTATGCAAAATCCTTCAGTGAAATTAAGATCTGGAGTATAAGCTGGCACCACTGGAGAAAAAAACTGTATGGTGGAATCATGTAATGTAGTATGCAATTGCATGCAGTGCAAAGCATATTTAAAATAGAGCAAGACCCAGATGTGGTCCTTGCAAAGCATCAGCACTGCAGTGATGAAAGAGCAGGTAAGGATTCATGAACTTTTTCATATTAAGAAATTCCAACCTGGATACATTACTTGGAAGAGCCATATCTTGACTTGATTTAAAAAGTAGAACAGAATTGAAAACAGTCTTTAAAATTGGTGTTTTAACCAGAGACTTTATAGCATACGAGGCCAGCTCAAAGTTATACTGCAGTAGTTTAATATGGAACAACTTGTCCATATGGCTCTTCCTGGGAACGAGTCATTTCACATGTTACAGCAAGATACAGCTGAAAAAAGGCATGTTTCACTGTTACTTTTATATAGCTGGGAACTTGAGCACAGCAACCTCATACCAAAAAGTATTACAGCAAGAGTTTACTGCATTAATAATAGGATGCCCTACTGCTGTGACACATTCTGTACTTTGAAATAAATATTAGTCACAATAGTTAGGTTTTAAATTCATATACTTTAAAGCTGAGCTGTAACTATGACACTTGGAATAGTGATGATTTGCCAATAAGGCCTATTAACCATTTCTCAAAGAGCTCCTTCTTTTATTCTGTCTGTTGTACTATCGTAACAATATCTAGCTATAAATCATTTAAAGACATTCTTACTTAAACAAAAAAAAACAAACACACAAACACTAGCACTTGAAAACTGGATGTTGGAAATTCACGTTCACACTTTTGCATTGAATTATCACCTTTTGATTTCAGCACGCAGAGGTTACTTGCAACCAATAAATAATTTCTTTTTCAATTTTAAAATAATAAAAAAAATCCTGCTACATGACTACATTTTATGAGACATCATGGCCCAGGTCCTGTGCCGTGAAAGTCAATGGCACACTCTTTCATATACTTCTTTTGGGCTTTGGATCAGGCCCAGCCAGGAAAGCATCCATTGTTTTCATTCACTACATTTACCTTTCAGTTTGTACATTCAAATAACAGTGACTGGAGAAATAAAAGAGAAAAAAAAAAAAAGGCAAAAGCTGAATATGAAACTGGTATTTTTAAATCAGGAAAATCTGCTTTTAAAAAAAATTAATTAAAAGTGTGGCTTATGTAAAAAAGCAAAAATATTACTAATACAAATCTGGACATTCATACAGTTCCTGATTCTTTAGGTGGTGAAAACTGGCCCTGCTGTACAGAGGAAAACGGAGACAATGATAAGCAGCACTGTGACTATTAGCTTAGAGGGATTCTACTTGGCTATTTTCCTGCAGCATGCACTGCAATCACAATAATAAAGAAATCCTGTATTCCACCCTAATTCACCGAGAAATAGAAACGCTGGAAATCTAAAATAATTAAGTCAATTCTAGGTTTTTCAGAATGGAAAGGAAGCTTCTTTTTCATATTAGCTTTGAATTTCACAGAGATACAATAGCCATGGAAGAAAAAAAAATGTCCATCAACTAAAATAAACTGCTTAGTGCTGCAGCAGTGTGGTGAACAAACAAGAGTAAACCAAGAAATGAAACACTGGGAAAAATAAAAATAAATTAAAGGTTAAATATGCAGTTTGGGTACCAGGCCTGCTCCAAGAAATATTGGAGGTGTGCAGGGGGTGGGGTGGTTCTAAGTTATGGTCTGATCATGATTATTTTTTTCTTAATCTTGCATTCATGAAAATACCGAATCTATAATCAGTTAAATGGAGCTCATTGTAAGCTGTTGGTTAACAAGTACGCTAAGCTAGAAATTCAGCTTAGGTACTGTATTCCCACAAAGAGAAGGATTTCCAAGCATGAGCTCTACTGATGGAGCACTAAACCAATGACTAAACTCAAAATTGGACTAATATGCCACATGCAAATCTGAAGAGTGATAATTAGAAGCCTTCTTTCCATTATTGACTAGTTTTATTTTACAATACAAAATTAATATAGTCAATCAACAACATGAAAACGCATATATAAAGGGAGGGTGCACTCAGAATGCATACCTTGCACCTTCCACACATTATAGAAAATGGCTCACAAAATCCAAAGTATTGGCGGTGGTTATTTGACAGGTGAATTCTCCGTCACAAAAATCTGCCATCTCCAGTTCAAAATATCTTGTCTACATGGACAGGGATCAGCTGACAAGCACATGTCTGAACGTTCAAATAAGAAATTAGCATCGTCATATACTAGCAAGCTGTTTTTCAAAATTCTTCAAAATTAAATCTGTCGTCACTTTTAAGCCCAACTGCTGCTATGATAAAAAAATCCTTAAAATTAAACACCACTTATTCAAATAACTGAACAAGACAACTGCCCAGATTTATTCTTTCAAGCACATTCCCATATTTACAGTATTTTTTGTATACCTGAAAGAATAACATTTCCATACAAGGTCCAAGTA
>VZSZ01005768.1:0-14413 GCA_013398815.1 Ibidorhyncha struthersii
TCCCATCTGGGGTCCCCCAGATCCCCAGCAGCCGATTCGGCCTAAACCGTGACACAGCCCTACAGCCTGAGTAAATTCCACGCTGTAGCCAGATGGACTGTATGAGATAAAGTGTGATTGAAAAGACCATGGCTTCCTAGTGATACTAGTGATTCTGTGTTTATGCAGATCGTTTCATGAGGTGCATGTTTGTATGACAACCTGATGTTGCAATACCCCTGCTGGCTCTGGGGAAGAACCAAACAAATTTGTTAAGTTCCTTCTTTTCTTTCCATAGAATAGACAATATGGACTATTCTGGCTTCACCACAAATAGTAAGTAGGAACAAAGAATTTGATATATTTTAAAACTCTTTTAACAAATCCATTACTAAATCTTTGGTTCTCTGTTTATCTCTTTCAGCACATACATATCAGGAAGCATGTGTATTTTCAATCATTTTCTTAAAGCAGTGTAGGTAAACACTGTAGTACTTCTGTAAGTAATGGTTCTATTTCTGTTCCAGTTGTACCTTTTAATGTGCTAATCTAGTTAACATGGTTTCTATGCTGTGATTACTCAGTGCTTTCTCCTGTAGAGTTTTGCACTCCACACACAAAAATATGTTGACAATGCAAAACGATTGGCCAAAAAGTGTTAAGATGGGTTCTACCACTCTGTTGCTCAATGTACAGCTTCAAAAGAAGTGAAGAAAGGGCTTCAGGTTTCAAGTCAGTAACTATGCAATGTAGGTGAAGGCTACATACATTTTAATAAGTACTTACAGCACTTCAGCAGCCTTGCTTAACACTTTTTTACTTCCTCTTTCTCTCTTTTAAGGTGTCATTTGTCAATTCTGAAACATTTTTCTGTTTTAATAGACCACTTAAATATTCTCCGTAAAAGGGTTATTATAAGCAGATGCTGTGAGGCAATGATACCATGCCTGACCTAGAGTACTGTATCATAGGCCTTTACTTTCTAATGCACAAGGAAATTTGGTTACCATGGCTATAATTACCATAATTTTACACCTATTAATTTTGTCTGTAGCATTCATTTCCATAATCTACAGTTTGAAACAAAAACATCATCTTCATTCTGTTGCTGGCAAGAACAGAATTATTATGAAACTCCTAAATGTCACTTTTTTCCTTTTTCACTGAATCCGTCCAAACACTTTCCTTCCTATTAAAATTCAAACAGCTGTGAAATGGCCAGACAGCAAGAAGATAAAAGCAAATGTGAAGCGACCTTCACCCATGCTGAACAAATAGAATATTATAAACAGGTTTTCCAGTTGAAGTTACACAAAGCAAATTAAGAAATACCTAAGGCTATAATTTACTAAAAAAATGTTTCCTAAATTTATGACAGTTTCATTTAACTGACTAATTAAATTTGCTTGTAGGCATTTCAGTGAAGCAGTCTTATAACTGCACTACCATTTGGAAAGAGTGTACATGACTTTTTTGGGGAAACATGTTTGCTATGATCTACGTCTCCCATTGAACATTTGACTAGTATCAAATAGTGATGCGTTACTGAATCAAATGAGAATGCTATGCTTTAGTTAAAGGTGATTTAAAAAATACGCATGCTAACATTACACCAGATGAAATATCAAAACACATGTTGCCAAAGAAAGTAAGAGTTCAGGATTTCAAATTGTCCTGTAGGGGTATATTTTCTAGGACAAGTGAAAAAATGAGCAGATCGTAAGCCTAATCCTCAATGGTATAAATCAATGTTCCCACTGAAATCAATATAGTATCACCTAACTGCAATAGCTAAAGTACATTAGAATCAAATTGGATAATCACAGTTCATTCTTTCTCTAAATTAAAAGTTTAAAAGATTTTGAAGGTGCATCTTTTCACAGCAAATAATTTGGTCTATATGATAAGTAGCTTCCAGGAATTCTGTAAACAAAAAGCTTTCAACAAAGAAGAGATGGTTCAGACAAAAAATCCTATTTTTCTTGTCTTCATTGTCCCCCACACATACACACAAGAAGCGAAATAATTACTAGACCAAACACTAAAATGTATTCTTCCCTCCCACATTTGAGAATAAATGAAACAGCACCTTCATCATTCCACAAAAAATCATGACAGAAACTTCCCAGCAATTTTGCAAGCATGCAATCTACAGGTGCATCAGAGAAACCGTACCATGAAACAGCCTACAATCTTGTATAATTATAATACAGATGAAATCCTGGATAATGGTCAAAACATTGAATTTTTATCTTTATTTCTTTGGAAACAGTTTAGTATCTTGCCATGTAAAATAGAAAGCACCTGACGAATTTTAATAATGGCTTTCTTTCATTATACCTAACTGTGTTTTTCCTTTCAGAAAAAGACATTTTAAGAGAAAATGTTGAAAGCTGCAATTATGTGATTATGTTACAAAACAGTAGAAAACAGTAGCTCCTTATAGGCAATGGTTGAACCAAGAGAGTTCACAACAAACTGGAAATAACAACAAAATACATTTTTGTATGTGTGATAAATGTATAGCTTTTTTTTTTTTTTTCCCCTTGACACCAAAAAAAAAGCTATTGGAATTAAAATAGCATAAATTTATATTCCTGGATAAGATACTGTGTGCTTTGCAGGAAAAAAACAGCAAACATCATTTGTCTGTCAACCGAGTTAATCAACTGATTCAAGCAAGATTTCTCTGCAGGAAAAGTATTTTAAATCTATTAACTTGAACTAAGGAAGGTAAAATGAACAGATTTTATTTAGCTGTCTAGGTCCATGACTGTGTCAAAATCATTAGGTTTCCATGATTAATGCTCAAAAATATTGGGCAATCTCCCTTCCGGAATCCAAAATTTACATACACTATTATACCACTATTTTAGTAGCCATGGCATTTTAAATATTACATAATAAAATGTTATAATACTATTTATATTCCAGTAGCAGCTGCTCCGTTTCAAGCCCAAGACTGCATATGACTATTTTATTCCTTTTCAGCCGCAGTCCTACATAAGGAGAAAAAACTTTTTCTATTGGTGCTATTGCTGCCACCATAGAAGTCACATACTGGATCACAAGAGATATGTGGTATATGTTACTACAGCTGAAGGGTACTGTGCAAAAAGCAGCTCCAAGCCATCTTTGCTTTTCTCTACTCCAAACTCTTTGGGAGCAGTGGTCTGGTGTAGGTTAGAGTGGCTTTGGTATGTTTGAAATCTCACCAGCTAGATATCTGAGCGCAGGCAGAGAAGGGAGTATGTCTGCTCTGGGACCTGTTGTCTGTGACAGTGCTTTCTCCCTCCTCTGCTGTACTTACCTATATTATCTCTATAGTCAAATGTGGACTTGGTAAGGGTCATTAGTCCTTTTAATGTGGTGTACTTAATGTGAATCCAGCCAACTTTTTTCTCTTGAAATAGTTTATTTAGTGAGGATGAAGATCTGTAGGGGAAATTACTCTCTGACATAGTTCAACAGCAACCTTTGGATATCATATCAGATATGATTTTTAAAGTATTGGCTTAGGAGAAAAACTTATGATGTGCACTGAATTAGATTTATATAGAAAAGATCTTTTGGAACTCCAGTTAGAAGACTGGAAGGCAAGATCTGGAACAGAATAGAAGAATAGAATAGAATAGAATAGAATAGAATAGAATAGAATAGAATAGAATAGAATAGAATAGAATAGAATAGAATAGAACAGAAAGAATAGTTCAGCTGGAGGGGGCCTACAACCATCTAATCCAACTGCCTGAGTACTTCAGGGCTGACCAAAAGTTAAACTGCAGTATTAAGGGCATTGTCCAAATGCCTTTTAAACACTGACAGGCATGGGATATTGACCACATCTCTAGAAAGCATGTTGCAGGTTTTGACCACCTTCTTGGTAAAGAAATGTTTCCTAATGTCAAGTCTGAACCTCCCCTGATGCAGCTTTGAATCACTCCCATGCATCCTGTCACTGGATATCAGGGAGAAGAGATCAGCACCTCCCTCTCTGCTTCCCCTCCTCAGGAAGCTGTAAAGACCAATGAGGTTGCCCCTCAGTCTCCTTTCCTCTAAACTAGACAAACCCAGTGCAAGACATCATGGGAATGTATGTTCTTTGAGATTGTCCAAGGAATCAATCTGGATGCAAGCTTGTAATTGCTAAAACAGATGTTATAATCTTAAGTTTCAGTTAAGAAATTATCTGTATGTCCTATGTAAGAGGGTTTTTTTGGTGGTTGGTTAGGGGTTTTTTGCTTTTTGTATGAGTTTCTTTGCTAGGAAGCACACACTCATTATGTCATTGCTATGCCTATTCCTATGTTTTTGCACTAGCTCTATGATCACTGAGCTAATGAAGTTTCCTACTTCCTCAAAGTCTTAGCAATAGGAATAATTCATGTGCCTAACCATGTGCCTTCAGGAGCCTGAGACATCTGCCTGGGGCTAGCAAGGTTGACAGCACTTCCACTCACTTCAAGAGAATTAGCTAGAGGGTGGTAGGACCTGCTAGTCTTGAAGTGTGGGCAAACACCCATTGCTACATTATCTAAAAGGCATGGAAGTTTTACCAGTTTGGTTTACACTTCCCTTCACTGTGGACTACTTGTTCCCACCAGAGATCTGCTGGCTGAGCTGTTTCCTAGCTTACCTTGAAGCAGGCAGGGGAAAGCTTTGCTAGTAGACCTAAAATTACACTGAACGCCCAGCTATTTAAACATCTATCATGAAGCCCATAACCACTAAGTGTTCAAGGGGTCTAAATTAATAGGGCAGCCACTTCAAATCAAAGATGTTAAAAACGTCCCAAGCTCCATGCAGAACACCCTAGTAAAAAGAACCTTGTAAAAATTTGACCCAGAATTGGTTCTAGACAATATCTTTATTTCTCATGGATTTACTCAAATTATACATCTGCAGGCTGGACTAAGAGATTACCTGTGCTAAAAAAAAAAAAAACAACAAACCATCAAATGCGTAAATTAATAGAGTAAAATACACTGAGGGTTATCAACAGTCCTGGTTTGGGCTGAGCTGGCCACTAAAATGAATGACAAATGTTCTCTCAAATGAGAGAAGAATGAAAAAAAGAGAGACTTATGAGTTGAAAAGAAGCTAAAATATTTTAATGAAGCACTAAAAATAAACTAATAAAAAGATAATAATATTAATAAGAAAATAATGAAATATATACAATATATACAAAACCATATCAAGCTTCCAGGATGATGATCATGTCACCAGCAGGCACTGGGATGGGACCAGGCTGCACTCCGTGAAGGATGAGAACTGAATTCTGCATCTGGATTCCAGAATGCACAGATTGGGATCAAAGGCAGAGAAACAGAGTCCTCCTCAGACAATGGCCACTGAAGGAAGAGGCTGAACCTTTCATCCCTCACCTTTTATACTGAGCATGAGGCAGATGGGATGGAATAGCCCACTGGTCAGTTTTGGGTCACCTGTCCTGTCCACTCCTCCCCACAGGTGGGACCCCTCTACATTTTTCCACTTCTGAACCTCCAAATGGGCACACAACAAAGTTAGCTGAACTTGGTTGTTTTAGCCATAAATATAAGCAGGAGCTTTTCTGTGTACCATCCCTTGGTATTAAATGTAAACGTCAGGCCTTATCTCTGCTAGAAGCAGACACTGTCTGAAAAATACGCTGTTAACTTCAGAGAGTTCTGTTAGTTAGAAGAGGCTTAGCTGCAAAGTAAAAAATTACAAAGTAAAATTATTGAAAAGAAAATCGGTTCTGTTTCACCTCAAACAGTGTGATTCCGAAAGCCACAAGTCACTGGAAAGGGGGAAAGAGTTCTGGGTAAAAACTACACCATGCTTTCCTATCCTTACTCTTTTCCTTAGTCATTTGTTATAGACAAAATTCTAGGGCACAGATCTTCGTCTGATCAGTAGGTTGCTTCTTGCACATTTTATTAAGTCTATGTAGTCTGAAGACAGATGCAATAGACACGAGAATATCTGCATTTTAATGTACACCATCTTTATGATCCCTGATTACTAATCACACTTTAATTAGCTCATGGTACTGATCACCTCTTTGCTGTCCTGATTACTTAAACTTCACACACTTTTTTCGCAGAGGTTCTTAACTGATTTTGTTACTAGAACTCCTTCTCTTTTGTATTCACAAATGCTAAAATTCGCATTCATTCCACTTAGAAATAGCTTAATTAAGCCATAAATATGAAAAAAAAAAAAAAATCTTAAAAAAAAATCCCATAAAAGCAAACCAGAAAAAAATAAAAAATAGAAATAAACCATTTTTTATCCCTGTGTGTGAACAGGGCCTGAGCAATACTGTTTTCTGGTCAGAGTAACTTACGATAACATTTTTGGTGAGCACGGAAATTAATTTATGTAAATACCCATGTTAATACTCATGCTTTCTTTCATCTTTTTGCTTCTTTTTTATGTCATGGATCAAATATTTTAAGTGAAAAATTAAAAGCCTTACATTACTTTCAGTCTTGAAACATAAGCAAATCGAGTAAAATATTTTTTAAATTATTGATAGTCTGATATATTGTTTTAAACATAGTGTGGCTTTCATAAGCAATTTTTTTTAGGAAAGCATCTTTGAAATGTATTATAAAAGAGAAAAAGTTAAACACTTTAAGGTGAGGACTTCTACAAAAGTCTCACCATCAAAAGGTGGACTAATGGAGTGAAAATTTCACAGAATTATCAAAAAGATTAGTAATACGTAAAACAATAAAAAAATATGGTAAGGTATTAATGTGTTGACTAGTTTCAACCATGGAAGGTTGAAACAAAAAGTAGAGCTCTTTCTTGTCACTGCATTTATTTATAGAGAAAAGAAAGATAAAATATGAGGGCATGTAGTACATGAATCCACTGATTTCAACAGTTTCCATAGCTATCATCTCTTTAAAAAGTTATGTTATTACTGCTTTTCAGTATAGAATTGCTTCTGCTGCGCCCTGCCAGGCTGTTGGCCTCCTCAGCTGTTGACCCTGGACAACTGAAACTTTGAAACAACTTATTTTAAGATGCCCCAGTTAAGACAGAAAGAGACAAGAACTGAAAGAAACCATGCTTTCTCTTGTCTTGATGACAATGTTCAGTATAAAAATCTATAGGGATAGGAAGAAGACTTTGCCTTAAGACAATGCCATGGTCTTAGGGGAATTTTGAAATCTCCCAGGCCAGCTAATTGCATGGAGTTGTGATAATGTTATCAGTGACTTCATGCTACAGAGACTAAGAAATGATGATAAGTCTTGGGGCAAAGTTGGTTACTGGGCTTACAATGCAGAATATATTTTTCAAAAGCAATTGGCATTTGGGCCACATCTGCATAGGCTGTGCTGATACTCTGGTGTTTGATCAGGTTCTTGGTAGGTTTTGAAATAACAAGCTTTCTCCCACTTTTTGGTAGTTTCAGCTTCCATTTTCAAATTTTATCTGAATATGAGAAAATGAACTTTTTTTTGGCTGCTATTTTAAGTTTGATACCCTGTATTTAATGCTTTTTTTAAAAAAAAGCAGTAAATAGAAACATAGACATTCATTTTTTTAATAGAGGTATTATTATACATACACTTATAAGTAAACATATATAAATTTCCATATTTTATACAAGTGTATGTACATACATAAGCATATAAGCATATTTATGTCTGTGTATATACACAGATACTGTACTACCATGAACACACAAACATTGCATATCTGAGTAAATACTGAAGACTTGTTTTATTAGTTTATATTTTTTGTATAATTATAGGTAAAATGTGTCTCCTGACACTGTAAAATGGGGATGACTGATAAAAAGAGAGGCTAGGAGTAGGGTAAGTCATCCAACTGTGATTCTACTCAGGGTAGATACAGAATATCAGGCCAGGTGAAAGACCTCAGTCTTTCAGTCTCTGGTTTAGGTTATTCTGTTCCACTGCTACAGAGTCTGATAATGAGAATATCGCACAGTGAGGGAAACTGCATTTTGAACATGTATTTTATCTACATAATAGTAAAATGATTATTTTGAAGAAAACCATAATTAAAAGCACTTTATAAAAATATCAAAGAGATTGTAGGAAGGATACATACTGTGTACATCTCAAGTGAGTTTGGAAAATTATGATCATTTTAACAGTAAGAAGATCCATGTGAATGCAGGACCTGCTGCTTATACTTTTCTAGTTCATTCAAAAAGAATATCAGTCAGTTGCTAAAGCAGTTCAAAAAGCCAAGCGAGCTGTAGCTAAATTGGCAACTGAAGAATGACTTTGAGTTGCTTCCATAAAGGTCTGAAACTTCCTTTTAAAGTTTAGCTGCAAATAGAAGGAGGGAACCACAGGGACAAGTCCGCCATATAGGCTTTGATCACAAAACTCCATATAAAGCACAGAAAACTTTCTAAAAGTTGATTATCTCAGACCTCTAGCAAACACATAGACCAACTGAAAAAAAGTAATTGCTTACAAGTGGTCTGAAAAGAGCTATAAAAGAGTGGGAAAGGGGAATCCAGGTCACAAGCCTCCACCCTGACATTAATCCCTCATCAATACACTGGAAACCACCCAAGGCACCAGCCCTTACACAGATCCTGTCACGGCTCAAAAGCCAGAGCCAATTCTTACTTAGCTATATAACCCCTGTGGACTTTGAGAAGATACTTTCTGTGTTGAAGGTCTGTTCCTAAAGTTGTTTTCCAATGAAGACAAAACCTTTGTACGTGGAGTCCGTGGGGGTGTTCGTGAGGATGCAGTCTACAGACTGAGTTCTGTTTCGAGGCAAACAGATCATGAGTGCACACAGAGGCAAAAGTACCTAAAGGTACCTATACAGAAAGCTTTAAACTAGACTTAGCAGAGGAAGGAGATGGAATTTTGAGTAACAGAGAAGAGCCAAGGGCTGCTGATGCATTAGGCAGAGAGAAGGGAAAACCTGTGAAATGCCTCTGTACTGGATTTACATGGCAAGGTTTTGGCACTGAACATAGGACATTAGGCAGTGACATTTTTCTTAGAGCACAGGAGCTTTTGATTCCCATATGTAAGAAAACAGGCAAGACCAGCATGGCTGAGTAAGGACCTCCTGGTCAAATTAAACTGTAAGAAGGAAATGCATAGGCAGTGGAACCAAGGACAGGTATCCCGAGAATAACACAGGGACACTGCCCAGATGTGTAGGTATGGAATTTGGAAAGTTAAGGCACAGCCAGAGCTAAATTTGCCAAGGGATGTGGAGAATTATAAGAATGGCTTCTGCAGGTACCCTGGTCAGAAAAGGAAGATTAAAGAAAATATATGCCCCTGATAAACAGGGACAGGAGACAACTGACATGGAGAAGGCTGAGGTACTCAACAATTTATTTACCTCAGTTTTCATGAGCAATAGTTCTTCCCACTTCTCCAAGGCCCTGAACTTCAAAGCAAAGTAAGAGCAGATCAGGTTCAAGATCATGTAAGAAACCTGAACATATACAAGTCCATGGGACCTGATAAGATGTATCCCGAGGTCCCGAGCGACCTGGGGGATGTAGTTGCTAAGCCACTCTGCATCATATTTCAAGAGTCATGGTAGTCAGCCTAAGTCCCCAGTGACTGGAGAAAGGGAATATCACACCCATTTTTAAAAACGGTAAAAAGGAAGACACTGGGAACAGCTGACCAGTCAGCCTCATCTCCATGCCCAGTAAGATCACGGAACAGATCCTCCTGGAAGACATATCAAAACATATGGAAGACAAGCAGGTGATTAGAAACAGCCAACATGTCTTTGCCAAGGGCTAATAGTGCCTGACTAATCTAGCTGGCCATCTACAATAGAGTGACGGCATCAGTCAACAAGGGAAGAACAATTAAAGTCCTCTACCTGAACTTCTTTGAGAACTTTGATACAGTCCCCTACAACATTCTTACCTCTAAATTGGAGAGATATGGACTTGATGGATGGACTAGTTGATGGATAAGGAATTGGCGGGATGGCCACATCCAAAAAATTACAGTCAACAGCTCAGTGTCCAAGTGGAAACCAGAAATGAGTGGTGTCCTTCAAGGGTCCATACTGGGACCAATATTATTTAATATCTTTGTTAAGGATGTAGATAGTGAGATTGAGTGTACCCTCAACAACTTTGCAGATGACACCAAACAGAGTGGTGCAGTTGATATACCAGTGGGAAGGGATGCCGTCCAGAAGGACCTTGACAGGCTTGAGAAGTAGTCCCATGTAACATTCAGCAAGGCCAAAGCAAGGTCCTGCACCTGGGTGGGGCAATCCTCAATATCAGTATTGACTGAGGAATGAATGGATTGAGAGGGTTGTGCATTGCCGTACATGAGCCAGCAATGTGCACTCGCAGCCCAGAAAGACAATTGTATCCTGGGCTGCATAAAAAGAAGCATGGCCAGCAGGTTAAGGGAGTTAGTTGTCTCCCTCTATTCCAGTCTTGTAAGACTCTACCTGGAGTACTACATCCGGCTCTGGGGTCCTCAATACAAGACAGACATGGACCTGTGTGCTGGTTTTGGCTGGGACAGAGTTAATTTTCTTCATAATTGCTAGTACGGGGCTATCTTTTGATTTGTGACCAAAATACTGTTAATAGCACCCGTGTTTCAGCTATTGCTGAGCAACACTTACACAGACTCAAGGCCTTTTCTGCTCCTCACATCACCCTGCCAGCGAGTAGGCTGGGGGTACACAAGAAGTTGGGAGGGGATATGGTTGGGACAGCTGACCCACACTGACAAAAGGGATCCATACCATATGACATCATGCTCAGCATATAAAGCTGGGGAAAGAAGAAGGAAGCGAGGGGGGACATTCCTGGTTACGGCATTTGTCTTGCCAAGTAAACATTCCATGTGATGGAGCCCTGCTTTCCTGGACATGGCTGAACATCTGCCTGCTGATGGGAAGTAGTGAATTAATTCCTTGTTTTGCCTTGCTTGTGCACATGGCTTTTGCTTTACCTATTAAACCGCCTTTATCTCAACCCACAGGTTTTTTCTCACTTTTACCCTTTTGATTCTCTCCCCCATCCCAGCAGCTGCATGGTGCTTAGTTGTTGGCCAGAGTTAAACCACGACAACCTGTTAGAGCCAGTCCAGAGGAAGGTTACAGAAATGATTAGAGGGTTGGAACACCTCTCCTATGAAGAAAGATTGAGAGTTGGGGTTACTCAGCCTGGAGAACAGAAGGCTCTGGAAAGACCTTACTGCTGCCTTCAATACTTAAAGAGGGCTTGTAGAAAAGATGGAGAGAGACTTTTTACAGAGCTTTGTAGTGGCAGGATAAGAGGCAATGGTTTTAAACTGAAAGAGGATAGATTTAGACTGGATATAAGGAAGAAATTTTTTACTATGAGGGTAGTGAGACACTGAAACAGGTTGCCCAGAGAAGCTGTGGGTGCCCCACTATTGGAGATGTTCAGAATCAGGTTGGATGGGGCTTTGAGCAACCTGGTCTAGTGAAAGATGTCCCTGCCTATAGCAGGGGGGTTAGATTAGGTGATCTTTAAAGGTCCCTTCCAACCTAAATAGTTCTATGATTCTATGATTCTAAGGCTGGCAGCATTCCACTGGCTAGCCTGAGGCCAACACACTTTCTATCACTTCATGGGGAATTGAAGTGAATCATAAAACAGTTCTACAGCACTAGAAACTGTGTGATAACACCTTCAGATATAGTGTTTGCATGACCACGGGAGAAGCAACCATATAGACACATCTTCTTCTGCAGCTGGATTACTCACAGTGAGGTTAGGCAAGCCTGAGTGCTATCAGTAGTTATTAATCACTCAGAAATGCTACAGTGGAGATAAACAAATAGAGGAATTTAGACCGAAATATAAATTAAGATAAAACACTCTAGATTAAACAACAGATACTACCAGTATGTTACATCAATAACTTTTAATTGAATTCTTTACAGCTATTTGTTCTTTGATCTAAGCACAGCGATAAAGCCATTGTGATTTTTAATTGAATTGTGTTAGTGTTATGCTAAACTCACATTTACACACAGGTGTATTTGAAGACCTATAATCTTTATATGCAGGGATCACTCCCTGTCAACTGCTGCTTGTATAGCAGCACTAAATCACTGTGTTATATTGCAAATACAAGGAACTAGCCTGTTCAAATTAGAATTGCAGGAGGGAATTCATTAGTAAACATTGCATCTATGAAAACCACACAGTGGTCAGGGTCTCAGTCTTAAATGATAAGCGTATATAAGGATGGAATCGAGACTTCTAGACCCAATTTTGGTAGGGATAAGTAGCCAAAAGTACTGTACAATATTTGGTATTTGTACCAGCATGGCACCTACTTCTACTACTTTCTGTACAAATGCAGAAAATTAAGTTTACTGCTATTTATAAATATTAACTATTCACTCACAGTCTTGCACAAGACTGAACTCATTTATTTGCACAAAATCAAAGTAATTCCAATATGATAGATATGCCTGTGAGAAGAAAA
Source organism: Ibidorhyncha struthersii (assembly GCA_013398815.1). Classification (NCBI taxonomy): domain Eukaryota; kingdom Metazoa; phylum Chordata; class Aves; order Charadriiformes; family Charadriidae; genus Ibidorhyncha; species Ibidorhyncha struthersii. The sequence goes on from VZSZ01005768.1 coordinate 12,447, forward strand.
TCTGCCCATTCTAATCAAGGATCACAATAACCTTTTTAGTTAATACAACACTGTAGTTTCCACAATGCTTTTGAACTGGGTGTCTCAGGTAAAGGATATCCCTGTTCTTCTCCAAACTCTTCTACAGCTTTCAGGCTATTTGTACATGCCTCCTTTACCATAGTTCATTCTTAAGATAAGTGCTACGTCTTACACTCTCACTGAGACTTTCAGGGGTCCTTGTAATGGATCTCCGCTCCAGAGGTATAGTCCTCTCTGAAGTAAAAGTGTGTCAATACTGAAAAATGACCTAAGATTCTCTCAAGGTAGGTTGTTTCTGTAAGTGAATAGCCCTGTAAAAGGAGCAAACAAATAAATTATTAAACAACAACAAAAAATATTAAATATGTGCTGACAAAATTGCAAGTAAAATTGGATATAATTGTGCTAAAACTATAAAATTTTCTATTTAATCAGAAAACATTCACAAGCTGGATTAGCAGAATATTAATAGTTTTGCCTCCTGCTGTTTCTTATTACTAAATTGCTACTTTTAGCACAGAATTGCAGGATGGCTGAGGTTGGAAGAGACCTCTGGAGGTCACCTTGTTCAATACCCCCTGCTTAAGCAAGGTCACCTACAGAAGGTTGCCCAGAACAATGTTCAGATAGCTTTTGAATGTCTCAGTCACCCTTACAGTGAAAAAGTGTTTCCTGACATTCAGGCAGAACTTCCTGTGTTTCAGTTTGTTCCCATTGCCTATGGTCCTTTCACTGGGAACCACGGAAGAGAGGCTCGTACTGTCTTATTCGCACTGTCCCTTCAGGTATATTTACACATTGATAAGATCCCCCTGAGCCATCACTTCTCCAGGCTAAACAGCCCAGCTCTCTCAGCCTTTGCTCACATGAGAGAGTCTCCAGCCCCTTTACCACCTTAGTGCTGAGTAGAGGGAACAGATAACCTCCCCTGGCCACTGGCAACAGTTTTCCTAACGCAGCCCAGGATACCACTAGCCCTCTTTGCCACAAGGACAAATTGCTGGCTCATGTTCAACATGGCGTCCACCAGGATGGACCCCTGGGGTCTTCTCTGCAAGGCTTCTTTCCAGCCTAGTCAGCCACCAGCATGTACTGGTGCATGGGGATATTCCTCCCCAGATGTGAAATAAACTACCACTTCTGTGAAATCAGCATATCACTGCAATATTTGACATGTCTTGGAGGGGTAATCTAATAGGCCAGAAATCTGTTCCATTGTTTAGAAAATTTAACCTTCAAATGGGCCTAATCTTTGAGTATTGATGTTTCCCGTTAAGACTGATTTAGAAGAATATTTTGTTTGCTTTATCTGCCTTCTAAAGATCTAAACCCAGCTTAGTTCTCCTATTTTACAAATCCGTTATTCAATTTTAAAATACTGGTCAGTATATTGCTACTTATTTCAAGGATGAACAAAAGACTTGTCACCATTTTCCAACATCTGGAAGATATAAGAGTAATATCAAATGTTTTATCTTTAATTGAAATGCACTGATATTTCCAGATTTTCTGCTTTATATTTCCTAGGTAATTATTGTTTCCAATATTTTTCTCACACATATTTGGTTTTGTATCATTTTTCACTAAGTTCATGCACTATTCTGCTGCTTTTTGAATATGCTTTTTTATACATAATGTATTATACTTATACTCCCTCATTTTAGCATTTTAGTTTACCATGTTTATACTATCTGAAGTTTGAGTTTGAATGCTTTCTTTGATCTTGTTTTCATATTAAAACAGGCAAAAACCCGTTCCTAGCAGCTTTTGCAGATACGAACCCTTTTTAGTCATTTATCATTTTTTATTGCAATGAGTGTCAGTGTGATTGAAATTTGTTATTGGCAGCTGCTATATGTACTTGAGAACTTCCTGATATATTCTGTCAGTTCTACAATAGTTCCCATAGTTTCCTTTGATCAGTTTTAACCAACCTCATTGCAGTT
>VZSZ01005768.1:14451-24666 GCA_013398815.1 Ibidorhyncha struthersii
AAATATTCCCTCTTGGAATAGGCTGATGGCACAGATCTGAACTTGAGTTCCTGTTGACTTCTGTTTTATTCCTACTCGGCACCACAAAATGACTAGAAAATAAAGTCATGAAAAATGTGATTTAAATATCTCACTGAAGTGAACTAAGCCTATATTAATATATTTGTTTATGCATAGTTTCTTGTTTATGGTTTTCTGCTTTCCTCTGTTAGTATTCAGTTTGAGATTTAATTCTTCTCTTCCCTGTGACCATTATTTCCCATTAGCAGTTGTGGTTATAAATCAAAAAGGCATGGACAAACTGCACCTACCTTGGAGTCAGGGAGCAGGAGATAGATAGATTACATACAAAACCTATTAACTACTTAATTAAAACAAAAGAGATTTCTTCCTTTGAGGATTTTGTAATCGCCTATTTAGCAACTCGAGTAAATGAAACTTCTTCCAAGATACTAATAATGTGAATGGGGGTGCATAACTGTATATAGTATTCTAGATGTGATGTAATGGTGGCAAGGAAAATAAGCAGCTCCCTCGATCTACTTACTAGCTATGTTTCTGATCAGTTTGGTGTCCACCGGTATCTCCAGGGCCTTTTCAGCAGAGTTTTTCATCAGTCAGTTAGTGCTCAGGCAATGAAAAGGGCTAGTCCTTGTACCATTGCAGGGGGTTAGTCCATACCTGATGCAGACTTTTACATTTATCCTTGTTCAGTTTAATAAGATTCCTTTTGGTCCATTCCTCTATGTTGTCGATGGCCTTCTGAACGGCAGGCTTGTTCTCACATGTATCAACCACACCCTAGTTTGGTGGCGTCCACAAACTTTGTGAGGGCACAACCATTGATGAACACATTGAATGGGATGAGTTCAAAACAGACCCCTGAGAAATTCCTTTTAACTGGCCTCCAGGTAGAGTATGACTCAGCAACCATTACCCTCTGTGCTCAAAACCCCAGTCTTTTCACCCATCTCATAGTCAAGCTATCCAAACCATAGTGTTCCAGACTGAATACAAGGGCGCCATGAGAGATTAAAAAAAGGTAAAAATTATCCTTGTAAAAAGGTCTGCAATGTAGACAACCTTCACTGCTCTCCTGTTATCCACAGATCTAGTCATTTTACCACAGAAGACAACCCTGCCAGTCAGGCATGATTTATTCCCTAGAAATCCATGCTGGCTATTTGCAAATATTGTTTTTTTTTCTCCTGCATCCACTCAGAACTTAATTCTATGAAAATCCATTTCATAGTTTCCCCATGGATCAAAGTGAGGCTTTAATTTACTGAACCATGCTTTTTACATTTCTGAAGATGGATGCCTCATTTGCCTTTCTAAACTCATCACCACAACATCTCAAAAATTACTGAAAGCAGCCTACCAGTGACCTCAGACAGCTCTCTCAGCAAAAAGATGAAGTTTTGGTTTTGTCATGGTTTAACCACAGCAGGCAACTAAGCACCACACAGCTGATCACTCACTCCCCCACAGCAGAATGGGGAAGAGAATCAGAAGGGTAAAAGTGAGAAAACTCATGGGTTGAGACAAAGACAGTTTTATAGGTAAGGGGAAAGATGTGGATACAAGCAAAGCACAACAAGGAATTCATTTGCTGCTTCCCACCAGCAGTCAGATGTTCAGCCATGTCTAGGAAAGCAGGGGTCCATCATGCATAAAGTTTATTTGGCAAGACAACCACCATAACTAGGAATGTCCCCCTACCTTCCTTCTTCTTCCCCCAGCTTTATATGCTGAGCATGACATCATATGGAATCTAGGAAAAAAAATCAAAACCAAAAAAACCCAAATGAATTCTTTTTTTACCTCCCCGTCACTTTGTTGGAGGTGTAGAGGAGGAAGATTCTGTGCAGAAATGTTCTGCTTTTAAATATAATTCAGGAAAACCAGGTTTCACAAAGTTCAAAGAGAAATTAGTTTCTATGCACGCATTTGCAAAACCACAGATGCAGTTTTCATTTAATATTCTTATCTAACCATATTCTTTTAAATCAGATAAAACCACGTTTCTATCCTCAGATAAACCTCTACTGGCTGTTCATTCAGAACAATTAACATTAGCTCTGAGAGTATAATACTGGTGATTTTATTTCCTGTCTAGGACACAGATTCCATTTAATTCTTCTAAAAATTAATACAATCTCATGGAAGAAATACATCATGTTAATATTTAACCCAACCCATAGCTTTTGCATAAAAAAAAATATTATCTATATCTTTGAGTATCCTTAACCCTGCAGATTCCCATTAATAATCCTGGAATTGAGGATTTAGGAGGGTTTTTTTTTATTTATTTAGCTTCTCCAGCAATTTCGTCTTTTATTTTAAAATATGCTGTATCTCTGAACACATCACAGCCTACACTGATAACAGTTTATAAATAAACATCGTTATTCATTTGCATTTTAGCCTTCATTATTCTGTTCATGAACCTGATGATAATTTCTACATTGTCTTTTTTAATTGCTTTCCAAGTTCATGGCTCTTCTTCTACATAATAATCTTACATTTACATTGAATTCTTTATCCTGAAAGATACCAAAGCCCTTCAGAAACTGTGAGCTGAATTCTGTCCTCAGTTTTATCCAAACACCCACCAGCTGCAAAGAAATGGAAAATCTCTAAGGAGATAATTTGATAACTTGAATAAAAGAAAATTGATCACTTCAGCGGAAAATACAGAACTAGTTCAAACTGGTAAGAAGTTACTTCCTATAATTTAATTTGTTTTTCTTCTGGGATTGCTCATTTTTTCATAAATGGGTCTCCCTAGTCAGCTGGAAGGTCATGTTAAGTGTAAAGACTGTACTTATTAAAGACTGACTTTGTTCTACTTTCATACCATTTTTCACTGAATTGCTTTATCTTTATCCTTATGTCATGTTTTGTGGGCTTTTTTTTTTTTCAAGAGTTTTTCTTAAGCTTCTAAACAAGCCCAACAATGTCAATGTTCCAGGTAATCTTGAATCTGTCATGTTCAAGGTGGATCCATCATGTTATCCATCATATTACAGGTTTTTGCCTGATCAGGGTGTTCTAGTAGCTTTCATCAGAAATATTCTTGTGCCCTCAAACAATATTTTAAGCATTATCTAGTATTCATGCTTTAAGTTGCTATTTCCAAAACCCAGTATTTGAATGCTGTGCAGCCTAAGAAATTTGCATGAAAATGAAGATCCTATTAGCATCCAAATTATAAATTCTGAACACAGTTTCTTAATAATCAAGTGAATCAAGTAAAAGAAAATAAAAATACTAAAAAGTTAAAGACATTGTCAATTTATGGATACTATGAAATCTGGTAAGGAAAGTAAATCAGGTGTGTATCATCTGGAGATATTCATGATACAGAGTTCGTACCTTTTTTCTGTTGTTTTAGTTCATAAGATTGTTTTATCAAGAGCTTCTTCAAAGGCTTTATTTCTCCCAACATCTTAGAAACAAATAAGCACTCCTTGCACAGATATTTTTGTCTGCACAGGGATAACACTCCAGACTATGTAAGTGTTGAAGACGGTCAAATAGAGCCATGTTTAGAAAAGTGATGGCCAAAAATGAACGTCAAATGATATTGCTAAAAGCAAAACTTATTTTTCAGCAATTATTTTTCACCAGATTTTTGCACTGATTCTAGACTACTGCTTTCCCACACCTACAGAGCTACCATGTAATACAAGTTTCAAAAAAGCTTTATAATGTATACATGAATTTCACCCTGTTTCTTAAAATGTTGCGGTGACATCTAGTCTTGATATATCAGGAGGCTTTTTTTAACCAGTCACACTAGGTGCAAAGATATATGGCAAATAATCAACAAAAAAGTAGTTATTCTTTATAGAGATATTACTCTGATTTCTAGGCATTTTCTTACTTTCCTCCAGGAAGTATTCAGTTACAAATTTTATGAATATTTTGAAGAATGTGCTTTACAAAATATTCTGAGAACTTGTTTGGTCTAGTAACGAAAGATCATAGGCCTCAGAAAACAATGCAATTGTCAAGTGAATAATGGCAAGGCAAAACTTTTTACCCACAGAAGATCTATATAACTAGGGCAGCAGGGGAGGATTTTTGTCTTGATGTAAAAGTCCTAAGAGAAGCAGAGGTTTAATTTCTTACTGTGTTAATGCTAATCTTTCTTCGGGCTTCTCTTCTGATGTGTGTGATTTCTACATCTCCTTGACCTCTAAAGAATTTAGAACAAACTCTGCTTATTTGCACAAACACATCCCACCCCCTCCCCTCAGTATTGGAGAATTGTGTCCACAAAGCAGGAATCAAAAGAAAAATTACAAGACCAAGATGCTCATTCAAGTTCTGTTACAAAATTGACTGGAAAGGTTATTAACAAACATGTTCATAAGTGTGTACAAATATGAACAGAACTTGTAGGTATTCTCAAGGTGGCTCAACATATCCCCCACCTCTGGATTTGAGTATCTTCTCTCAGATATATTGATTTTAATTCTGGAAGACCATTCACTTTAATTCCTTTCTTAGCATGAGGGACACATAAAATCCAACAACTTTCATTATATAGGTTGTTACCCATGTTTTTTCTTTGATCATTGAATGGCAAATTACTGATTCCCAAAAATATTTAAGAAGCATGGATTATGAATGTATACTCTGGAAGTAGGAACAGAATGGACGAATGAATAAACTGACTTTTGTGTTATTAACTAAACGTCTCACTCATCTCTAAATAGTTCTTTTGATTTTTATGGGAAGGATTCTTATACCTTTTCACATGAGAAATAATCCTGTACTTGAATGTGCAGCTGCTCTTCATCTGGCCTATCTTGTTTCTGATGCTCAGGAGAGTGCTGCCACAGATCTTCAGCTGTGTAAAACCTTGAGGGGCCACACATGCCAAAAAGAGAAAATGTAATTGCAATTCATATGTGACTGTGAAGTGCTAGTATAAAAGGTCACAGCACATTGTCATTTAGTCCTCAGTAGCTGAAGTCTGGAAGGTGAATCCTCTGTAGAAATATAGAGATGGTTATACCCTAGAACAATAAGAGAAGGATCGGAGAGGTCACAGTCACTAGAGGAAGGCTCTCAGAAGCACAGAATGGAAGAAGCTGGAGGAACTCAATTGTTATCCACCATCACTGGCGAGGTCTTCAAAAACCTCTGAGGCAAACAAAAGAAAAGTCAGCTCAGATACAGACATATGAGACACTAATTTATTGTGCAATGACACAGCCAAAATCATGTCTCTGTCAGGGCAGTCCACCATGCATATTTTGCTAGGGCAAATGGCTGATTAAAATTGTGTATGAAACAGAAGGAAACTTCCACTGTATTTCACCCACCTATTATGATGATAAACCCCTTTATACATCCTCATTTGTTCCCACTCACCTCGTCAGCAATTTGTTCCACTGCGTTCCTGGAGATGATACTGAAAGGAAACAGATTAGGAAACCTTTCACTTGACAGTTTTCAACCCTGGGTACTTGTTACTTCCCCTGGATGGAAACCCACAACTCTTAAGGGACCTGGAGTTTCATGAGTGTGCCAGATTTCAGACACAGTTCTGCCTGCTTTTCAAGCTAAGAAATCACTTCACAGATTACATTTCAGGCAACTGAGTTACATACAGTTGAAATAGACTGGGATTACACTTTTGCTTTTACCTTTTGTAATGGGAAACGAATCATACTGTTTTTAATGGGTCAGAGGATGTGTAAGGTACTCCGCTAAAAAAAGTAAAAGGATGGAAAGGGTAGGAAAAGATATTAGATTAGGCAAAAATTGTCAAGTTTATCCTAATTTATTTCCTTTAGTTGCATGTTGTCAGCAGTTTGGTTCTAAGAGATTTTAGAGTATCTGCTTTCTGAACAGTTTATCTTAGATTTGCCTGTGTGCGGAAGTGTTAATAAGAGTTACAGGAAGGAGACAATCCTAGGTAGAAGGCAATAAAAAGTCTTTCCCCATTGCAATATTTAAAAGATGGACAGTCCTTTTCTCCACTACAAGGTCATTGCTCATAGCCCTGTTGTAACCAGTGGTTGTATTTGCTGTCTTCTTACCTTAGTTTTGGAATGCCAGAATAAATGGGCAATCGGAAACTACAGAAGTGTCATGCCCACTTCCCTTTCATAGTTTTTCCTCACTGAAGGTTTTCTTAATACTTTTCAAATTATCTTTGGCTAGGGCTCTGCCACCATGTTCCAAACTTTACTATAGGTGTCAGCTGTAAGAGTCAGGCCTTCCAAAACTTAAAGCAAAATCTAGACTTCTCTGTTTGACTCAGACACTTATAAGTTTGTTTTCACTTTCATAAGGGCTAGAACCACTTTTTTTTCCAAAATAAAACCAAAACCTGTAATATCTATGCTTTCACACCAGCTTTAAGTACTAGCTTTTTCAGTATAGTCCATCTTTCTTAACCCTATCCTGAATCTATGTTAATATTAAAGATCACCAACAGCTGCAAACTGATAGACATACGCGTTCCCACATATCACCTCCTTCCACATGAGACACCAGCAAATAATATAGAGCCAAAACCTGAAATATGAATTTGAGCTTTTAACCATGACAGAAGTAGAAAATATTAAGCAATATTAAATTGCCTACCTACCTCAAAATCTCTTACACAACTGACTAAATCACTACGTTGATTAATTTACTTCATATTGCCATACAGATACTGAGAGTGCTTTTTAAAAGCAAAACTAATTTACTGAAGTGTTGACATAGGGCCACATTCATGTAAGAAGTCAAATCAGACAGGACGGTCAGTCACTATGTGGTGGTAATGGGAGTCTCTGTTGTAAGTGTTCTTGCAGTGGCATCTTCCTCTTGACTGGCCCACTAACCATTCCCCTGCTTAGGTTTTGTAATCCAGCTGTCCTGTGGTTCTGCGTGACCATTCCAGCACATGCACAGAACACTCTCATAGGATAGGAACATGGAAATAATTCAGGCTGAAAGGAACCTGAGGAATTCTCCAGTTCATGCTCCCTCTAGTTGTCCTGGATATGAGGTGAGACTAGGTTGCTCAGGTTTTTGTGCAGTCACTTGAAAACCTTCAAGGACAGAGACAACACAAACTCTCTGGTATCCCTTGCTCTGCTGCTTGACTGTCCTGTTGGTGATATTCTTTTTTCAGATCCAGCCTGAGCCTCTTTTGTTTCAGCTCATGCACATTGTTTCTCAGCCTTCTACCATGTACTACTGTGAAAAGCCTGGCTGGTGTCTCCTCAAGCCTCTTCTCCAGGCTGAATGACCCGTGGTCCCGCAGCTCTCTTCACAGGGCACAGGATGCAGCTCCCAGCTGTCTTACTGGCCTCCCCTGAAGGCAGTTATGCTTATTGATGTCTTTCTGGAATTGGGGAGCCCAAAACTGTATGTAGTATTCTGTATATGGTCTAATGAGTACTGAATAAAGAAGCATGATTCCCTCCCTCAATAAGCTGGCTGTGTCCCTGTTCATACATCACAGAATGCTGTGGGCTGCCTTTGCTGCCAGGCTCATACTCTTCTTACTACCCACCACATCCTAAAAGCCTGCTACAGAAGAGCAGCTCATCAGGCAGTCCACAGTGTGTATTGTTGTAAAGGGTTTTATTCCTTCCCAAGTGCATGAGTTTGCATTTATCTTTGTTGGATATCATTCATTTTCTGGCAATCCATTCCTCCAGCTTGTCCAGGTGCCCCTGGACAGCAGCCCTGCCCTCAAGCATGGTCCCTCCTGTCTGGCATCTACCTTACGCACAAGCATTCTATAAACTCTGCCAGGTTACCAATCAAGATCTTAAGCAGGACCACTCCCTATGTTATCCACTTGTTACCAGCATGCAGATAGATTGCAACTCATTAGCCACTACCTGCTGAGTCTAACCATCCAAGGAGTTTTGTACCCATCTGGTTGTTCTCCCATCCAGACTGTATTACCCTAACTTGGATGCAAGAATAATGTGGAAGACAGTGTGAAAAGCCTTGCTAAAGCTGAAGTAAATGACATCCATTTCTCTCCTGCTGATTAAAAATCTAGTTATTTTATGACAGAAGGCAATCCACTGGGTCAAGCAATCTATGCTGACTGTTCGCAGTCACCTTCTCCTTCACAGGCATGACAATGTGTTTCAGTAAAACTCACTCTATGATTTTCCCTGGAATTGAAGTTGTTTAACCAGTTTGTGCTTGCCCAGATTGTTATTTTGGTGCTTTTTGATAAAGAGTGTAATATTTGTTTTCCTCCAATCATCACCGAAATCCTCTGTTTTTCACAGTTTTTGAAAGATGTTAAAGAGGTGCCCTCTGAGGATATTGGCCAGCTCTCTCAGCAAACTTGGGTGCAGCCTGTCTTGTACCATGGATCTGCTATGGATCAAGTTCTCCTAAGTAATCCCTGACTTGACCTGTATCCACATTCTTTTCCTTGAACCCCTTCACTAGTCTTTGTTGCTAAGAATGAGGCTGTGAAGGCACAGGGTACCTTTGTCCTATTTGTATCCACTGTCATTAAATCATGAGCGCCAGTCAGCAACAGGTTCATCTTTTCTTTGTTCAATTTTTTATTACTAATTAGTCACAGCTTCTTGCTATTATTGCTTATCTATGCAGATGACTGGCTAGGTTGTTCCTTGACTGCTGAACAAATGAATGACTTAAGAGCACTTTGTTCAGTGCAGGCATAGACCTGATGTCCAGCTTTCCCTCACTTATAAGTAACGAAAAGCTTGATTTTCATACCTAGACTTCACTTCTAAATAAATCCTGTAACTCATGCCACACTGCAGTCCTTCAAATGCTACATAAATATATCTATGCTTACTGAAAAATGTAACTGTTTTACTTCCATTTTGCTGTATTTGCTGAAAAATGTGATTTTTATGTGTTAGTCCATATTCTCTGAACTACAGTAAAGGCACCTGATCTTTTTACACCTACTGACAGTGAGTAATTAACTCTCATAATATTTTTTAGTGATCAGTATTATCATTTGTATAAATCTTTTATTTAATAAATTTTCACAATGGCTTCGCTAGTGTATATTGTACTGTTGCCCTACAATGGCTAGACTATAAAAAAATGCTCAGCTGTATAAATCAAATATTAGTTGCTTACAGGTATTTTTTCCCTCCCCCTTACCTAATATAGGTAAATTTAGTATATTAGAGTAAAAGTGATGGACTCCAACCCCACTGTCACTGTGAAATTCCAAGTGAGAGTTGTGTGCAGAAGAGTGATATCAGCAGTGAGACACTAGCAGGCTGCATGCTTTTTGCAGCATTGTTTCTTTGTGTTATTATTCCAAATGACATCTGTACTGTCACAGATGACCTACCTGTTCAGGTTTGTGGGTGTTTTCATTTCATCTCAAGCATCACTATTGTCTTCAAGACAGCAAAGAGTGAATGAATTTGTTCCTTGGGCACCGATTCATAACTAAACACTTCTCAAACTCTGAGACACTTGGTATTGTGAAGAGCTCTCAAAAGTTCCATAATGAGTTTATAAGAGAATCTGTAGTTTACAGCATAATACCTGTCTTAATTTGTAAAACAACATGTCAGTAATAGGTCATAGAAAGCAGACATCTAAGACTTGCAAATTAATGAATATCAGGTAATGATTGTATACATACAACTATTTTTAAAACACCATTACTCACTAGAGGCAATGAAGAAATTAACTGGTTTGATTTATGAATTTTCCATCCTCTGATGTTCAGCTGTGTCTCCAGAAACTACCATTCTAAACACAAATCAGCCTTCTTGTGTTCAGTTACTGGAGTCACCTGCAAATGTGGCCATTTACCCTATAACCTTTTCATTGTAACTAAAACCCAGGCATTACTGTGTCTGTATTTAGCCCATATTCTAAAATACGAGTGCACATACCTTCTGTGTAAACTTTTGTATCCCTTTCATAATTTCTTTGTTAGTTTATATGTTATTTACTTATGAGCCATAGGCCTCCTTATTCTAATTTATTAACCATTGAAATAATTTTGCTAGTGCTAGGACTGCAAGATTAGGTCCTATTTTTAAACAAATCTCCCTTATAAATTATCCCTCCTTGCAGTTCTTACATCACTGCTAGCGCTGCTGGTTCCGTGGTTTTCTTAACAAATGAAGGCTGCATCTGGGGAGGAATAACCCCATGCATCAGTACAGGTTGGGGGCTGACCTCCTGGAGAGCAGCTCTGTGGAAAGGGACCTGGGAGTCCTGGTG
>VZSZ01005768.1:24942-36522 GCA_013398815.1 Ibidorhyncha struthersii
CACAAGCTTGAACACAGGAAGTTCCATCTTAACATGAGGAGGAACTTCTTTACTTTGAGGGTGGTGGAGCACTGGAACAGGCTGCCCAGAGAGGTTGTGGAGTCTCCCACTCTGGAGACATTCAAAACCCGCCTGGACGCTGTCCTGTGCAACCTGTTGTAGGTGACCCTGCTCTGGCGGGGGGGTTGGACTAGATGATCTCCAGAGGTCCCTTCCAACCCTGACTATTCTGTGATTCTGTGGTTCTGTGATTCCTCATTCCATTAAAACCATTGGCAAAATTCCTGCTGACTTCAGCAGGAATAGATTTCAACGCTTATGTCTCAGCTGTCAAGTAATAGCTAGTACCTACAGAGATAAACACCTACTCTTTATTTTTTAACCTTGACAATATAAGCAGGTTAATAATGTCAAAGTAAAAGCTAATGGGAATTTAGGTTGATGACACTACCACATCACTTTGCTCTGTAACTGGCTGAAGATTTCTATTCTTCTTTCTTTTGCTTTTGTCACATGTTAGGTATTCCAGAGTTCTGAAATTAACTTAGTGAAGATTAATGCTGCACTTCCTTGAAGCTCTATAAGTGTTATGCAGGTGAAAAACATGGTACCAGGAAATGTTTTACCCTTCAAGAATAAGATTTTTTTCCATGGCAGCACCTAACACATTATGGCCTGGTCCTGCATACTCCTAAGTATCATAACATTTGCAGTGTATTAATCACCAAGCAAAATCAGTGAAATACTTGTTAAACTAAAATCAGATTAAAGAAATTTGCTTTGCACAAGTCTCTGCTGTCAAACCCAAAGCGATTTAGGAGTAATATACTGGCCTCCATGCAAAATCTCATCCTATAAGCACTCGATAAGCAAAAGAGTTATGAACATCAGCTAAGGTGATGACTCGCTAGGTGGAGAGCAGTGGATGTTGTTAATCTTGACTTTAGCAAGCCTTTCAACACTGTCTTCCATAACATCCTCATAGCCAAGCTGATGAAGTATGTGCGAGATAAATGGACAGTGAGGTGGATTGAAAATTGAACTGCCAGGTAAAAAGGGTTGTGATCCAGCATGAAGTTCAGCTGGAGGCCAGTCACTAGTGGTATATGCCAGGGATTGATACTGAGTCCAAAGTGACCTGGGCCATGGAGACAGTGCGCCCTTAGCAAGTTTGTGTATAATACAAAACCAGGAGGGGTGACTGATACTCCATGGCTGTGCTGCCATTCAGGGGGTTCTGGACAGACTGATGAAATGGGTTAGGAAAAACCTCATAAAGTTCAGTAAAGAGAAATGGAAAGTTCTCCCCCTGGCTGGGGGATAACCCAGTGCCCTAGTACACGCTGGAAGCTGACTGGATGGAGAGCAAGTTTGCAGAAAAGGTCCTGGTAGATGCCAAGTTGACCATGAGCCAGCTATGTGCTCCTGTGAGCCTGGGCTTCCCAGTAGAAAAGCAGCATAGACGTAAGGGAGTGAGTCCAGCAAAGAGTCACAAAGATGATTAAGGGACTGGGATATCTGTCATATCAGGAGAGGCTGAGATACCTGGGAGTGCACAGCCTGGAGAAAAGAAGGCTCAGGAGGACCTTACTGATGTCTATAAACACCTGACTAGGGGCAGGGGTGAGCAGACAAGATGGAGCCAGACTCTTCTCAGTGGTGCCCAGTGACAGGACATGAGGCAATGAGCCAAAACAGAAATACAAGAAATCAACCTGTGTGCCACATTGGGCATGGGCAACTTTTCTAGTGCATGGGCAGGCATGAATTAGGACAAGGGGTACAGAATGACGCACAGGCTAAAGGCAGCTAGTCCCAATACACCTGTTTAAGGATTACATAATTTTCCTTGTTCTAAAGGTGAAGTCAAACTATATCATCCTGCAGATTTTCTTTCTCTAACACAAACCAAGAAATGCTACTTAGTTTATCATTACATGCTGACAGAAATAAGCCTCACATAGACATACAGTTTGAACATTCTGTTAGACATTTTCCTTTCCAGTGAACATGCTGCTTTTTTAACTGCAGGGCTCAGTGGTCAGCCAGAGCTTATATCACTGGCTGCTTCAGATCAGAGAAGGTTTCACTTGCAATTTTTTACTGTTCTTCTAAAACACCAGGATAGTGCTAAAAGACTGAACACTAGTCACACATTCTCGCCACTTTTCACTATTTTCTGGAGAAAAATCTACTGCTCCAAACTGATGATCTCAATTTATCCTGTTCCCATCCCTACCGCCCACACACTGTAAGACTCACAGCCACCCTCACCACTTGTGAAAGGACTTTAATATATTTTTAGAAAGATACTTGAATGGTGACATGTGACATAAGGAGAAATGTTAGACCTCAGGAATTTTGGGGTTTTTTTTAATGAGTGTGTAGAACATGACTTTAACACTTATGGTCTCCCTGGAACATAAAATCTGCTATGATCCCAAATGATAGGGCACATATCTGAAGTGGCAGGTAAAATTTTGCTGATGTGCTGTGTGCCTGTAATACACACACCTTACAGATCTCAAGATTATAGCTATAAATAAATAAATAAATCACATCCAGGAAATATAAAACATGAACACGGTCATGTAAGGTCAAAAGTCTTGCTCAGTAACGGAAACACAAAAAATATTTACAATCAATCACTTGCTTACCCCTCTCAAAGGTGCTGGTATAGTAAGTATTACATTCCACTGTGTTTCAAACCAGCTTTTTTAATGCTATCCTCATAGTAATGTGTTCTACAAACACAGAATGTAATTAGCATTTTTTTTTAAGGGAACAGGATAACATAACAGCATCAGGTCTCAAACAAAGCTGAATTAACCACAGTGTTTAGTTTAAATTATTCCATATTTTGACACTAACAGAAAGATACCCTGTAGGAAGATACAGTATGAGTTTTTTTTTACTCTAGGCATTTTCCCTCACATTACAACGTCTTAGGTTTTGCCATTTGTCTATTGATAGACTCTGCTGACAGTTACAGTCCAGAACAATAATGTTTCAAGCAGCTAGCAACAATGGTAGCAGCATGGAGTGCGCTATCTTTGATTTTCCTAGGCACGACTAAGGAATAGATTTATATTGAAGAAAAGGTTTCAATACAGTGAAGAAGGATGTTGAAAAAGAAATCGTAAATTTCTGCATAGCAGTTTAAAAGAAAGTATCAAGACTCCAATCTAAATTTTCAAATTCATTTTAGTTGAGAATTTAATGACAGCTTACCTGATACAGTTTCTACTGGAAAGAGCTGGAAAGTGTTTCCCAGCTTTGAAAAACATAACAAACAAACAAATAAAAATTATTTATAAGACATAATGGCAGACTGCAAATGTGACTAAAAATTTCAGCCTTGAACAGAGATGGAAGAAACCTTTGCATTTTCATCAGTGGAAAACCAAGATGATTTTCCCTGAAATCTTGTTGAACAACAGTTTTTATCAATAATTTTGTGTTTAATATATAATTTTCATAATTTGGAAACAGGGTCTTTCAAAAGTAAACTTTCTTAAAGCCCCTTCAACTTTGCAAATGTACGCTTGAAGTATCTCCAGTGTTGATAAACATGGCCATGTGAAAATTGTTCCTATTCTTCCCTACTTTCCTAGTCCCTCCCTTGAAGAGGATCCTCCTTGAAAGAAGGATCTATGCACTGACTGCTGGCGTACACAGAGAGACTATAACCACGGGGATTCACTGGGTATGTTAAAAAAAAATCAAAACCAAAACAAACAAAAAAAAGCCCAACAAACCACAATTTATGTTTTACGCTACCCTACAAGCATTCCATGTTGCTACAAAGTTTGGGGTAATAAAGCAAACCAATGGTCATTTTAAAAGGAAGTAATTGTAGTATTTCAGTAGCACCTAAACAGAGTGAGGTTGTACCTGGCATCCATTATGCTATATTGTCTATAAAGACAGGATCATAGGGCTCATTAAAACAAATCCCATTTCTGCAGGCCCTCCATTCCTGGTTTTCTTTAGACAAGTGAAATGTCAGAGATAAACAATGTATATACAACTCAGATAAGGTTATAAATAACACTCATATAGGTTCTTCTTTTTTCAGGCAGCCTGTTTTTTATTTATTTACTTACTTACTTTGCTGTGGATGGGAGGAGCGACTAAGGAGGTGGTTTTACCAGCATAGCACTGTCAAACCATGAGATGTGAACTGCAGTCAAACTATTAAGACAATAAATACCCTAAATCCTGCCCCTAAAGCACTGAAATTTTAGAAAGAAAAACAAGAGCATTAGGATGACCTAAGGTTCACTTTTCAGCTGTATAGTCCAGAAGTACATTCTTTAAAAACAAAATAAAATAGAAATCTGTGTTTAAGTGGAAATGCATCTGACGCAACACAAAACAACACCACCAACTCATAGGTGAATCTCACAGGCTGCTGGATACACTGGCAGTAGTTCAGACATGAACACTAGGCACAGTATGCCTGGTAGCAAGCCTACTAATCTTAAAAAATACCCAGACCCCTGTTTGGCTTCTCTTTCAAAACTACATGAGAATAGATTGGAAATATTCGTGCAGAAATTTATGCTTTGAGCTTTCTGATGTGTTTAGGTGGGCAATGTTAATCACTTTGCTGGCAAATTCTACTTGCCAATGAATTTTGCTGTCATAGCCTGTACAATACTGGTTTCTGGTTTACTCTGATTATACATATAGGACTTATAGGAAACTGGCAAAACATTTTAAAACAGCAACTGTGGGAGCAACAGAACCAGGAAGTTCGTAATACATATGGCTATCAAAATAACCAACAGGCTGCCTATGTAATAAATCAACAAATTCCTATAAGATAGGAATATGTTATAAGATAAGCTATTGGTATGACAGCTGAACAGCAGTAGTAGTGCATTAGCAAAGGAGCAATTGTGTTCCTCTTTTTAAGTGTACTATAGTAGTTTGCAGTAACAGCCAACGTAATTCCAGTATTATTCTGAAAGTTTCTTGTTTTGATTGGGGTAATCCCTAAGAGCGCCATATACTTCTTGGTACAAGATAATAAAAGAAAAATGACAGTGAGTGTCTTTATGAAGCATGTCTTTATCTCAAGTGATATAAAACTTCATACTTCACACTGTCTTTAGGGGAGAGTTGCACCACTGTATTAAGTGTTTAAGTTTTGCAGACATACATTTAGCATGGGATTTTTTTATTTAAAATACTCTTTAAGTCCCAGTCTTCTACACTAAACCTTTGACGTACATCAACTGTTGAAGATCAGCTATAAATACCTTCCTACTGGAAAGAATACTGAGACCACCTTATACCAAAATAACATGACAAACATGTCCCAGTAAGCTTGGAAGACTGACAAGTCACTTAATATGTGAAGAAGACAGATTTTTAAACTATTATGGTCATTACAACAAACCTTCTCCACGACCTAATAAGAATAAAATATAACTGTTTATACATTCAGTCAAGGTGTGGTGAAATCAAAACCTAAGTTAAATTTAGAGATTTTGTTCACAAAGCCATTTTCCCTTAAATGCCTTAATTACTTTACTGGTAAAGAGGTGCGTGATCTTAGAGCTATTTTTCTGCAATCTCTTCATTTTCTTGCAGTATCTTCTCATTATGGATTTTCCAGTGATTGTTCACTAGACATGAACAATACAGTTGTCTTCCACTCGCTTTAATTTTCTACGTGTATTTCTGCTGATGACAACCCTCCTTGGAGTCCTCAAGTTTATATTGTTGGTGGTACAACTTGAAAAATGAATACTGCAAATTTCCATTAAGCATTAAGCAGCTGAGCTCAAGATTTCACGTAAATGTAAAATATGCCATTTTACTGCAGTATTACACAGTCAAAATAGAATAACAGAATATAGTGTTTTGCCCTTAAAATTCTGTGGTATGTAAATAGCACTAGTACCAAGTTTTTAAAAACACAACAATCCCAAAGGTACTTGGGTCACAACAACCCCACGCAGCGCTACAGGCTTGGGGCGGAGTGGCTCAAAAGATGCCCGGCAGAGAAGGACCTGGGCATGTTGGTGGACAGCGGCTGAATACGAGCCAGCAGTGTGCCCAGGTGGCCAAGAAGGCTAATGGCATCCTGGCCTGTATAAGGAATAGCATGGTGAGTAGGACTCGGGAAGTGATCATCCCCCCCTACTCGGCACAGGTGAGACCCCACCTTGAGTACTGTGTTCAGTTCTGGGCTCCTCACTACAAGAAAGACATTGAGGTGCTGGAGCGTGTCCAGAGAAGTGCAACAAAACTGATGAGGGGTCTGGAGGACAAGTCTTTTGAGGAACGACTGAAAGAACTGGGGCTGTTTAGCCTGGAGAAGAGGAGGCTGAGGGGAGACCTTATGACTCTCTACAACTACCTGAAAGGAGGTTGTAGAGAGATGGGGACTGACCTCTTCTCCCTAGGGACAAGTGATAGGACAAGAGGGAATGGGCTCAAGTTAAGCCAGGTGAGGTTTAGATTGGATATTAGGAATTTTTTTTTCACTGAAAGGGTTATCCAAAATTGGAATAGGCTGCCCAGGGAGGTGGTGGATTTGCCATCCCTGGAGGTGTTTAAAAAAAAGGGTAGACATGGGGACATGGTTTAGAAGTGTTTTTTGTCAGGTTAGGTTAATGTTTGGACTTGATGATCTTAAAGGTCCCTTCCAACCTTAACAATTCTATGATTCTATTCTATCTATAGGCTTTTCAAAAGCACTGCCTGGATAGTTCTTGTGCTTTCGCGAATGTCAATGACCATAGCATTACAAAACTCTTCTTATCAGAGAAGTATTATCATTAGCTTACAGATGAAGAACTGAATCATGAAAATCATTAAAGGATATGTCTACATTTACAAGCAGTACAGCATAGAAACATAAAATCCTAAAATGGTTAGAGTTGGAAGGAACCTTAAATATCATCTAGTTCCAACCCCCCTGCCATGGGCAGGGACACCTACCACTAGACCGGGTTTTTCAAAGCCCCGTCCAACCTGATCATCTTCATATCCCGCCTCTGGAGGTGCTCCAAGAGGTCCATGACCTTCTTATGTTGGGGGCTCCAGAGCTGGATGCAGAATTCCAGGTGGTGTCCCACCAGCATGGAGTAGAGGGGCAGAATGACCTCCCTTGACCTGCTGGCCAAGGATACAGCCCAGGATGCGGTTGGCTTTCTGCGCTGCGAGAGAACATTGTCGGCTCATGTTGAGCTTCTCATCAACCAACAACTGCAAGTCCTTCTCTTCAGGGCTGCTCTCAGTCCTTTCTCTGCCCAGCCTCTATTTGTGCATGGGATTGCCCCACCCAGGTGCAGGACCTTGCACTTGGCCTTGTTGAACTTCATGAGGTTCACACATGCCCACCTCTGTAGGCTGTCCAGGTCCCTCTGGATGGCATCCCTTCCCTCCAGCATGTCAACTGCTCCACGGAGCTTGGTGTTGTCGGTGAACTTGCTGAGGGTGCACTCAGTCTGTAGCGTACTTCACCTAGCAATGGTTCCAGGAACTTCTGCTCCTGCTCCATATTGAAATATCCTTGTGCATTGGTCACATAGTGGACAGTCATCTCCTCGTGGAAATTATGCCTATGGCTGGTGAAGAGCACACCAGCAAAAAACAAATCTGAGGTGATCTAGATGTCTCAGACAACCAGGGACTGAAGCTGATTACAAGCTGAACTGCATTATGTGCACTCTAGAAGTCCCTGGCCAATTCCTTTTCACCTAAGAATTTCACTCGAATTTGTCCAAGAAGTATCCATTCTGTGCACTTTTAAGACCAAACTGCTCCACAATGCAATCAATAGGATAACAATTGCTGTTTCCATAGTAGTGGCTGATCTTAATCAAAACTGTACCATAAACATACCCAAAGTGGTTGTGTGCCACAAGGCTGCCACAGTGCAAGAAATTTAACTGTCATTACATGTTCTGAGATTCATTCTAGAGATTTCACAGCAAAGGCATTTTTCCTAGGCTGACATTCAGGTTCTTTTTGGGTGACAACATATGCCAGCTCCAGGTCCTCCTTCATTCCATAACCTGGGCCTGTAGCATGTTCAGGTATTTTGGTGCTGTGCAACAGCTTTGTATGCTACCTGTCATCCTGGAATACACAATTCTGTTTAAAACATTAATATTTTTGTGGGACCAAATGCACCCACAGGCAAAATAAATACAATAAATTCAAATATAATGGAAGTTTATTAATGTACACTTATTAAGGGCTATTTAGATGTTCAAAATTACTCTTTTAGTTTTTGAAATATGCAGACAGAAGTAGGCAAAGAAAGGACAGGTATTATTAGAGTTTGGATTATTATGACCTAGATACTCAGAGTATGGTAGGAGGAAGCAGAAAAAGGTTAGAAGAGGAAAGATCGAAGCATGAAGTAAAGAGATTGTCCAGGACATCAACATTTCTGAGAAATCTTCATGTGTTCTTGGAACACAGGTCCAGCACTTATTTTCTGAGCTCCATAACTTGAGTTGCAATTTCATACTATGAAGACAAAGCATCAGACTTGCGGGAATTGCTATTCAAAAGAGGTTTTGCTTCTATTCCTCTTACCTTCACATAGCTCTTGCATTTTCTATTTCCTCAGGGTGAGACTCTGCAGAGCTCACAAGTGAGGTGAGTAAAGACAAAACAAACAACAGCCGAACAACCACAATAATTAGTAAATCATAGTAAATCATCCAGTGTGGTATTTCTCGAAGAGTAAAGGATCCATATCTAGGAGGGATTAGTGCAGTGAAAAATTAAGTGTCCATAAAGCCCCATCCAGATATCACCAGTCCAGTTACTCACTACTTAGGAACTATTAGGCTTGACAGTATGACCCCTGTCAATCACAGTTGGTACATTGTAGTGCTGTAAATGGAGCAGTCACTAAAGATGGCACTATTTCTAGCTAACCTGTTTTGGCAGAGTGTTTGTGTGCATCAACAGACTGAAATGTCAGAGAGCTGAAGACGATGTGGGTGAACGTGAAAAAGCAGAAAAGACTGCAGAGAAAAAGGAAGAAGCCAGAAGAGAAAATGAGCAAGAAACAAATACAAGGAAGAGCAGAAGATTAAAGATATGAATCAGTGCTGCAAAGAATATTCTTAAAACAACAGACAGGAAGTTTTGCAGCAATAACGTAGTTCAATCAGGTTGCTGCGGCAGGCAGGATAAGCATGAAAGGAAATTGATCATTCAGGTTATTAAATTCTTTATGTCACAAGTGCCCTTTAATCAACTGTTACACTACCCAGCACTCCTCATGATAACCAGAGCCTAAATAACACTAACAGATAGAAATAAAGCAGTAGAAGTTCCAGGTCTGAAGAATCTTGTACTCTATCATAGAATCATAGAATGGTTTGGGTTGGAAGCGACCTTAAAGATCACCTAATTCCAACCCTCCTGCCACGGGCACGGACACCTACCACTAGGCCAGTTTGCTCTAAGTCCCATCCAGCCTGGCCTTAAACACCTCCAGAGATGGGGCAGCCACAACCTCTCTGGGCAACCTGTTCCAGTGTCTCACCGCCTTCACAGTAAAGAATTGCTTCCTAATATCTCATCCAGATTTACCCTCTTTCAGTTTAAACCCGTTACTCCTTGTCCTATCACTACACTCCCTGATAAAGAGTCCCTCCCCAGCTTTTCTCTAGGCCCCCCATTAGGTACTGGAAGGCTGCTATAAGGTCTCCCCAGAGCCTCCTCTACTCCAGGCTGAACAACCCCAACTCTCTCAGCCTGTCTTCATAGTACAGGTGCTCCAGTCCTCTGATCACCTTTGTGGCCCTCCTCTGGAGTTGCTCCAACAGGTCCATGACCTTGTCATGTTGGGCGCTCCAGAACTGGACGCAGAACTCCAGGTGTGGTCTCACCAGCGTGGAGTAGAGGGAAAAAATCACTTCCCTTGACCTGCCGGCCAAGTTTCCTTTGATGCAACCCAGGATACGGCTGGATTTCTGGGCTGCAAGTGCACATTGCCAGGTCATGTTGAGGTTCTCATCCACCAACACCCCCAAGACCTTCTCCTCAGGACTGCTCTCAATCTGTTCTCCACCCAGCCTGTGTTTGTGCTGTGATCAGGCATGCATTCCACTGAAGTTGTCCACTAACAATATCCACAGAGCTCATAACCCTGAAATAGTTTTTCATATCTCTGTGCCACTAAGTTCTAAATAATATTAATATTATAGACATTTTGCATGTTTACTAGATGTTCCTGTTATATATCATTATTACTTATTTTCACTTATATTTTAGAAATAATTTAGGTTTGAAAGTTTAATCTTGGTTTTGTATTGCTTTTGTGGTTTCTTTTAATTGAGGGTTAATCTTTTTCCCTTTTCCTGGTGTGAAGCATTCATGCTGGACATATCTATGCTTAATTCTTATGCACTTATATTTAAAACAGCAAAGCAGAGAAGGTGCAATAGGCATTAACTGTAGAAAATTCTTGAGGGTGCAGATAAAATACTCTAGATACCACACAAATGTAATGCTTCAATTTTTCTAAAAGAGAATGAAAATAGGTCCTGCCTTTCTCTAAACCAAAAATATTGTCAACAACTCAGTTATTTTTGGAGAGTGAAACATGCCAAAATGGCATGTTTACAGCAAGCAGATTAGCTCAGACCTTTTTATTTCCGCTGCTTATTCTGATTCTATGCTTTGTTTCTCTTCTTTTTTCTTTACCTTATTATGATAGTATAACATGCTCAAAAAAGCGTATGGCTGGTTTTTTCAGTGACTCTGTTGGTAGAGCCTGGTTAGCCACTCCATGCAAAGAAAAAAAACAAACTGTTTAAATACCATATTCGTGGACGTAGTAGGTAATTCCGTCCTGGTAGAGACAGACTATTGGAAAGATCTTGCAGAAGGAGAAGACTTTGAATTATGTCATGATAATAGTAAACTACAACCTACTGTTATAACATTATCTGGAATCTGGCACAGCTAGACACGTTATCCAGGACTGGTTTTATACTGGTGAATACTATAACTACTTTTACTAGCTTCCCTTAGCTGGCAGCTGCAATTTCTGAAATGAAATACACACAACCAGATTCCCTGTGTAAGACAGAGTAGAGTCCGTTACTTGTCAGATTCATGTCAAGTGGCAGCAAAATCATAGAATCATTGAACCATAGAATGGTTTGGGTTGGAAGGGACCTTTAAAGGTCATCTGGTCCAAACCCCCCTGCAACGAGCAGGGATGTCTTCAACTAGATCAGGTTACTCAGAGCCTTGTCTAACCTGACCTTGAATGTTTCCAGGGATGGGGCATCTAATGCCACTCCGGGCAAGCCGTTCCAGCGTCTCAGCACCTTCACAGTAAAGAATTGCTTCCTAATATCTCGTCTAAATCTACCCTCTTTCGGTGTAAAACTGTTACCCCTCATCCTATCACTTCACTCCCTGATAAAGAGTCCCTCCCCAGCTTTCCTGTAGGCCCCCTTTATGTATTGGAAGGCTTCTATAAGGTCTCCCCGAGGACTTCTCCTCTCCAGGCTGAACAACCCCAACTCTCACAGCCTGTCTTCATAGGAGAGGTGCTCCAGCTCTCTGATCATCTTCGTGGCC
>VZSZ01005768.1:50694-61821 GCA_013398815.1 Ibidorhyncha struthersii
ATTCTACCTGCAGCGTTTCACAGGCAGGTATAGTAATTTACTCTGCAAAATTATTAGTCCTGCAGATGCTGGGTCCCCCCCACTGCCCCCGCCACAGAAATGATACTGCAATGTGGTACATTAGCTTTTTGTGAGATGTTATTTCAATAGCTCTGCAGATCCTCCTCTGATTAATGAAACAGCCTATATATAAATAAGTCCTGTTACTGAAACATCTCATCGAGAGATTTGTGGACTAGTTTGTCATAAATGTTGGATACCTTACAACATGGTGCTGAGCATGATTAAAATTGTTATTCATCTGCACACTTCCACTACACCTCTTTCTCATTCTCAATGCTAGTACTAACTTGGCTGAGAAGAGAGAGAAGAAGTGTGCGGTGTAAAGACTATTAAATATTTCCAAGTATATTTTCCCAAACTGTCCTATAATTGCTATTTAGTGAAAACAAACTTTTCCTTTTTTGATCAATTTAAGATTAATATCAGCACTAGCAAGGGAACTAATAAATTCACACCTCAGAATTTCTTCAGACACTAGTCAAATATTTTAGTGTGTCCTGCTCTAAAATATAAGTGAAGAAAATGATGTAAGAAAATATGACAAATCGTGAGTTAAAAGGTTTTTTCCCTTAAGCAACAAAGGATTCTAACAGGTGCCGTTAAATGAGAAATCAGATTCTGTTCCTATTCAAGTTGATAAAACTTATATTAATGTAGCCTTAATAGTGTGAAAAAAAGAAGTATTTTTCACCTGCAGAGAAAAAGAAATCAAAAGTTTTTATGATTAATATATTTTAAAGACATTCCTAAAAAAATATAATTCTCTGAGTATATCTAAAACAGTATCCCAGTCAGGTAGAAATCTGAGGCAGTGGTAGAGTTTAAACAATCTTGTCAGTGTGCTTACAGGCCTCTAAGAATAGTAAAAATTTAATTTGCTACAGTGGGATCGGTCATATAGTAACAGCCAACTTTTAAGTAGCTGTAAGAGTTTCTTCTGAATCAAGGCCTGTAACTTCTATGAAGTGTGGTCTACATCATATCTATCCAGGGTATTTACTATTCGGAACATTAGATCTACTTATCAAGTGTTATACTGTTGACTTTTCACCTCTACACTTAATCCAGTGCTTTTGAGACTTGTCCAGTTCCTTACCAATGATTATCACATAAACTGTGCACCACTGCCTGCTCCAGGCCGGGTAATTGTTCTGTTTAAGCTGTATACCTAGCCTATGCAGATAATGTGAACAGATCTGTGGGTTTCCAAAGGTGTAGTATCCTCATCACAGGAAACAAAAAAAAAGGAAAGAAAAAAAAGGAAAGAAAAAAATCAAAGGAAAAAAAAGAGAAAAAAAAAAATAGTATTCCTCTCTGTCTAGTTGAAAAACTTGAATAAAATCTGCCTGGTCATTTTTTTTCTAGGAGCGATGGCAGAAGATAGCCAGACATGGCCTAATGTCTGGTTAGAGAAAGAAGGTGATAGGCACTGCTTACTGCTGACAGCATCCTGCACTAGAGAAGTCTAAAGAGTTCTCTAGCATTCCAAAAAGTAGGACCTTAGGTGTCAGTAAATTTTATTAGCAAAATCTTAGACAAAATTCTAAGGTTTGCACCCTGTGCTTAATTTCTCTTGTAAATTTTATTATGAAACCAGCCCTTGCTGTTATAAATTATTTTAAAGTTTTTGTTTCATAAAATAGAGGAATAGTTTAAAAACAGTGCCCCACAACTGGAACACTACCTCAAAGCATCACCTCACAAGAAACTTGATGTTTAAACTTAACTTTCATAATAGATAAGAGAATATAGGTTGTAGGTAAATGTAAAAGCAAAAATTTCAAAACAGTAGTTTAATTTTAAATTACTTTAGATTCTTGCGCATATACAGAATTGAAAGCAGTCCTGCTGCATCACAAGTTCTTCAGCACCTGTGTTAAGATAGAAGCAATATTTCCTTTTGAATGCCAGCCACCTGCAAAATTATATTGACCACAGGTAGGTTGCCTTCAAAGGAGTGCCTGCTACAAAGTTTCAGAATTATCCACAGAATTTTCAAGTATTCCTTAGAGAAATTTCTTTAAAAATCTTTTCTTGAATACTCATTCACCTTTGCTGCATCACCTCTTTGTGTATATGCATGGTCTCACATAGGCAAGAACAAAACACACGCACAGGTTGAGTTCAAGTTTGAAGTTTAAGGTAAAATTTTCAAGGTTACTTCTGTTTCCATTAAGAATGCTTATACAATTAAGTTACTAGGTTCAAATGAAAATCAGAAATTGTCCAAGGAAAGTTTTCTACCCAAGGAGAAAGCTTCTTTCCTGGTTCTGTATTTTAAACCTCATCAATGACCACTGTTCTTTTTGAGCTACCTGACTTTAGCCTGGCCAAAAGTATTTCAGATAGGATTTGAAGAAATTTCCAGTCCTTTGTCTAAAGATCTGACAGGATTTTATGATAGTTGAGACTACCACTCCCAGTTATGTGGACAAATTTTGTAGATTAATTCCTGAAATTACATTTCTTTTGCAGTCTACATAATTTAAATTATGCTTTATCATCTCTCCTAAACTGTATTCTATTTCTTTGCACTGTTAACCACTTCATCTGCTCTTAGGGGCAGTTCTTTTACAGTAATCATTGTGAACATACAGACACCAGTAGCTCCCTTACCATATTGAAAGACTTTCAGGATGCGTAAGCAAATAAGGGGCTGATCGTGAAAAAAATGTTGTCTATGATGCTTATCAAGTTCAGTGGCATCATACTGTGACATTGACTCAATAGTTTAATTCAAAATAAGAAAACTAATAACTTCTCTGTACCACCATACTTTTGTTTTCCCTTCGGTTTTCCCATTAGAATACCACAACACCTAATATATTTTATTAGAAGAACTAATGAGATCGGAGCTTGAGACCATGCAGCTGCAGGCTGTATTACGTGCCAATCAATTCATACAATTGTTCAAGTTCAACTTTCTCTTTGGGATTTGAGGTCAGTAAAAATGGCAGGAAGAGAGACAGGAACAGGGTAAAAGGGCATCAACTTCTGTGCCTTGTTGGCCTAATAAATTTCTTTCAAATGGAATTTTGCTGTAGAGATAAGCAATTCAAGGTCAAGTCAGTCACGGAATTTTGTATCTCCAGAAAAATAATTCTAGGGAGAAAAGCTTCATGCATGCAGAAGGAAATCACTTCTGGCTGAATGATTTAAAAGCTTTAAAAGGCTAGAATCTAAAATTCAAGCAAATAGATTTTATTGCATCTTGTGTATGTTTAATAAGGGAAATCATAGCTCTTTGGGAAAAGCACTAGCAGGAAAAGGCTACACAAATTTTATATCTCCCTAAATCATTGATAAAGTATGACTCAGAAGTCCTTTAATTTATACTGGATGACCTGCTCTCCTGCCTAGACATTGAAAGCGGGTCTCAGTCACTGGGACAAAGGTTATTCTGGGTTAAAAGGTATAAGTCCAGCTGAATACATAGAGCCTTCCACACTAGTGTAAATCAGGAATAACTGCTGCTGAATAAGAGGCCAAATGGCACACAGAGATTCATAACCAAGAACATAATTTGACCCACTGAGAATGCGACATTTTCAAAATAGTAAAGAACAGTGAAATTATGGCCTATTCCTTTGATTTAAAAGACTCTGTGACATTTAATGTGTCATAGGAGCACCATGACTTTGCCCTGATCAAGAATGAGTAACTGAGCCACGGCCAACAGGACATTGAAAAAAAGAATTGAAAGTGTGTGGTACAGATCATGGATCAACAGGTGCCAGGAGAACAACGACTGAAACTGCTGGAAACACATAGTGCATTGATCTGGCTGGTGGCCTGAGACAACATCTGGCTATAAACCCCTCCGGTAACAGACATTGGGGAAACGCTGGCACATAGATGTCTGACACCATCTAGAAGAAGAACCAAGGTGCAACTGTTAACGCATTGGTGCCAAGCCCCACCATGGAGCAGCTGGAGAAAGTGCCCTGTTTCCTCCAGGCTTAACTGTGCCAACTCACTGGCGTCAGTTAACAGTAAGTTTGCATGTGTATGTCTGTGTAAAGCTTTCCCTCAGGCAGCCTGTCCCTCACTTGGTCCACTTAATAAACTCAGGTTAGCACAATCAGATTGTCTGGTGTTCCTTTTTCCCCTTACTGCTTGTGGCATTTGAAACCTGGATTATATAAAGAAAAAGAAACCTTGTCCTGGCTGGATCAGTATTATATACAATACTATAACTTAGGCGGGTGATGCATATATTGCATTTATTTATATCAGATGTCTTGAAACTTGGTTTTGTTACCTTTATTCTCATGTAATCATCTGCTGTATCTTTGACTGATTTGCAAAATAAAGCACTAAACGTAAGAGCAGCAGACCTGGAATGTGACAGAAGGATGGCTTTTCCAGAGAGGCAGTCACAAAGATCCTGAACAAATATCAAAATATCAGTGTCTTGCTAGAGGAATTTTTAATCTTTTTATTTAAAAAAAAAAAAAACAGTCCTGTTTTGGGAAAAAAAAAATAATAAAAACTAGTTTCATATATCTGGATCACATCCAGGAATAAAAGAAAATAAAGTAATTGGAAAAAATAACCAGGAATCCAGAAAATCGGTTCAGAAGAAGTGGAAAAGGTGAACCTTTTATAATTTCTGAGGGATTTTTGCTTTTATTTTTTTCTTTGGTTTATGTGTGGTTGAGAAATCTAGAGCTAGTATGGAATAACAGTATATGGCAATCTCTTTATATTAATGGAGGAAAGAAAGAAAGGATTTATGGACTGCAAGTTAGATATATTTCACTTTTTTCTCACACTTGGTGTGAAATAAACTATTGTTAATAAATATCTTTACTTTTCCCCAGCATATGCATGAAAATTTAAATGTGAATTCTCGCACCCAAAATGTAGAGAACTCTACCCTGCAAAGTCATATTTCCCATCACTGGTCTACAGTCCTTTTTCTTGTTCCTTAGCTCCTTTAAGCATTCACTGATGGCCTTCAAGGCAGCCTATTTTGCTCATGCCCTGTGACCAGATATTTAGATCTTGTGCATAATGTAATGGTTACAGTATTCCAGGTTAGATTCATTACCCTGGTGTAAGAAGGTACTTTTAATAATCCACCTTGAAGCAACCTACCTAAAACAGATAAATTACAAGATCCCACTACGTGCTTCTACACTGTACCTTCACAATGGTTTTGCATGGATTTACACTTGGTTTGACCATTCCTTGGCTTGACAAATCCATAAGATCTTATTAACATGCTACAGTATGAGGTACTTCCAGATTTATGGGATCTCATTGCTGGAGTTCTTAAAAGCAAGCTTCACTTTTTTTTTTTTTTTTTTAAATAGG
Organism: Ibidorhyncha struthersii; assembly: GCA_013398815.1. Classification (NCBI taxonomy): domain Eukaryota; kingdom Metazoa; phylum Chordata; class Aves; order Charadriiformes; family Charadriidae; genus Ibidorhyncha; species Ibidorhyncha struthersii. The sequence continues at coordinate 56,077 of VZSZ01005768.1, forward strand.
GACACAAAGCCATGTGTTAACCATCACCAGGCACAATTGTGCATTCAAATATGCATTAATCTTAAGTAACCTTTCCAGAGAAGGATTTTGATCACTGTTTGCTCAGATGAAACTTCTTAGAATTAGTGAAGCTGTTGTATTATGAATGTTCCTTTCTGTAAAAGAGAAACCCCAATAACGTGAAAACAGGTATTAATTCTCTTTAATGACCATTTAATTTTCAGGCTGTTTTGTTATGTAAATATGACTTACGCACTCAGGTTTGTGTCTCTCTCTCTTGCCTAATAAGGCTTGAATCCTATTTAGCAACTTCAGTTAAATCTGAAAGAAATTTCTCCTATTTCGCTTGAAATAATTTACATTAATGCTGATTTGGGAAATGCTGGGGGGATATCTTTTCAAGACAGTGGGAGTGTCCTTACCAGGAGAGCGGTGAGTTCAAATTACAGGTTCTTTGTGGCAGCAGTGAAGTAGCAAGCCAGCAGCCACTTCCTGATCTACTGTCCACACCAAGTGCTGTCCGTGCCTAGTGGCAGAAGGCAAAAAGGCATCTGGTTTATCCTGTCTGGGGGGAATTAGAGGGTAAAAGGTGCAAATGCATTGAAAAGCAGACTTGTTTAATTCTAATATTCATAGAGAAATTAGAATTTGAAGATCATTTTTCCTCCTGTGCTCATTAAGTGCTTGGCTTCTATCATCCTTACATGACTGGTTTATTCCTGAAACATACTAAAGAAGCCCCAACATATAATGAACTCTCAGATAACGAGAAATGGTATGCTCTGATCACTGATGGATCTTCTGTTGTAGGAAAATATAAAAAGTGGAAAGCTGCTGTGTGGAGTACTGCACAACAAGATGAAGAGATGACTGAAGGAGAATGGAGTCAATTTGCAGAGTTAAAAACCATGCAGTTGGCTTTAGACATTGCTGAACAAGAAAAGTGGCCAGTACTCTGTCTCTATACTGATTCATGGATGGTAGCAAGTGCTCTGTGGTATGGTTAAAACAGTGGCAGCAGAGCAACTGGCAGCACAGATGTAAACCCATCTGGGATCCTGAATTGTGGCAAGACATTGCTGACCCATTAGGGAAACTAGTCATAAAGGTACGTCATGTAGATGCCCACGTACCTATGAGTCAGACTTCTGAGGAACATCAAAACACGTGTGTCAGGCTGCTAAAATTTTGCAGACAGATTTGGACTGGGAACATAAAGGTAAACTACTTTTAGCTTGGTGGGCCCATGACACTTCAGGTCATCAAGGAAAGGATGCAATGTATAAATGGGCTCATGCCCAATGGGGTGGATTTAAGTGGATGCTATTGTGCAGGTTATCAATGCTTGTGAAACATGTGCCAAAACCAAGCAAGCTAAATGGCTAAAACCTTTGAGGTCTGGGGGACGATGGCTGAAATATGGGTATGGGGAGGCTTGGCAAACTGACTATACCACAATCCTTCAAACCCACCAGGGTAAGCACTATGTGGTTACAATGGTGGAAGTAAACACCAGATGGTTGGAAAACCATGCAGTGCTGCATGCCACTGCCTGGAATACCATCCTGGGCCCTGAAAAGCAAGTTTTGTGGTGACATGACACTCCAGAAAGAGTTGAGCTGGCCAATGCAACTCATTTTAAAGAAATCTTATAAATAATTTGGCCAAAGAACATGGTGTTGAGTGGGTGTATCATATCTCCAATTGTGCACTGGCTTCTGGGAAAATTGAGTAATACAATGGGCTGGTGAAAACTACCCTGAAACCAATCAGTAGTGGAACCTTTAAAAAATTGTGACAATCATTTAGCACAAGCTACCTGGTTAGTTAACACCAGTTAACATCAAGTGAGCCAGTCCTGCTCAGTCAAACCTTTTACATACTGTGGAAGGGGTTAAAGTCCCCCTGGTGCATGAAAGGAATATATTGGGGAAAAATGTGTGGGTTTTTCCTACTTCAGGCAAAGAAAATGTCATGTTAAAAGGATATGTAGTTTCGATATTTGGCTGTCAGAGTCCCAGGACTTTCACTGATTTATCTATCAGAGTTCGAGCAAAGGACCTTCACTGAGTCAGATACACAAGAATTGAAAATAGTTATTTTATTGAGAGCGACAACAGATTCAAGATTGCCATTCATAAATTCACTGACTACAATAGTGCAACTAATTCAGGTTAATATTGGTAGCAAAAATAATAATAACCCAACAGCCCAGGGGTAACATTCCTCAGAGGGTGAAAGGCGTAGTGCTTACCCAGAAATGTGTCCCTGCCTGGGGTGAAGGAAGAGAATGCAACCCCTTGACTGGTCCATCAGGTACTGGGATTCTCAATTTAACAGTCATTTTCTCCATCTTTTTATCCCCAAAATGACGAGGTTTCCCTCTCCAGGTGGCATGTAGTAAGATTTGGGTGAAGAGACAAGTGCTATAGTCTTGTATGTTTAGCATGATCTCTATAATCTTCATTAGTATATTCAGGCATGTCAACTTTACTGTGCATTGCACGGGTAATGAGGCAGAGGTCAGTCATCGGGCATGGTAGCCTTTCAAATAAACAAAGAACTACACAGGTTCCAGTTATCTTGTCTTCGCTGACGAAAAGTAGGGCTGTCCTGCCACACAGGGCTCCCTTCTTATCTATATCCCATGATAGCCAGGTGAGTCTCCACTCCCCTGGGTTGCACAAGAGACAGCAAGAATTGTTCTCTGAGCACAGAGACTTCACCTCATTATCCAAATTCTACAGACAAACCCATTTGTGGGACTGTTTTTGCTCAAAGACGTAGATGTACTTGGTGGGTGATGCTGAAGAATGGAGAAGTTCAATGTGTACCTCAAGGAAATTTAACCCTGGGTGAGAATATTCAATTCGGAGCTCTATGATGTTAATTGCTACATAATACTGGACAGTATTAAGTAAGTGTTTTTTCAGGATAACATAGTGGTGATGAAAAACAGAGCTAGCTTCAAGTGGCATCTAGTGGACATGCTACATGTGGGTACAAACAATGATGAATTTTATACCATCTTTCCTGCTCTGAGACACTGCTATGCTAGATGGAAACCTGTAATTATAAACTAAAAGAACTTAACAAACTTTTGTGTATAAAGATAAAAAATAAATTAGTGATCTGTGTATATATGTATATATGTGTATATATTTTAAGACAGCAAGCAATAGTGATCTGAGCATGACCCAAATTGTATGGAATAAAGAGTGGAATGTCCTAGTTTCAGGTAAAACAGAACCAATTTCCTTTTCAGTAATTTTACTTTTCAGTTAAGTCTCTTCTAACACTCTGAAATTAACGACATATTTTTCAGACAGCGTCAGCTTCTAGCAGATAAGGTCTGACGTTTATAGTTAATATCAAGGAATGGTATGCAGAAAGACTCCTGCTTATGCTTATTGCTAAAACAAGGGTCAGCTAACTCTGTTATGTACCAACTTGAAGGATCAACAGTGGAAGAGCATAGAGAGGTCACAGCTGCAGAGAGGAGTGGACAGGACAGGTGATCCAAAGCTGGCCAACAGGGTATCCCATCCCATCTGCATCGTGCTCATTATAAAAGCTGAGGGATCAAAGAGGTCAGCCCTTTCTTCTTCAGTGGTTGGCATCCGAAGAGGACTCTGTCTGTTCGTCTGCTTTTAATACTGATCTGTGCATTCCTGAATTCAGATCCAGAATCCAGTTCCCATCCATCACTGAGTCTAGTCTGGGGCTTTCCCAGTGCCTGCTTTTCTTATTGTGCAGGCAAACTCAGGAGAAGTAACAGAAAAAGACAGCATAGACTCCCTTGATGACAGTGTGAACCTCAAGCATTAGTATCTCCCCATTGCAATCCTCCCACGTATCCCTGAAAGGCAAAGGACAGAATCCATCTTAGTAAGATGAAAGAACATCTTGCGTTTAAAATGGGAATACAGATATAAATCTTTACAGATAGCTCTGTATTCCAATAGTTTGCTGGGGGCAAACCATACTTTCAATGGTAGGTCTGCATGTTAACTTTTAAGCTTATTCTTTATAAACAAACTGCTATTAATAAAACAGATATTTACATTCCAAAGTATGAAATATAGATCCAAATCAGCTTCATGGTTTAAAAGTCATTTGTATAATTCATAAGTCAGTGACAAACCTAATGAATTAGTCACATAACTGGCACATTAGAGACAGAACTTTAAATTCGGATGCATGTTTTATTTAAAGCTTGATGTGCTATATAAATAAATCATGAAAATGTACTTCTGACTTAAACAGTAAATAACAATGTAAAGAATAGCAGCCTCTAGGAAAAAGTGGGGGAGGAAGGGTGATTGAATAACCTTGTGTTATTTGGCTTGCACAGGCAAGTGAGAGCCACCAGTAGCACTTTCAGGGCCATGTTGCTTTCTACCAGCAAGAGAAGAGATATATCAGTTGAGGCTTGACTATTAATTAAAGGTTGTTTAGACCTAAGTTTAAGGTAAGCAGCACATATCATCCAGTCTGTATTAGGAATAAGACAGGAACTTTTACTGTATAATTGTGTGAGTCCTCAAAAGAGAATTACAAATATCCTCCATCACAACTGCTCTGTGCTCCCATTTCACTTGGCTTCTAGATATCAAAATGGACAAGTGGCACAAAAATAAACCCTTCATGGTCAGCCTGCTTGGTAACAAATTAAAACATATTACTTTGAATGTGAACAACTTTGGTAAGAGATGCCAAATTGAAAGAGTTTTCAAATGGAATGCAAAAAAGAGAGAGATGAATGACATACAAGGGTGGTTTTCTTGATTATGTCATTCCAAGAGGTATCTTTACTTCCTATTCTTTGGCCATATCTGGGCCTCTAATATGTTCAAAGTTACAGAATTAATGAAATCACATACATGCAGAGTCACCCAGTTACAGTTATGAAAGAAAGAAGGAAAAAAAGCCCTGTGAATGAAGTTTTGTTTTTCTCAACACCACTGAATCTTTCATAGCTTGAACAAAATTTGGTAGCTTGAACATTAATAGTACCATTTATCTTCTATAAGTAACTCCAGACTCACTCAGCGCCAGTTAAAAACCATGATATGCCTTTAGTGAAAAGAAATGCCAAAGCTCACTGACAGTAAGCAGCAGCTGCAAAGTGCTAAAAAATATATATATCTGTTAGGCATATATATGCCTATTCTGTACCTACTCCTGGAATAATCAAAGCCCCATCTCGTAGAATCATAGAATCGTAGAATTATCTAGTTTGGAAGGGACCTTTAAGATAATCGAGTCCAAACATTAACCTAACCTGACAAAACCACTTCTAAATCATATCCCCAAGTACCACATCTACCCTTTGTTTAAACACCTCCAGGGATGGTGAATCCACCACCTCCCTGGGCAGCCTATTCCAATGTTGGATAACCCTTTCAGTGAAAATTTGTTTCCTAATATCCAACCTAAACCTCACCTGGCTTAACTTCAACCCATTTCCTCTCATCCTATCACTTGTCCCTAGGGAGAAGAGGTCAGTCCCCATCTTTTTACAACCTCCTTTCAGGTAGCTATACAGAGTGATAAGGTGTCCCCTCAGTCTTCTCTTCTCCAGGCTAAACAATCCCAGTTCCCTCAGTCGTTCCTCAAAAGACTTGTCCTCCAGACCCCTCACCAGTTTTGTTGCCCTTCTCTGGACACACTCCAGCACCTCAATGTCTTTCTTGTAGTGAGGGTCCCAGAACTGAAACACTACTCGAGGTGGGTCTCACCCGT
>VZSZ01005768.1:62146-83142 GCA_013398815.1 Ibidorhyncha struthersii
CCACTCTCTGGGCACAGCCATCCAGCCAGTTTTTTACCCAGCAAAGAGTACACCTGTCCAGGCCATGAGCAGACAGCTTCTCCAGGAGAATGCTGTGGGAAACTGTGTCAAAAGCTTTGCTAAAACCCAGGTAGATCACATCCACAGCTTTTGCCTCATCCACTAAGTGGGTCACTTTATCATAGAAGGAGATCAGGTTTGTCAGGCATGACCTGCCTTTCACAAACCCATACTGACTGGGCCTGATCACCCTGTACTCCTGCACGTGCCGTGTGATGGCACTGAGGATGATCTGTTCCATGACCTTCCCAGGCACTGAGGTCAGACTGACCGGCCTATAGTTCCCTATAGTCTCTTGGGAAGATTCCTTGGAAGTAGACTCATGAGCTCAGGAAGAATTGCCACAAGGGCTTCTTATGTACTCTACTAGGTAATATCAACACCCATTCTGGCAAATTTTTGATTTAAAATTACACTTAAAAAAATACAGGTGTGTGATGTATAGGACCTGCTAATATAGGGCTTTATTTTTTTTTTCCGAAAAACAAACACCATTTAATTCTATGCTCTTGCAAGTCATTAAATGTCTGTTCTAGCCCTGCATGAGTTTAATCTATGATTCTCAATCTTCCTGCTTCACATGTGTAATGTCTCCACAAATTATTCACACTTTTAATCTGCAACTTTTCATCTTTTCCTTCTCTAATCATGATATAGTTTGTTGTCATCACAATCCAGGAATGCTGGCTCTCAGCCCCTCCTCACAGCCAATAAAACTTGTCCTTTAGCAGTCCAGAAGTCCACTTGTATCTTTTTTATCCTCTTTAGACTTCCTGACTTACAGCACATGCTGGAGATGAACTTTCTTTTTACTTCTTACAAGCCAGTGAAAATCACATATAAGACAACTTTATATGCACTTGGATTGAAGATGAAGGGAAGAAGAGGGAACAAGAATATCAGGGAGATGCAAAGGCATTAGGTATTAGCTGCTTGACACTTGTAAGCTTTGCCCTCACTTCACCAGGGTTCTTTAACCTTTTTCTGAGAGATGTTGAAGAGGAAACACCATGTCCTTACATTCAGGAGGAGAACAAGTCCCTTCTTACATATAGTAATAATGACTGGCAGCCCTCAGTTATTGTAAGGAAGAATAAAAGGAAAGGGCAACAGATCTAAAGGGAAAGGAGTAGTTTAGTTTTCAGGACTGCTGCCTTTTCCCTGGAGACACATGCAGAAGTCTGAAAACAATAGACAGAGAAATCTGTAAAACAACAGGTCTGAATTTATGCCTGTATTTATAAGGGACCTACCACTAATACCACATGACAAGGACCACGGATGTTTTCCCTTTAAGGTATTTAGTGTCTGCAAACAGTAGATAATGTCCCTGTTCAAAAAAATTTATGAGGATAAAATGGAACACTGAGTCAGACTTTCTGGGTTCATAGCTCTGTTTCCATGGAGCCCAAATGCTGGAAGAATAAGACATGGATATGAAACTATCACTACAAAGAATAGTAGTTAGATTTTTGTTGCTATTGTATGGTAATTATAACAGATTAAGTGCTGATTAACACTAAATTACATAATTCTAACTTAAATCTTCAAAAGCTACAAAATGTAACTTTTATGTGCTTTTTTGATTAATTTGTTTGGTCTAATCATAAGTACCCCATGTCCCTGAAAGGAGAGAGGGAAACAGTCTTTAAGACTACTACATATAGAAAGAAGCCTCCAAGACTGAAAATTAATTTAAAACTTTCTTCACCTCAACGAAAATACTTTGCTAACAATGCACAGATAAGCACACCACATGACTAAGTAGACAAAGAAGGAAAGGGGTGCTGTAGCAGTTGTATAGCAATAACAAATTCAGCTCAAGGAGCAATGTGTATTTATCTAATTTTCAGGTATTTTGTGACTCTTTAACTGTGTATAGAATAATGTTTAAGGAAGCAAAATTTTAAGGGGCACCAAGGTTATATGATTAGGCTGAAACAAAGACTGTAAGTGAAAATAGGAAGAACATACTTAGAGTTGAAATTGAGTAGGAAGCATTGTGCTTGGATCAACTCAGACAGCCTGTTTCAGTTAACAATATAGGTTAGGCCCTCAAAACCTTCTGAAGAGCTCATCAAGCCATATCCATGTCTTCATATGTCTTGACAAAAACTTCATGAGCTATACATGATAATGAATAGCTGATAAACCATATATTGCAGAAGACCCATCTGGTAAAATCATGAATTATCTGTTTGAAAGAATGTGTTCATATGTCCATCTGCTTTATCAGTAGTCAGGCCACTTTATTCTCTAAACACGTCTTAGACTTCTGATCCCCCAAGCAGTTAGACCTAGAAGTCTGGGGACTCAAAGGACAAAATAAAAGTCAACAAGCCCAAACTGAAGTGAAAGAAATTCCATTTAAATATGTATCAAGCATAACCGTCAGGTTTTGGTAGGGGGTGAGGGGCTGCAGTGCTGAACTGTGGAGAAGGAGGTCTGGAACTGCCCTGAGCCGGTCACAGCCCATTACAGACAGCTCTGCTAAGGACGAAACCAACCCACTGCACATCCAACAGTTTGCATCAGAGGAGCATATGATGCCTCTGCAAAATGTATTTAAGGAAGGGCACTAATATCTAGAGAAGAGAAGATGCGATAGACAACACCAAGGCAGAAGAGACACCTTAACTGGGGCAATGGGAAAATAAGAAAGATGATAGGGTAGGAGGGACAAGATATTGGGAGAGACAGGCGAAGTAAAGAAGAGATTAGATGTCAAGGTAAGAGAATAAAGGCAGCAGAGTAAGAGTCTTCTAAGCAAGGCTGGAGGAGCAGCCCAAGCAATCAGGAACAAACCCAGGCTCAAGTAAGGACTAGAGCAAAGACACCTGAGAAGGACTAGACTGAAGACACACCTGAGCACAGACTAGAGCAAAGACATAGCTGAGCAAGGACTGGAGCACAGAAACAGGTAAGCAGGGACTGGAGCAAAGAGACACCCAAGTTGGGACAAAACAAAGAGACAGCTAAGTGGGGCTGGAGCAAAGAGATGCCTGAGCAGAGGGAGGTTCAAAACTAGTGTTTTTTTTCGGTCCATGACAAGATAGGAAAGATCTTTTTTACCAAGGGCAAACAGTGCAGATCTGCAGAACCTAACTGGCCATGGTCCTGAGTAACCTTATCTAGTTGGCCCTGACTTATCCAGGGGACTAGATGCGAGAATTCCAGTGGTGCCTTCCAACCCCAGCTGTTACGATTCTGAGACACAAGGGGTTTGTTATCAGCTTAACCACAGAAAGCTCTTCTTTCCAAAATACTTCACTAATGCCTTTTTAAAATACTTCTGACAGTTCCCAATACAACTGCAGTTCTGTGGTAATTGGGAAATACATGAACATGGGAATGAACAGGGCAGTTCCTGTTCTGCAGACCTTCCTATTTGTACCTCATACCTTGCAGAAATAACATTGTTAAGAGATCTGAAGGACTACAATCAGGTAATGAGGAAAAGTGGGAGACAGAGACCATTCAATATGCTGGGAAGGGAATGGCTAGAGAAATGTCACAGCATTATTACCTAGAGAGGATAATAGTGCTACATGTTATTTACTTGAGCTTATCAAGCGCTACTGGATCTGGATGAAGTTTCTATGGTGGAAAGAAAAGGGAGAAATTCAAATGGGTTGTTTCTAGCCAGTGTAGTCACCTCTAGTGTTTTAGAGATTGTTGGGAGCAGAAAAGTTCTGTGGACCTTTGAAGAGGACAACAGTAATACCCAGGAAGGCTAAGACAATGAAAGGGCATCAAATTAAAAATAACTCTTCAAATGGGCAAGTTCCTTGAGAAGAGTTGAACTGGTGGAGAGAATCTGAAGTCTGGACCTGACTAAAATATAGGACTATTGCTGAAACTATGTGTGTTGGGTATAGCTTACCATCCTATGACCCTTTTTTTTTTTATGGGAGCTACTCTCCTGTTTCTTTCCTAGTCCCATTCCAGAACTCCACATAGGTATTAAGTTATCCTGGTTATTTTCTTTATAAGCATAAAGAAATATTTGCCCAGATTAAGTCTGACTTGCTATCTGTTTCTTTTTGTACCATGGCTTGAGAGTACCATGCAAGCCAACAGGGAAAAAAATAGTGGGTTTGACCATATCTCATACTGGATACCCTGCCTCAGACAGTCGAACAAATACCTCCCTCTTCTGCTGTCTAACTGTTCACTCAAAACTCAAGGAAAGAAAATTCACTCATTTAAAAATCTGCATCATGGTTTTACAGAACCAGGCTTCTGCTAAATTGTTTCAAATAAATTCAGAGAGAAAAATTAAGGCTAGTGACATTAACCACTAGAAAAATAAACCACCATACCCATATTTCACTACTTCTTTCCTAACTTTCAACTGATTGCAGCATAAGCCTAAATAATTTTTATCTTCCAATTAATTTAACATAGAATGTAAGCAATTCTAGGAATGAACTCACACAGTCCTCTAAATAATGACTGAATAAAACATGCATAAAACATGTGCAGAATGATACATGGATTTAGGATTCCAGTGACTGTTTCATTGGCTGTTTATTGCTATCCAGACAATATTTGTAATTTTGTTATAGTTTTGACTATATACTGGTCAAACAGTTCCAAGTAATTCCTCCTGATGTGTAACAGTCCTAAATTATTCTCTAGTACTTGTTTGTTTTCCTTAACAAGTAATATATTATATAGTAGAAGTCTTTTGTCACTATCTTAATTTATTTGTTTTACTTTTTAGTTTTCAGTAATCGGCTTAGACCAGTATATGCTTCATGTTATCAAACTCAGGAAGCGTTTCTAAAACCTTTAAGCATAGTACTGCTGTAAAAACAAGGCACACTTTAAAATGACGGCAAAGATTAATCTCTGTATAAGCCTTCAAATCAATAGTATCGATTTGAAGTTAAGGCTTTATGTATCCATGTTATTTCATTTAGTAAAGATCTACCAATAATCTAACAGCAAGACATAAGCATATAGAGATAATAGTATCAAATCATTCTTTTCTTCTTTCTAGTATAATGTTCTCTTCAGCAATCTGAAGAGGAAGTAGTGGAATTTTTCAGCAGAAAAGACATATTAATTTTAGATATCTTAAATAGTCACCTAGTCAAATACTCTTTTATGTTCTAAATGCTATTATTTTTATTAAAGTTGCACTTTCAGTAATAATTAGTAATAAACACAAAAAAAATGTCTGTCTGTACAGATGAGCTGTTCTGTTGATGTGAACAGTAATCATGTCCCCTTGCACACTTAGAATCATGGAATCATAGAATGGTTTTAGTTCAAAAGGACCTTTAAAGATCATCTAGTCCAACCCCCCTGCTATGGACAAGGGCATCTTTCACTTGACCAGGTTGCTCAAAGCCCCATCTAACCTGACCCTGAACACCTCCAGTGGTGGGGTATCCACAACAATTCTGGGCAACCTGCTGCAATGTCTCATGACTCTCATCATAAAAAAAGTCTTCCTTATGTCAAATCTAAATCTATACTGTTTCAGCTAAAAACCATTGCCCTTTTTTCTGTCACTACAGACCTTCATAAAAAAACCTCACTCCATCTTTCTTATAAGTCTCCTTTATATACTGAAAGGTCATAATAAGGTCTCCCCAGAGCCTTCTCTTCTCCAGGCTGAGTAATTCCAACTTGCTCAGCCTTTCTTCACAGGAGAGGTATTCTAGCCCTGTCATCACTAAGTTGACCCACTTAGTGGATCAGGGAAAAGCTGTGGTTGCTGTTTACTTGGACTTCACTAAAGCCTTCAACATGGTTTCCCACAGCATCCTCCTGGAGAAGCTGGCTGCTCATGGCTTGGAGGGGTGTAGTCTTCGCTGGGTAAAAAACTGGCTGGATAGCTGTGCCCAGAGAGTGGTGGTGAATGGAGTTAAATCCAGCTGGCGGCCAGTCACAAGTGGTGTTCCTCAGGGCTCGCTGTTGGGGCCTGTTCTCTTTAATATCTTTATCAATGACCTGTACGAGGGGATCGAGTGCACCCTCAGTGAGTTTGCAGATGACATTAAGGCAGGAGTGTCGATCTGTTTGAGGGTAAGAAGGCTCTACAGAGGCATCTGGACAGGCTGGATCGATGTGCTGAGGTCAATGGTGCAAGGTTCAGCAAGGCCAAGTGCTGGGTCCTGCACTTGGGTCACAACAACCCCATGCAGCACTACAAGTTTAGGGAGGAATGCCTGGAAAGCTGCCTGGCAGAGAAGGACCTGGGGGTGTTGGTGGACAGACAGCTGAATATGAGCCAGCAGTGTGCCCAAGGTGGCCAAGAAGGCCAACGGCATCCTGGCCTGTATCAGGAATAGTGTGGTGGGCAAGACTCAGGAAGTGATCATCCCCCCGTACTCAGCACTGGTGAGACCCCACCTTGAGTACTGTGTTCAGTTTTGGGCTCCTCTCTACAAGACAGACATTGAGGTGCTGGAGTGTGTCCAGAGAACAGCAACGAAGGTGGTCAGGGCTCTGGAGAACAAGTCCTGTAAGGAGTGGCTAAGGGAACTGGGATTGTTTAGCCTGGAGAAAAGGAGTCTGAGGGGAGACCTTATCACTACCTACAGCTACCTGAAAGGAGGTTGTAGAGAGGTGGGGGTCCACCTCTTCTCGCTAGTAACAAGTGATAGGAAAAAAGGAAATGGCCTCAAGTTACGCTAGGGGAGGTTTAGGATGGATATTAGGAAAACGTTCTTCATAGAAAGGTTTGTTAAGCATTGGAACAGGCTCCCCAAGGGGGTGCTGGAGTTGCCATCGCTGGAGGTATTTAAAAGGCAGGTAGACATGGTGCTTAGGGATGTGGTTTAGTGGTGGTTTTGGCAGTGTTAAGTTGATGGTTGGACTTGATGATCTTCAAGTTCCCTTCCAAACTAGATAATTCTATGGTTCTATGATTCCATGATCATTTTTGTTGCCCTTCTCTGGACCCATGCTGAGACATCCCTGTCTATCTTGTATTGGAGACCCCAAAACTGGATGCACTACTCCAGTTGGGTCTCTCCAGAGCAGAGTAGAGAGGCAGAAACACCTCGCTTGGCCTGCTGACCATGCTTCTTTTTATGAAGCCCAAGATATGATTGGGTTTCTGAGCTGCAAGTGTACATTGCCAGTTCATATCCATTTTTTCATCTACCACCATCCCCAAGTCCTTCCAACCAATTCATTACCAATGATTCATTACCAGTCATCTACTGATATTGGGAAATGCCCAATAGGTTGCCCAGCGGAGTTATGAATGCCTCAGCTGGTCAGGTTGGATGGAGCTCTGAGCTATCTAATCTAGCAGAAAATATCCCTGCCCATGGCAGGGGGGGTTGGACTAGATGATCTTTAAAGGTCCCTTCCAACCCAAACCATTCCATAATTCTATGATTTCCCTGACCCAGATGCAGGACCTTGCACTTGGCCTTGTTGAAATTTATAAGGTTTACATGGGCCCACTTCTCAATCTTGTCAAGGTCTCTCTCAAGCCTCTCAAGGTCCCATGTGTCATGTATTGTAGCTGACTTTTCTTCCTTTGATACACAGATAGAAAATATGGAAGTTCTCTGAAGTAATTTATTGATTGTATAGGTTATAAGGTCAGAACACTGGTTTCATCTAGTTTGACCTTCTGTGTAACATAAGCTTTAGGTGCTTTTCACATCAATTCTTATTTGAACTGGAGTTTTGCTTTTTGAGAAGTATTTTGTCTTGGTTTAAAAATTGCTCATGTGGAGAAATTGTCACAGATCATGCACATTGTTCTGTTGGTTAACAGTGATGAATAAATGTGTTTTACTGGTGGAGTAAATTTGTGTACATTTAGCTTAAATTCCATTTACTAGGTTGACTAATTTTCTAATATATTTGTGTTTGTGTAAGTCATTATAGAATTTACCCACCATATTGTCACTTTATACGCTTTTTACACATTCAGTGATTCTATTCATATCTGTATTCTAACCCTTTAAATTTTCTTCTGAGTCCTTGTGAATTTTCTCCACTAATTATGGCCATCGCACCTGGGACCGATATATCCAAGAACAGTCCCACCATTTCAAAATAGAGAAATAAGAGAATCAACCTACGTCTACCAAGACTGTTGTTTATACAAGCAAGGGATACAGTAGTTTTTTGGGCACAGTGGGCATTTGTGGTCAGCTTTTATTTGGTTACCTCTTAATCATTACTTCTTCCCAAGCTGGAATCCCCCACTCCAAAAGAATGGCCTATGTTCTTCAGTCCTAAATGTAGATCTTGCATTTAGCTGTACTTGACATGTTTATAGATTGACCTGACTTCTTATTTTTCCCTGCTTTCCTGACAATCCTTGAGTCATTTATAAACATTATTAATGGTGATTGATGATTAAATATATATATAAAAAAAAAAGACGTGAAAGACCAAAATAAATGTGCAGGATTCCAGTGGAAACATAACTGCCTGGCTGTGTCTGTCCATTTGACTTCACGTGTAAATCTGTCAAATAACCTGACCGTATATGGAATGTTTTTCACTGTGCTATTGCATGACAGTAATGGGTCATAACATGAACAAATACAGGAACACTAAGGAAAAATACTCATTTTCTCAGTTGCTGATACAAAATGTTGTTAAATTAGTTACTTAGACGACGTAATTTACAGCCAATATGCTTGAGATGAACTATAGTAGTGCAGTGGCAAAAATCTTACAGTTTTTCACTATGCTAACAGAAATAGTTTCCTCAAACCAAGCAGTCACAATCAAGTTACTGCTTTAGAAGTGACTAAATATAACCATCATTATGAAGCAGAATATTTCACAAGACTTTTTTTTGTCTTGCATATTTTTTCACATTTACTTAATTTAAATTTGTTGAAGAATTCTTCCAAACTGAACATTTTCATACTTGAAAAGCATACCCAAAAGAACTTTGGAAGTTGGATTTTAATTCTTTATTTATTTTCCTGACATGATAGAGCTAATGTGACAATTTAAACAAAAAACATATTAGGCTCTCAATGTCCCATTTGTAGCAACAGTTATTTTCATAATTTAGTCACCTTAAAATGTATCTGGATATTTGAAACACGTTGTAAGTGCTGTCTGATTCAGAAACATACTTTTCTCTGCATCTTATGGTACTGAATAAATTATTTGCAATCACCATTAATCCCAGTACTTCAGGTATAAAATAATTGAAGTATACCTCTTCAATCAGTTTATGGTAGAGTACTGCACAGACCTAAAGCAGACTTCCTGATGTTAGATATAGACATAGTAATGCATAGAATATTTTTACCTGAGTATGGCAATTCATTGGTTCTGTTCAATTTGAGCTCACCATGGATGGAAATGCAAGTGGCTGATAGCATTTTGTTTAGCTGTTTTTCTATTTTGTCAGGACACAAGGCAATTTTTTCACCATTCTTAATATCACAAGGAATTTTAGTAATGAAGGACTTAGTAATAAACTTACAGCATCTAAAATAAGCTTTGAGATTAGTAACGTAAACTTACTTTATTTTTGGCCTTGAATAAAATTTTCTATTCTTTGTGCTAAAAAACAAGACTCCACTTAATTGTATAATCCAATTCACTTCTAGATTCCTCTGGCTTTGTATTATATAAATTACAGAAATGTAAATCTTTAGTAATTTAATCACAACTAAGGCTCTATAAGCCCAAAAGGACTTAACAGATAATATTTTTGTAACCAGAGTGCAAAGACATATAAAAGGAGATATTTTGCTTCCCCTGGACAAAAAATGAAAAGATTCAATCCTTTGCTGTCTTTAGCACAATGACACCTTTTTTACTTAAACTTTGTAGGATGTTTTCAAGGCTGAAGAATTTAGACTGTGCTTTCAGGAGGAATACAGCACTCCAAGTACTCCAAGTAACAGTTTTATGGTGATGCCCATCCAGACTGCACAAGTACCATTCACTCGCCTGAGCTATGTCAGACTGTATACTAACACCGCCTATTCAATAGTTCATATGCAGTAAGCACGTATTTCAAAAATCCACGAAAGTCAGTAGGATTTAGAGATTTGGATAAGCCTCTGTATGGAGAGCGACCATTAAAATTGTGCAGTCCGCTTACTAAGTAGTTGTGTTTACAGCATCACAGAATCACAGAATCACAGAATAGTCAGGGTTGGAAGGGACCTCTGGAGATCATCTAGTCCAACCCTCCCGCCAGAGCAGGGTCACCTACAACAGGTTGCACAGGACAGCGTCCGGGCGGGGTTTGAATGTCTCCAGAGTGGGAGACTCCACAACCTCTCTGGGCAGCCTGTTCCAGTGCTCCACCACCCTCAAAGTAAAGAAGTTCCTCCTCATGTTAAGATGGAACTTCCTATGTTCAAGTTTGTGCCCATTACCCCTCGTCCTATCAATGGGCACCACTGAAAAAAGACTGCTCCCATCCCCCTGGCATCCTCCCTTCAAGTATTTGAAAGCATTAACAAGATCCCCCCTCAATCTTCTTTTCTCCAGACTAAAGAGACCCAAATCCCTCAGCCTCTCCTCATATGAAAGATGTTCCAATCCCCTAATCATCTTTGTAGCCCTTTGCTGGACCCTCTCCAGCAGATCCCTGTCCTTCTTGAACTGGGGAGCCCAGAACTGGACGCAGTATTCCAGATGCGGCCTCACCAGGGCAGAGTAGAGGGGGAGGATGACCTCCCTCGACCTGCTGGCCACACTCCTTTTGATGCACCCCAGGATGCCATTGGCCCTCTTGGCCGCCAGGGCACATTGCTGGCTCATGGTCATCCTGTTGTCCACCAGGACTCCCAGGTCCCTTTCCACAGAGCTGCTCTCCAGGAGGTCGGCCCCCAACCTGTACTGATGCATGGGGTTATTCCTCCCCAGATGCAGTACCCTACATTTACCCTTGTTGAATTTCATTAAGTTCCTCTCTGCCCAACTCTCCAGCCTATCCAGGTCACGCTGTAAGGCAGCACAGCCTTCTGGCGTATCAGCCACTCCTCCCAGTTTAGTGTCATCAGCAAACTTGCTGATGGTACACTCTATCCCTTCGTCCAGATCATCGATGAATATATTGAACAGGACTGGACCCAGTACTGACCCCTGAGGAACACCACTTGTTACTGACCTCCAACTAGACTCTGCACCACTAACCACAACCCTCTGAGCTCTATCTGCTAGCCAGTTCTCAATCCACCCCACTGTCCATCCATCTATCCCACACTTCCGAAGCTTGCCAGTGAGGATGATGTGGGAGACAGTGTCGAAAGCCTTGCCAAAGTCAAGGTAGACAACATCCACTGCCCTCCCCTCATCCACCCATCTAGTGACTTCATTATAGAATGCTATCAGATTAGTCAGACACGACTTCCCCTTAGTGAATCCATGTTGACTACTTCTGATAACCTTCTTTTCATCCAGGTGCTTTGAGATGATACCCAGCACAAGCTGCTCCATCATCTTTCCAGGGATGGAGGTTTAGTATTGTCAAACATTTCAAGGTAATTACCATACAATTTCAAACACTGAAAAACAGTCTGAGGCTTAAAAGAAGAAGAAAGAAATCAACATGTAGTTCGTTTACCATTTCAAGGCATTTGCAATGCTTTTCATTTACACGACCAGTGACTAAAATGCAGTTACAGATTAATTAAATGTTTATTTATATGTTACTGTTAAGCACTGACGTTTTCCCTAGTATTGTTTACAGTGGTTTGGCAATTTGGTTGGGGGGTTTGGTTTGTTTTTCTTTTTTTCAATAAGATGTGAATGGTGTATTATTCACTGCTGTTGCATGTACTTCAAAGGTGTCTGCCCAATATACATAGAGATATGAAAAAATATACATGGATTTGTAATTTGCCACTGGTTTTAGGTTATGGATTCTCTTCAAGGGAAACAAGGTCTACATTAAAGAAATTACCTCACTGAAAAGCTAACAGCGTTCTGACATCTAGTCTTTGTATATATAACACCTGTTCTAGTAAGAAAAGCTAGATAGCTAATAGAGAGGGAATCCCAGAACATAACATACTCTTTAGAGAGTAATGCTTTGTGTATAACTTTATTTCTGTCCTTCAGAGATGGTTTGTACCAGAGGGTAGACCTAACATTTCAGCCACAAACAGCCTGTCTCAGGAGACTAGTTTGTATTCAATAAAGAACCCTGTTTAAATTTTTTAAAGACACTTTTACTTCATGGTAATCCCTAATAAAGGTCACACATCTGAACTGCTACCCCCACTTGCACATGAATGATGTGGAGACAAAACAACAGACATCAGTCAAGTCTTCTTGCATTCTTCACAGTCCTTAAGAGCAAAGATACGTGGCAGAAGCCTTTACAGCTATAAAGACAAATGTAATATAAAGTATGTATGATATTGCATGGAATAACTTAAATAAGTATATATAGCATACAGGTATATGGACTATTTGTTTTGAGATTTAGTTTGGTTTACTTTGGTAACTTCATTTTCTCCATGATACTACCAGATCAATAGCTGATGGCTAGCAGACAGTAAAAATAACTTTTCAGACAATTTATAATACGGCTAAACTAAATCTCTGAGTTGCTGGTAGCTATTTCTCAGCATTGATGCTGCACTGTATATTTTACACAACATTCATCAACAGAACAACTTTTGGCATTTTCTCTGTATGTTATTGACATCATACTATGGCTGGATTTTGTGTCCCAAAATAAAGGTGACAATTAACATACTGGTTATTTATTGTTAACACTTGTGTCTGCATAATCTCAGATATCTCCCATGCACTAAATGTTAACTTGAGTTCCAATTCCCAATCTAACGGTAAACTACAAATATGTTATGTATTGTCTGCCTCAGTTATTTCTATAACTTCATATATCTTCTACCCCCCCCAGCAGAAGGGGTAGCAGACTCTACCCAGCAGACTCTAAATGCTTATGCAATTGCTTACATTCTGTGATTATTCTTTGGAATACAGATGTATACATACGTAACCTGTATTAAAACAAAACAAAACAAAAAAAAAAAACAAAACTAAAAATCCAAACCAACCAACCAAATAAAAAAGAAGTTCAAGATTTTGTATGTGCATGAGAAGGAAATGTATTTAGGACAGAAATTAATGATTAATCAGTTGAGAATTCTGCCTTATTATTTTTAAATTAGTTTCTCTCTTCAGCGAGTTCTTTGGTGTGCAGGACAGTATGACGAAATGTGGGCTATGACTCACTGGAATTGCTCAGTTTTGTTTATAATTAAACTGATGTGTGTATGGAAGACCCTACCATTTGACTTCTTAAAATGTTGTTTGTCAAAGGAAAGCGAAAATTCCCACTTGCCTGCCTGTAGCCTTCAACATGATCTCCTTATCATGAAATCTCATGATCTCATTGATATTCTGGAGAGCAAGGGAGAATAAAATGTGTCACAGCTATATTAACAGCATGAACCTAAAGATTAAAAACAGTTTTTAACTGATTACTTTGGTAATGACAGAGAATGCACATAGGCACTTATACACATCCTTTTTCCAATAGAGGTACCTCTGGCAAGGAACTGTGAATCCCATGAGAATCTTGATTTTCATTAAATTGCTAACCTTTTACTGTTAGGTATTGAGATTCATGTGATAAACTCATTTTGGAGACCAATTTTCATTTTAATCTAAAGCGCTGCTTAACAAGAAAGATACAATTAAACAGCTGTACATTTCTAGCTAATGGAAGAGTGTGACAACAATGAAACCAAGCCTTATTTGGAAACAAGTACAGTTCTGCCTTTACATCAGTAATTTAAGAACAAAATAAGGCATTCCAAAGACCAGCATTTTATGTAAGCAAACAAACCTTGAATGAAGAAACATGCCAAATCTAGTCCTCAATACAGAATCATGTTGCATTAATAGACTTCAAAATGTGGAGTCTGTCTATGCAGGACTGAATATTTACCTTACCCCAGCAGACAAACATATACGTATTTCACACATTTGTATGATGTCTGGGCATCATACAAATCTGAAGAAATGCATCACATAAAACCCTGCATGAAGCAGAGGTATATTATGACTTGATTCCTTTCTTAAGCAAAGAACTATGAAATTACTTTACCCTGCAGGTTAGGCCACCTGTTATGGAAAAAGAAGCTGCTGAATCTCAGTCAACATTCTTCAGCAAAATTTCTTCTTTCTTCCCTCACCCTCTGTACTTTTGCAGATGACCAGCAAAATCATCCAAAAGAAGGTCAAAAGAAGGTATAAAATATTTATTTTTGAAATCTATAAAATCCATAAAATATTTTATGTGAGGTAAAATATTAAGTATGCTGAAAGAGTGGGAACAACCCTATGCACAAGGTCAGCCCAGTGTGCAGTCTTTCTTGTTACTTAGTGACTTAAGTGATGGCAAGACTCCAGCTTTGACCACCTACGCATTTAATGCCAAATAAATGCTCACATATTTTGAAATTTGATTTTAGTTCAGTAAAGATATACTGTTTCTTCTTAAACAAAAGCAAAATAGAGAAATCTCACATCATAGCTCTAAATATAGGTACTACGATGAGGAGTCCAGTGCCAAAGACAGGACAACTTCTAAGCCATCATTAACAGGAGGCATAACCATAGTTATTCACCATGTCTTCTATTATAAAACATCATTTAAAGCACAAGGATTTTTGTGCAAAGTCGGAAGTAGAGAGGATTTGTGGAGTAATCAGAAAGCAAAAGAGGTTCGGATGCAGCAAGAAGACTCTTGAAAAGATATGGGAAGGCATCTTGGCCTGGTAACAGTCCCTGTTATGATTTCAAAAATGTAAACATATATCCACAAGCGTACACACATATACATGCCTCTATGAACTGAAACCTTGATGTAAAACTGGTGTTCATGAAGCTCTGTCCTTTGTCTGGTCCCAAAAAGTTGAACTTGGATTTGAGAACTGGGTTCTTAATTACAAAAAATGAGGGCATGTAAATAGTGTCAAGTGGTGGCCATGCCAGACTAGCTAAGTTACAGTGAGTGAAAGTCTTGGTTATATACAGTTTGGTTATGTCCCTGAGGTTGCATTGTTCTTTTAACTGAAATTCCAGATTTCTCAAACCCTAAGTACACTGGAGTGCTGCCAGCTGACTTACACAAGGTTGGCAGGTAGAGAAAGAACAAGTGAGTAGTTGGTTTCTTGGCATTAGATATTAGTCTATGGTCCAGGATCTTTATACCCAGAAGTCACCATTTGGCTGATTAAATTCTGGCCTGCACTGAGACAGCCCTGAGTATCTTCAAGCCAAAAGCATAAGGAAGAAGTACTGGCTGACTTTGCCAAATTAAGCCTGGAGAGAAAAGACTACCCTATGTCTCCAAAACTTAAGAAGACGTACAAAGAGAATAATACCAGCAAGTGAACTACCTGGAAGGTGTCCCATCAAAACCAGCCAGTTTGCAAAGACAGATGGTACAAAGGAAAGTGGATGGGTGCTCATTTTCAACATTTAGATGTTGAAAAACAAATATGGTTGCAATGCTTGGTAACATCTGTTAACCCTAGAAAGATTATGGCTGGGCTGTGCTTTGTTCAAAACTGACAGCGTATGCATGTGCACTGCCCTGACTCCAACTCAAAGGTCTAAGAGAAAGGGGACTTCAAAGACAGCTGTAGATCCCAATTTAAAAAAAAAAGAAAAGGCAAACAGAAGTGATACTGACACAAGTAGGATGTTATATATCAGAGTTTTTCTTTTAAGGCCACTACTCATTTGACAGTACCTCTGTGCTTGAATGTTTTACTTCACACATATTAGTAGACTAATGCTTTTTAAAAACCATGCTGACACTTCACCTATGAAAATCAAATCTCTTACTAGGTGTCACAAGGTGTGTACAGAGGAATAAAAATATTTCAATTCACTAGTAAGTTTTGAGGATTTTAAAAGTAAAACCCTCGTTGTATCAACCTAGTTTTAGCTAGCTAAACAATAAGCCATGAACAGGTTTGCTTTAGGTTCTTTTTCTTGTCAATGGAAAAGAGCGGGGTGTCTCTAGAGGGTGTTTCAGAATACTGCAGACTAAAATAGAAAGAAGGCCAAATTTATTATCAATAGCGCTATCAAGTCAACAACATGCCAACTGTCTAGACAGTAGCTGTAGTCAATTTTTGGTGGATGCTATGTAAGAGTTAGGATGTTAGATAATGCTGAAAGAACAAATGTGAGTTTATAAGCTAGATTTGAGAAGCACCTCCCATTTTATTTCCCTTCTGCTTCTAGGCAAGGGATCTAAATTTCACTGTAAACTGAACCAAAACAAATACAAAAGATTGGCATCTTTTGGAACAAGAAGCTAAATTCGGAACAAGAAGCTAAATTCATTCTTTGATCACATTCTTCCAACTGACATTTAGAAGGTCCCTGTGGCATCATCAATTAACTTTCCACAGAAAACATGCATTTAAGTCAAAAGGTAGGAATTATCTAATCTATGTCTGTGGATAGCTACTTTTTTCATCTTCAGTGAGAGGAGAGAAAAGTTCAAAGAAGATGATAAATCTGGCTGTGCAGGTCACCATTTCTGCATTTTCAGTCCATCTATATGACTACCCACAGCTTAAGTGTGTCCTTCTTGCAGTTTCTTTCCAGCCTGCAGCTAGGAACCTTTAGCCTTTTGGCACACCAATGAGCAAAAGAAGTCCTGGCTTCACACATTGAGATTGTCAATGAAAAATAGTTGTCTAAAAGAGCTCTGTGTTCTTCTTGCTGTTTTCCTTAAAGTACTTGCTCACCAGTGTTTGCTTCAGCCGTGGCAGAAAGATGTCAAATGGAGGAGGGAGCATGTAATAACCCCTATATTCTTAAGGGAGAGCTTCCTCCTCTGCTATTCTTCCACTGAATCCCTGACAGATATTTGCCCTCCTGCAGGTCTGATAGCTAGAAGCAGAGGCCTTAAAGAGGTCATAACCTAATTTCCATCCCTCCCCTCACTTTAAGGCTATTTTGCCAGCGATTCCATCTCCTTTCAACAATTTTGCATAGCTGGAATGCCTTTCATTACTACAATTTTTTTTAGACATTGGAGAAAAGAACATTTTCCTGTATGACAATATATTTCTGGTACAGCTGTCAATCAAAGTACTTTATTTCTATATAAAGCAGTATAACGAAGGGTAGGGTTTTTTTCTTTGACTTTGCTTGTATTTTTGATCTTGTGCTGTGTTGATATCATGTATTTTTAAACATCTCAGGTTCCATTACCTATGCTGACAGTTGCTAATGCACTGAAATTATAAACCACTTACATCCAAGTTAATTTTTTTGAATCAATTTTGTATCAATGTTCCTAGTGTAAGATGACTACATTAGTCATTTTCTCTGGTCTGTTGTCTTTCAAAAAATGTCTGTTGAGTAGTTTGGAGAATGTGGATTTATGAATGCGCTTTCAGCACGTTAAATCTCACAACAGAAAATGTGAACCAGTCAATGGTAGTCGATATACAAACAGCTGGCAGAGCTAATAATTCAGGAGCTAAGAACTGACGCAGAAAAGGGGTGGGTTTTTTATCTTTCTACCAAATACAAAACATGTTCACATTTCCTTTGTGAGTCCTTATACCAAAATAAAGCTTTTTGGACAAAGATCTTATGTTCAGAAGAGACATACTTTCAAAACCAAATAAGGAGTATTGCATCACAAAGATATTCAGAGCATTGTTCCAAATCCTGTTTCAGTCGTGATCTTTCTGCAACCAAAATGTAAATAACAAGCTAGCAACAATTAGTGATAACAGAAGCATCATAAACTGTCATAAAATCCATGATGAAAACCTTTTTTATCTGTGAAGGTTAAATGTAATGCCATGTAGGCATAGATTACCCACTGTCTGTGTTTACATCATAGGTGTCAGCATACTAATGCAACCCACCCTGAGAAGCAAAGGTTGAGTGAGCACATTGCAAAGTTCCTGGGAAGGAGTCTAGTCATGACTGCAGAGATTTGGATCAGACTTAAATGCTGCTCTCCATTTCTTTCCACATGTGTGCACATTTGGATACAAAATGAAATATCCTGTAAAATGTGGATTTACCAGTTCAGACTGGCATTAGATTAAGCTTCCTGTTCCAGAGACTCTGACACCGTCCAGTAACCTGGAAAGGGAAAAACCGGAATAATAACAAAACCAAAATGCTTGCTGATAATTCTTTATCATTCTGCATTGCATCATATGAATAGTTTTACACATGCAAATATATAAATTACTATGCTTAATCATGCATCATTTGGAAAAACTCTTCAAGCTGGACAACTGGTTGCACAGAATATAAAATAAATGCTGTCCCTGAGCATGTATAAAATGCTGTTATTTGATATGTCTCATTGGGACTAATTTCTTCTGAATATAGTGAAATTCAGGCAAGCGGTTCCCAGATCAAAATCTTGTGGGTAAATAAGAAAATTAAAATATAAACAATGAGGTTTAGTTGAGATTGACAGTTTCTGCATCAGAAATTTTCTATGCATATGAAGACCAGCCACTGGGTCTCACCTTGTCCCTTATGCCTCAAATTTCTCAAGACCTATACCTCACAGAGAATGGGACCTGCAGAGAAACGGTAATAGAAATGGTACTGAATATCAAGATAGATTCTCTATGTGGATGCAAGATTAACTTGCCAAACCAAAGAAATGACCAGGCTTCTGCAGAGCTTGACTTGTGGAAGACAGGTTTCATGGAGTATATTATCAGTACTGGAAGTCTATAGCTTTTTCCCTGTAAGTTATATATGCATTGGCATCTGAAGATATCTTAAGGTTTTCTTGTTATTTTTTGCTTGACCACTAATTCTATTCAGATTTGTCTGTCTGATTATTACTACAGTGGTCACAACCATTTTGACCTCCTACTGACTTCAGCTAGCACTTTGCTTAATTTTCAGAAAATTGAGGTTGAATAGTTTCAGTTTAGGCACACAGAGAAATAACAATACTCAAACTAAGTGTTTGAAATTGAAGTTGAAGTCATGCTTTCTAGGAAGACCTAAGAGTAGCTACATTGAAAGACCTTTTCTTGCTTGTAGCTCTTTTCATGCATTAATACTGTCCTAATTTTTTTTATTAGTTAAATGTATTATGGTCACCCAGGGATGAGATCTTCCATCTATTTTTTTGCCTATGTAAGAAAACATGATGAATTCATTGTTGAAGAACTGCCTAGAGAATTAGCAAGAGATGCTTCTTAAATCTTCCATAATTAATTGCTCCCACATAAATAGATTTCTTGCTTTATTTTCTACTCTTGCACTTACTATGCTTTGCCTTTTATTTTGGCAGATCCATACAAGCATGGCAAGCCATACTTTCCACATGGTGTCGTTCATAATTTTAAGGATGTTGTGTCTCATCTAAGCTATAGTATAAAGGTCAGAGTTTAGATATTACAGCTTAGGATGTGGATCTGGCCCTGACCTAGATCCAAGCTCAAATGGAAATGATGAGGAAACGTTTTTTATTTGCAAACAAAAAATGTTTCTATTTGTTGCTGGACTCTGGAGAGCTTTCTGAAGGCAAATACTGAGCTATAATCGCTGTCACTGGCAGTGAGGGGAGGGAAAAGAAAGGAAAGGAAGGAGAAGGAAGATATGTATTTAGCTGGAAGGACTGGAACGTCAGGGATTGTAAAGCAAAACCTTTTAGTGCTGATGACTATTAAGTGCTTTCTTCTTTTCCATGAAGTGTGTGTGTCTCAGTGTTTTATAACAGAAAGGCTTGGTCTAGGGAAAAAAAAAACACCAAAAGTTGTTCAGATTTAATCTGAAATCGTTTATGTAGCAGCACTACTTTATATATCTGTTTCATAACAACAGTGAAAGAGTGTCAGGGTTTGCATACGGCTGTTTTTCTGGGTCAGCGAAGAACTGAAGACCTAGAAGTTTATCAAGGCAGAACATATTCATACTAGAGTACAGAGGATTCAGCTTGCTGCAGTCAGAAAAGCTGACAATATTATCAACTCTGTAATGATAAGAAGCAGATGGGGGTATGAAAGCATTTCTTTAGTGGTGGTTTGAAAAAATGCCCCACAGAGCAAGAAATCTTATAAAACTGTAAGAGATGTTCTCTGTACTTGTTTTATCCAGTTATTTGATTGGTTAGCATTTTCTGTACACTATAGGGAGTCTCAAAAAGGAGCCTTTATTTACTCTGAAACAAAACCAGACACTGCTTATGACAGTAAGAAAAATAGGAGATTCACATTTTACCCAGAGCGTATTTGCACATACTATACCCTTATGTCTTCAGTCTGTGCATGTTCACAAGGTATGTTATCATTTAGGATTGCCCAGCGGTTTGGGGTTTTTTTTTAGAAGGTTTGATTTAGTTTCTTAATTTTAAAATGTTTACTTGGATTTTTTTTTCACGGCAGTTGCTGCTGTTCTTGTCTTTTCACAGAATCACAGAATGGTCAGCGTTGGAAGGAACCTGTGGAGATCATCTAGTCCAACCCCCCCGCCAGAGCAGGGTCACCAACAGCAGGTTGCACAAGACAGCGTCCCGGCAGGTTTTGAATGTCTCCAGTGTGGGAGACTCCACAACCTCTCTGGGCAGCCTGTTCCAGTGCTTTGCCACCCTTAAAGTAAAGAGGTTCCTCCTCATGTTTAGAGGTAACTTCCTAAGCTCAGGTTTGTGACCCTCTTGTCCTATCACTGGACACCCCTGAAAAAAAGACTGTTCCCATCTCCCTGGTACTCTCCCTTTAAGTATCTATAAGTATTGATAAGATCCCCCCTCAGTCTTCTTTTCTCTAGACTAAGAAGATCCAAGTGCCTAAGCCTTTCCTCATAAGAAGGATGCTCCAGGCCACTAATCATCTTTGTAGTCCTTTGCTGGACCCTCTCCAACAGTTCCCTGTCCTCCTTGAATGGGGGAGCCTAGGACTGGATGCAATACTCCAGATGCGGCCTCACCACGGCAGAGTAGATGGGGAGGATGACCTCCCTTGACCTGCTGG
>VZSZ01005769.1:3648-28580 GCA_013398815.1 Ibidorhyncha struthersii
CGCCCCAGCTGACCCCCAACTCCTGCTCTGACTGGCTCGGGGGTGGCAATGGTGGGGTATCATCCCTCCATTGCCACTCTATGGTGCTGCTGGTTTGAACTGGGAGGGCTCTCCCCCTGCACCTCAAATGTCCCCTCAGCGCCGATGGGTCGCCCCCCCATCTCGCAGAGGCAGACCGCTGCGGCTGCGCCAGCCGAGGCACTGGTGCCCCACGGCCTCGCCGGGGCATCGCCCAGCCCTGAGCGCGGGGGCTTGGGCTGCGGCCAGGGGATGCACAGCTGAGCCCTGACCCCAGCCCTCCCGCGCCAGCCTGGAAGGAGGAGGCCAGGGAGGACCCCCCGGTTGGGCTGTGGCCAGCCGGTGCCGGAGGAAAAGGCTCCTGGGCCGGGAGACCTAAGGAATCTCTGGCTTTTCCTGGCCTGGCTGGCTGCCCGCAGGCAGGTGGGAGGCTGCCGCGCTACACCACGTTCCCTGTGTCACCGCGTGCCATGGCAGCTCCCTTGCACGCTGCCGGCGGCGATCGCCCTGGCACTGCGGTGGGGAGCTGTGGCAGTGCGGGCGCTGCGGCAGAAGGGCAGTGCCAGGGACGGGGGCACAGGCAGAGCGGGCAGGGACGGGCGGGCAGGCAGGGAGAGGCGCTGCTGGAGCAGCATCTCCAGCGCAGTGGCTGCTGCAAGTGCTGCCCGGGGCTTTGATGCCAGAGGGCTGGAAGGTGCCCGGAGCCAGGGGCAGACGGCGAGTGCGTAGAGGCAGCCCCCACCCCCGGCTGCTGTCCCGGGGTGCATGCGTGCGGGTGCCGGTCCCAGCATGGCAAGGGTGGGGTGCTCTGCTGGCTCCCAGCTCGCTGAGTGCGGAAGCAAAGATGCCGGGAGAGGGGATGGGAACGGTCTGAGCAATCGTTGGAGCCCTCCAGTCCTTGGGGACCTCCGGCTGCATCCAGGGGGACAGGCAGGGCTCACCGCCCCGCCTGCGATGGACATCCACGGTGGACACAGGACACCGGCTGCACCGAAATCGCAGGCTGAGCCCAACTGCTCGTGGCAGGCACACGCTGCTGGGATGCTACCAGCTGCACCAGTGCCACCATCAGCATCGTGAGTCCCCCCTGATGTCCGTGGTGGCCAACGGGGACGCGTGAGCCCCCCACCTCCATGCAGGGCACAGAGCAGAATGCCAACAGCCTCCAACGTCCGCCGTGCCCCTGGCCAAGCCTGGAGGATGGGCAGGCCCGGCCTTCGGCCTCATCCCCGGGGAGCAGCAGGGCTTCGCGCTCGCTCCGGCATTTCCGCCGGCAGTGGCAGGAATGTGGCGGCCGCGGGAACAATGCCGGCACCTTGCGCCGGTCCCCTCCGTGACGGGGCTGGGAGCAGCTGCCCGGGCACAGCCCTGCTCTCAAGGAGCCAGCAGGAAGCAGATGGAGATGACACCGGTGGCCGTTTCCTGCGGCAGGACGCGCGGGCTTTCTCCACTGCCGCTCCAGTTGCAGAGCCAGTGGGACCCGGGGTCCGCGGGCATCGCTGCTCCAGCCTGCAAAAGCCCTTGTGCCACACGCTGCCACCAGCACCCTCCTGCGCCCACTCCCCCCACACTCTGCTCCGTGCCGACTCCTCCAGCCGCACTGTCCCCGGTGTGGCGTCTGCCAGGTCCCTCGGCCAAACGGGCAACCGGTGCTGGGCTGCACGTTGCCCGCATGTCAGGACCCTGCAAGCTGCTGCCCAGGAGCAGGAGCGAAACCAGCAGGACCCAGGGGAAGGGGAAGCTCTGCCGCTGTCCCCTGGCTCTGCCCGGCATGCTGCCGGGATGGCGGCGGTGGGAGAGCCCGAGGAAGGACTCAGCTGCCTTTGGAAGGCTCTCTCCCCGGAGCCCCGGGCAGGGGGGACTGCGGAGCCAAGCCGCAGCTCTGCGTCACGGGATGCTGCAGCCCGGCAGCAGCCACCCCCAGGCCGCGCGGCACGGAGCTACGTGAGAGACGGCAGGCTCGGTGTGAGCACCCAGCGCAGCCCCGCGAAACCTTGCACAACGGAGGTTTATTTGGAACGAACAGATTCCCAATAAATTATGTAATTTAAAAATTGTAAAGACAAGAGGAAAAAAAAAAAAAGTCACAAGGTAGGGGAGCCCCCAGCAGCTCAGCCGTTGCATGGGGACCACAGAGCCACACGGGCACCCNCCCCTGCCCGAGCGGGCAGGACTCTGCTTAGTGTTTCAGTGGGACCGGCCTCCCTCCTGCACCCATCAGTCGCCAGCCCCAGGGGTGTCCCCTCCCCAGCTGTGTGTGACCCTGCCACTACAGCTCCCCCCCCCGCCTCCAGCACAACACCCCCCCACACACACCTGGGGCGCCTTGGGTGGATTTCTGGCTCATTTCCCCCCAGCCTGTACCCTCTGGTAGCAGAAGGACAGCATCCAACGCCACCCCGGTCACCCGGTGCCGGTCCTACCCCCGCGGCTCCGCACGCAGGGCTGGGAGGGACAGGAGCTGCGTCCTGCTCCGTGCCCCGCAAAGGGACAGCCCCGCAGAAGCAGAGCGCAGCTCCCCGCCCTGCCTGACCCAGGCCCCTCCACGTCACCCGCCATCCCCAGCGTCCCAGAAGGAAGCGGGGGCACAGGGAAGGGAGAGAGGAGAGCAAGGCTGGGGGGACAGGGGAAGAGGCTGCGAGTGCAGGGAGAGACCTGTGTGCCGGGAAGGGGAGCGGACAAGGTCTTGATGAAGGGAAGAGGCCAAATGTCCAGATAACCTTCCTGGAACAACCACGGTCCAGCTTTCGTAGCACAGTGACAGGGCATCGGGGTTAGCTGGGTGCGCTGCCCGGCAGAGGGTGACAGATGCCCAACACCAGCCCGGGGCACAGCGCAGGGCTCTGATCAGTACAACACCAGCACGCATGCCTCGTACCCGCAGGGACACAGCGTGCCACCAGCCAGCCGTGCCACAGCCCCCCGAGAGCACGTCAGTCTCCACCCTTCCCTACGACAGCTCCAGGGAGACGGGGATGAAAAGGAGAGAGTAGTGTGACTCGGGGAACTGGTGACTGCCACAGGACAATCGGGTCGCTGGCACAGTGCTTGGGTATCAACAGATCCACCCAGCTCCCGGGGAGAAAGCAGGAGGCTCCCGGCGTGGATGGCAGTGCAGTGAGCGCGCAGGTCCTCTGCAGCGTAGGGTACAGCGGTGGGAAGGAGAGGGGAACACGTCCCTTCCTACTGTAAACACGGCACTTGGAGTAGCTCAGAGCCTTTTACCCTTCTGGAGCTGTCGGAGGGCCGGCCTCAGCGCAAGGCTGGCAGCACCGGCCTCAGCTTTGGCACACGGGCAGGAGTCACTCCTCATCCCCGGCAAGCAGGAAGCTGTAGAGGAAGTTGGTGGCACGCTGGCGGTCCTGCTGAGTCTGCTTTGCCATCAGGTTGGGTGGAGGGCGCAGGAGGAGGCTGGAGAACAAGGCGGCTGTAGAGGGAGGCAAAATTTGTTACTGCTCAGAAACGGAGACCTTGAAAGGCACCAGGAAGGGGTTACGTTTCAGCGAGGGCAGCAGGAGCCGAGCAGAAAAACGACACGCTTACCGATCATGGCGACACTGACGTTGTTGTCTTCTGAGTATTTGAGCAGCTCTCGGAGGAACGACATTAGGTACCGAAACACGCTGCGATGGCAACGAGGCAGCTGAAAGATCACCTGCAAAGAGAGCAGAGACGGGAAGCTCTCCCAGTTCACACCGCGGCAGCCTGGGCACGCCGGGGCACTCTAGACACCACATGGGCAGCCTTCCTCCTTCCCCTGCCTCGTGGCGGCGGCACAACCACTGCCGTGAGCCACAAGCCCAGAAAGAAAGCAACAAGCCACCAGCTGTAGCCTGGTGCTGATGGCACTCATGGGCTTCGGCTCCTGGTAAGGCTGTCTCTAGGACAGCCGTGTCACCAGGCCAAAGCCACCGCGCCCTGGGGCTGCCTCCCCCTCGGATCCCCACACCCTCCTGGCCGCACAGCAGCAGCGTGAAGACAAGAAGGGGCTCCCTGATTCCAATACTGAAAACGTGCCCCCAAAGGTCGTCTTCTGCCCGAGGACGTGCTCGGCCTTGCTTGCTGTCCCACCAGCTCTTTTTAAGAGCCACTCAGGCGTAGTCCTTAAGAGAAGCACGGGAACTGCAGCTCTGAGCTGGCGCTTAGAGAGCAGCAGAGGCTCTTCCACTCCTCAGGGCTCCTATTCCCCATGTGCTCAGGGTGACGCAGGGCACACTTGGGGTCTCTTTGGAAGCCACCAGGACTGCTGGGAGACACTGCACCGCTGACCTTGGGGCAGGAAAGCACTGCCAGGGCACCCATGTCATCCTGCCCACTGCGAAGAACCTCCGAGCGCTGGCTCCCAAAGCCCCTCGCCAGCTCACGGCAAGGGAGCGGGACCCAGCACCCCCATGACCAAGGCGGCGCTCGCAGCAGCAGAAGCGCAACCCTGAGTCTGCGGCAAGTGGCCAGAGACAGAGGCAGCACCGTACCTGTCGGCACAGCCGGCTGTTATGCGACCAGTCGAGGCATCGCTGATACAGCTCGTAGCAGATCACTGGCTCTGGCAGAGCCTCCAGGAAGATGAGGAGTGCTTCAGCCACAGAGTGGTTACTGCCCGCTGGACCGGTGGGAATCAAGGGGCATGCTGAGCAGATGGACCACCTCCCTCCCCAGTCTGCTCCCTGCCTCTCCTCCTCCTTTCTGCTTCCTCCTTGCAGGTCTTCTCTGCCTTCCTAACCACTCCCTGACACCAAGCACTCCTCCTCCGTTGTCTCCCATCCACCGAAAACACTGTTCCATCCACCCTGCACTGCGTTAGCCCACCCGCTAGCCCCACAGAAGTCCTCTGCTCCATTAGCCCCTTCTCCAGATGATGCTCCCCAGTGTCTGCCCTCACCACCACTTGGCACAGCCTCACAGAGGCTTCCAGAGCTCTGGCCCTGCAGCTGCTTTAGCAGGCATACGTTCAGCGTCAAGAGAGGTGTCCTGGTTTGAGCGACACAGGACTAATTTCTCTTCTAACGTTCAGGGGAACTGCACTTTTAGAAGACTCCAGTGTCTGAATTGGTGAAAATACTTATTTACAGCCAGCGATGGGGTGCGGGTTTTAAGGTGTTGGTGTTTTCGAGCTCACCAGGTGCGGGGACGAGGAGGAGCGAGACCCGGGCACTTGGCCCAAGGTGGCCAACAGGGTTAGTTCGTACCATGAACAGCACATTCAATATCAATTAGAAAGTTTGCTGAGGAGTTCTCTCTCTCCCGTGATGGCTGCCATCCCGAGAACTCCATGCCCCAGTGCCGGAGCCCTGAGCCCTTCCCTTCCTCCCGAAGCCGCAGCGCTGGCAGTGTCCCACATTGGCTGTCACTGCTGGGAGCGCACGGCTTCTACGGGCAGAGCGGGCTGAGGATAATTCCTATTTTATATTGGTATCAGGATCAATATTGCATCTTTAGTGTTATTAATGCTAATTATCTAGTCTTATTCTATTAAATCTGTCTACATTTCAACCCTCAGGTTTCCTTGTTCTTCCCCAATTCCCTTGCCCAGGGTGAGGGGGGGGGTCATCAGGTGAGAGAATAATTGTCTAAATGACAATAAATTGTTGTGGGTTCCTCAAACCATACCAAAAGATTATCTCGGGGGCGCAGAGGGGAGCCAACCCCCCCGTCGGGACGCTGCCAGCTAAAGGTCGCAGACAAGCTCTCCTGCGAGGGAGCTGCCCCTGCAGAGCTGAGACCCAGCAGGCTCCTGGGAAAGGCAGGCGCAGCAAGGATACGGATTTTCTCGGGGATACTGGTGTCCAGGCAGTCAATGATCTGCTCCAACTCTTCTTGCATGCCTGGAGTCTGGAACAGGTCCTCCTGCCAAAAACAGCACAGGGACGGACAAAGTCACCTTCCTCACAAAGGCTGAGGCACACAGCGGCAGCAGGGAGGAAGCCGGTACCCCCTGCCAGTGCCTCGAGCACAGGGGAAAAGCCCTGCCCTGCGAATACCAAACCGGAGGTGACCTCCAGGTGTTAGCCATGAATCGGGTCACCAAGCTCTCCAAAGCCTCCCAGCACGGCAGAGGCCCTCTCCCTCACCTGGTGGCAGGCATGCTTGAACAAGTGGTCCACCAAGAGCCAGATCTCCTTGGGCACCTGCAGCGGCATCCCGCTTGCATCCTCACTGTCCAGGGAGCCCATCTGCAGAACGGATTTCTCCTGGTGGCAAAGAGCACACAAGGGTTCAGGGAGAGCTCAGTCCCTCTGGAAGGGCCTCGGGAAAGAAAGCCCGGAGAGGGGAAGAAGCAGGACCCAGCACCCATCTGGCCCTTACTTGCTTTTACGGCACAGAGCCATCGCTCCGTAGGGCCCAGCTCTGCTCCCCCCCGCTGCCCCACGGAACAACCCGCCTGGTCCACCATGAAACTGCAGCAGACAGTCTCAGCCCACCTCAGAGGAGCTCCCCCCGGCCACACCAGCTCCCACAGGATGGCTCTCTCGCTGGCCAAGACGGCCTGTCCGAATCGCAGCCCCCCCCGCGCCCCGCAGCCCTGACGAGTCCTCCTGCTGCAGCGGCTTCCAGGTTTCGGGTCCAATGCAGCCACCGCGCTGCGCTCATCCCGCTGATCTCCTCTGGATGCAGAGGCAAGGACATGCCTTTCCCACTCCTGCGGGCTCCGACTGCGTCTGCCCTCCGGGCTCTAAACCAGGCCAGTTTCCTAAAGTTTCCTTCCTTGTTTTCCTAAGGAGCGGTCTCTGCTGAGCGCAGACTACCCTGACACCATTGTCACGTTTTCCCACTTACTCATGCAAAGCAGCTGACGAGCTCAACTGCTCAGGAATCTCCATCACACCAATCTTTCAGGGGATCAATGTATTTTGCTTGATTTTACTCTCACTTTACAATCGCTCGTGTTCCTGTGTGCCGCCGAGGAGGAAGCCACGCACAGCTCTCCTGAAGCACATTCAGCAGAAGCACCCAGAAGAGACCGGCACAAGCAGGAACACAACCCAAGGACACCGGCAGAGAGAAGCACCACAAGCCAAACGCAAAGCGCTTCATTTCAGCTGCCAGCTTACGTGACAACTGCCATCGCTGTCCCTCTGCAGCACACACAGTCACTCACAGCCAGCTGGGGCAGGGTTCGCCTTCCCCCGGCGCGCCCAGAGACGCCTCAGGTTGGCAGGAGCCCTGCCAGCACAGGCAATAGCCACGCTTGCCACGCAGCGCAGCAGAGCTTTGCTTTGCCCCGCACACCGCTAGGTTTTAGCCAGCTAGCAGACGCTGGGTCACGGCTACACGTCTGCCTCGCTCATCCAAGCACACGGGGAAGGTTCGGAAGCAGCATGTTAGGCAAGCGCGTTACGACTTTCCTCTAAAAGGGGAAAGGTGAGAGCTGTGGACCCTCTTTGAGGGCTAAGGGCTCTTCAAGAGAAAATCCCCACGCCGGGGCATCGCAGCGCTGGAGCCGAGTGCCAGAGCAGCGCTCGACTCTGCCAGGCTGCCCCTGGCGTGGCTGGGGGAGCTGCGGAGACCCTCAGGGCAGGAGCCCCCGGCTAGCTTAGAGCGGAGGAGAAGGCTCCGGGCTCCTCGGGGCGGAGGAGGAGGAGGAGGAGGAGGAGGAGNGGCAGGTCCGCGTCCTCTCCGCAGGGAGGAAGATGTTCTGCAAAAGGATGTTCCCAGGAGGCAGGTACCAAACTCCTCCCGCCCCCCCTGCTAGGAAGGGAGCTTTATCTGGTTCAACACCTGAGCTCAATCCCCTCTTGGAGAGGGGACATCCACTCCCTCTCCTGTTTTACCCTGCCACTGCACTGACAGGCTGCAGAGGGGCGAGTCACCGCTCAAATAAGTTACCAAACATCTGAGCCCGTGCAGGTAGAGCGGGAGCAGCGCTGCCACACACCCCCCAGCATCTCCCACTTGCGCTTCGAGTGACAGACTTGACTCGCTTGGCCTCCAGCGCAGAGCACAAGTGCAAAGTAAAGCAGCGATGCCGCTCAGGCATCGGGGGCTAGGAGAGCTGGAAGCCCGAGCTCTGCTGCTCGAGGAAGCAGAGGAACATCTCCCCCCTATGCGAGGCCCTTCCTCAGCCTCCACAAGGACACACCAAGATGGAAAGAGCAAAATACTCCGGTTTTCTAATTCATCCCTCTCCCCACACGTCTAAAGAGGGTGCTATGGTGAACCCCACCTTATGTGCATGGTTAGAGCTCATTCACATACATCAAAGGCTGCCAATCTTTTTTGGAAATGTCTATCACTGCTGCCAGGATCAGGAGAGAATTTTTTTTCCCCCAAAGCAAATTTGGTGAGCTTTAAGCGGCTCAGTTGGGCTGGCCCCAGCTTGGCTACGGGGTCACTTGGTGCTTCTACGTGTTCTCATCCAGCCCACAGCTGTGCTAAGAGGCTTTGCTGGAACAAGTGCTCCCCCTGCACCCCCCTCCCCTCCCCTCTTCGGCAGGAAACAAGGGGAAAACTCTCACTCTTTACAAACAAGACATTGAGAAGCAGACTTCCCCAGCAATTGCTTGCGTTACCTTTTCTAAGAAGCTGTCTTCTCCCTGAGAGCAGTGGGAAAGAGAGAAGAGGAAAAAGTATGGTTAAGAGAGGGAAGCACTCTCAGATTAAGCAGAAACCTAATTTGCATTACAAGAACCCACTGAATGCCAGGTCCTTCACACGTTTTGCTGACGCGGCCAAAGTTAAACCTGCGGTGAGAGATTTGCCTGCCAATTAGCAAAAATCCTGCTCACATGATGCACAACCTTGTCAGGATTTCTCCAAACTCCTCAAAGGGGCCTTGCAGCAGCACTGTTCACTATCTAGGCAAACAGGCGCGCCACAGGCAGACGAGAGGTGTCCGCCAGGAAGAAGTTCCCCTTCTTGAATCTTCCTGGTCAGAAATAAACATCCCCGTATTATTTCAGCCATCTTCCCTTGTGACCAGGCCAGAGATAAAACATTCACTAGGCTAAATCTGTATTTCTGAGTGTCTGGCAGCTGTGGAGCTAACAGGCCCCCTAAGCAGCTTTGTGTATAGTCAGGGAAATGAGTGTTTGTGCTCGAAACCCCAGGCTGCTCGTCTGTCTCAACCTAATAGCATTAACACACTGCAAGGAGGAGCATGCCAAAGCCCCCTCCAGGCTGCATGTCCAATCCCTCCGGCGATGCTGAAACACAGCATCCGTTCACCGGCGCAGTGCAGGTTGGCAGTGTACGACGCTGCTTGGTGGAGTCCGCAGGAGGAAACAGAAGCAGGTTGCCCAAGCTGAGTTTTGGCAGATTGACCTTTCAGGGTGGGAGCAACCGAAACGTATTCTAGGGCTGAGCTGGAAACATAGCTGCAGCTGGCACGGCACAGGGCATGCCTGGGAGGGGGCGGCATCTCGGGATCCTCTGCAGTTTCTGCAGTGCCTGCTTCCTTCGGAGGCTCACCGCGTTTTAACACAGCCACAACAGACCGGCCTCTTGCATGGAACAGCTTGCTCCAAACATGAGCTGGCGCAGGTTCTTCTTCCAAGGCACGGGGGGAGGGACAGCAGTCACAGGTTTGGGATGCCAGATAGCCACGCCGCCCAGGAGAGGCTCGTTTCGTAACTGGGTGAGTCATCTCAACAGTCTCACTACCACCTACCTGACTGCTTGCCCTGCTGCTCACCTCTCTTCCTGTAGCGTTCAGCACGATTAGCTCCGTGAGACGAACCTGCTCCTGACAAAGATTCTTCAAGAGGCTTTTTAAAGCCCACAGTAAGATCCCAAGAAAAAACAGGATGAGACACTAATACTGAAATCCCAAAGGCAAGATGCTCAAGTGTCAGCAGCTTCTCCCGGGAGAACTAGGAGAGCCATTTCCAAACAAGCTCACACCTACACTTTGCTATCCTGCATCGAACTGCCTTGCGCACCCTTACTGACCTGCATTCTCCTGATCTCCCTCTGCTCAAGACAACATACACAGTCCAGCCAGGCTGAGAAAAATGCTTGACGCAGTGAATGACAAGCCCTAACACTACATAAGTGCAGGAGGGAAAATGGTTCTTAATACACAAACACGCTGCCTTCCTCATGCACAGTCTAAACACCAGCTAAATACACGTAACTGGACCAGAACGCATCTGGGCTGCGGAGTGGTTGGCACATGCACCACTCTCCCCTGCACAAAGTGCTCAGCTTCTGTCTCCGAGGATTTCTCAACTCACAGGTATGATCAAAACCAAGGACCTAAAATAGCTCTAACATGACAGTAGCTTTATAATCTCGGCAACTAAATTTTGCTTTGGGCCGTTACACATCGTATTCCTTGAGCTTGCTTAACGTGTTCCGGTTGAAGTACTGCAGTCGCACTGACCTCACGGCCACAAGAGACTGTTTCTTTGCTGCAGATAGTGGGACAGGGTGCTCTCCCCACGTTGTTTTGCTTCCTGTGCTTCTACCTGTTTCACTGAGTAACAGAAGAAGGAAACCTACACGTAAAGGAAGCAGAAGAAGCCTCAAAGTACTCTTAGAAAGGTAACAGAGCATGTCTGTGAGGGCAGAAGCTAAGAGTCCAGGCCCAAGTTCCTATCTAGCAAGCAAGAAGTCAGTACTGAGCAGGAAAAAGCAGGTGGAAAAGCCACCAAGATTGATTAAATGCTTCAGACCGAGTTCAACACATTCCTAGAACAAGACTGACTTTTGATTGAATCCTGAGAAGTATGAGGAGCCTGAGGCCTGGATTAGCTGCCTGTCTTGAGGAGGCAAACACTGCATCTTGCCACCTGGATTCTGCTTAGCCTGATCTTGTGATGACAAAATCCACATTCTGGTATAATAACAACGGCCTTTCTGTATGTTGAGCCTGTGAGAAAAGTAGACACCTACAACACAAGGTGGGAACTGGAAGAGGCAGCAAGAGGCACGGTGCAGCTCCTAAAGGGAAGAGAAAGAAGTGTAAGCAGATGGGATCGGAAGCTGCCAAACCTACAGATGTGAAAAACCAGCGGCTCACTGGACAAAAAAGATGCATGTAAGGATGAGATGAGAGGGGAGGTATCGCACGTCAGCGAGACAAAAAGAACTGGGGTAATCATCTTACAGGTGAACAAAAAGAAATGGCTTTCCTGGCTAAACACGAATGGCTAAATAGACTAAAACTCAGGAACTGCTAAACCTCACTGAAGCAAGGCCAGGAAAGGCCATCAGAAGAGAGGAACGAACGCAGGCTGAAAAGAATTAAGACCCCCAAAATGGGGCTTAATCTCAGAAACAGCCATGAGGTACCAAAAAGACAAAAGGTGACTAGGGCACACCTGCACCCCCTCGCACGCACACATCCTTCAGAGGGATGAGTATTGATGCTAGGGGCCGGTGGAGCTTGGGGAGAGGAAGGGTTGTCTCTGCACCACAGAAGAGCTTGCTCACTGCAGTCGGTGTGAGAGGAACTGGCCAGAGAGGCTGCGAGAACGGCCATTTGTTGAGCCGTACTCAGCAGTACACTTAACAGCATCAAAGTCCCTTCTTCGGTCCTCCTGCTTCTACTCGTTCCTTCCCCTGAGCAGTGTGAATGGCACAAGCGTCCAGAAGGAAAAGGATCCTGGAGCCCTGGTCACTGCGGAAGAAGCCTAGGCACCTCAGAGGAGAGCACTTCAATCACACCTCTTCCGACACACCAGTGCCACCCAGCTGAGCCTGCCAGCACCAACATGGCAGTAACACAAAACACGAGGTGCTGCGATCACCTTTTTGTCCCACCAAACAGTATTTAGAACCTACTCAGAATCAGGCGATAAAGTTCAGGCTGTCAAAAGCCATTGGCTGTGGTGGAGGGAAATAATAGAGCACCTTAAGCTCCAGAAAACGTAAATCAGCTCAGAGCCAGCACAGCTGACCCAAGCTGAAGGCATAACTCCTGCTTTTAGGGGTAAACAGAAGGGAACACGCTCTCTCCCTGTTCAGAGAGCTGCTCCAGAATGCTGCTACTCACCAAGTCAATGAGTTTTGTGACTGGAACTTCTCGGATCGGTCGTCTCATTCGGCATAAGGCCTCCAGGGAGGTGCCAAAGCAGCTGGGCAGGTAGGTCCCACTGATGGTAAGGAAATAGTCCTTCCCTCGGTGCAAGTGAAGGACAAGAATATCCTCAATTTTATCCTCGCCAGAGTTCAGAAGGGTTACTGAGTCCTTACTGACATACACGTCCAGGGAGATGTCCGTGCTCTCATCTGCAACAGACAGGAGCCCTTAAGAACATGTAGACACTCTCCAAAAGGGATGACAAGGACAAACATACAGTGGCAGGGACAACGGCCACAAAACTGAGATGACAAACAGACAAGGATGATGGCAAGAAAGGTGAGACATGGGAAAGACGGGAAGAACTGAACGGACATGGGGTGGCAGTCTACACCAGTACACACTGGAGAAACCGTGGTAAAACTCACCCGGCTCCAAGTAACCTTCACAAGGCTCGGCCCGAAGCCATGGCTTACAGTAGTGGGTATCGTTGAGCTTTGGGATGAAGGAGAAGTGACAGGTGACCTGCCCGTTATTGGTGATCTGGAACTTCTGCTTCTGCAGCTGACGGAACTTCACATTCTCAAACTCAAACTGCAGAGCAAAGAGAAAACACAAATCACGCTAATGGCCACGATGGGACACACAGCCAGGCACCCAGGCTCTGCGGCGGCAACCCACGACTGAGAAGTGCCCTCGCAATGCAGAACTCCTAACAGAAGACCTGCCAAGTAGCCAAGACGTCTCTTCTAATTCAATTCCTGATCATAAGACAATGGATAAAGTTCAATTTCCTACAATCCAGTTTACTGGATCAAGGACTTTAAAAGTAGTTCTAGCACTTCTAAAGCTGCTGTGTTTGGGAAGCGGACAGCGATTCAGGTTTCATCCTCACTTCTCTCCTGCTTAGCTCCAGCGAAGGAAGAAAGTCATTCTCCATTCTGTCCATTAGACGAACGATGTCTTCAAACAACTTCCGATACTTCTGCTCGTCCACAACCTTTACCTGTGAAAGATCAGAAAACACTCAGCAAAGTTTCTGACCAGCTTCACAGGAACTCTTTTGATCATGAGGAAACTGCAGAAGTGAAATATTTCTCTAAGTGCTTGCTATGTGCAGCTGAGGGGCTAAGAGAATTTGAACACGTGGGTGCGCCGCCAAGCTGCACATGCAACCTTATGCATATTTTACCCCTACAGATGATACTAGGGTCTTTCTGGCCACTGATCACACTACCGGGAGTGATCCCTCTGGGACAGCATTGGCATCCTGCAGCATTACTCATGGTTCTCCACAGGAAGAGGAGAAAGGCCCTTCTTTAAGGAGACTTGAGCTACCTAGGGAGCAGGAGGTAGCAAGAACGGACATGGGCTGTCTCTGTTCAGTAAGCTAGGAAACCCAAATCTGCTGCCAGCCATCCACCACCAAAGAAACGCAGACGTGAACCAGTGACACACTCTCTTAGCGCATCAGTGGCAACACTGCAACAGCAGGCACAACTATTTAACAGCTTTCTGCTGTGTCTCCTTGCGGAGGACAGACAACAGTAGCTCACCCATTCTAGTGCTAGATATCAGGGCTTACACCCCAGACGCTAAGCATCATCGCTAAAGCAGCCGATGGAAACGCCCTTCTATTTACTACAGGACCACACCTGCTCAGGTAAATCCAGCAAACACCCGCATTACTGTGGCGTAAGACTGTCCCGGTGCTACACAGCTAAGCTGCATTGCACAGGAAGACCACAGCTGCTGAGCTGTTTGCTGAGCAGAGGCTGGCACAGCTGCCGAACAGCAGCACACCTACACAGTGGACACACCTGATTTTTGTTTACTCTGTCCTCTTGCAACAGCATTAGCAGAGGTGCCTTGACTATATAACCACCTCCTGCAGAAACGCATGACCAATATTGTGATCCCACCCTAGCATATAAAAAAAAAGTTACCCCGATGCTGAAGAGCGCGCTGACTGGTTTGTGGTCACTAGTCTTCAGGTCCATATGACTGCAATACCGGAGCTGATTTATGTTGCTTCCTCTCCAAAGGATTCGGTCACACCATGCTGGCACACGACACTTTCCACTACAAAGAAAAACAGGTTACCAGGGAAATCCAACAATCCTAATAAACCAACCAAGCTGTTCCTCTTCTCAGCTCAGGCAGCTCCCTCCACCCCCACCGTCAATGACTGCATCAGCAGTGAGGGGATGAGCTCTTATCACTTCCCTCAACTTGAATACTATATTCTTTCTTCTGCTGCCTTCCCCTTTCCCTAAATTCTAAATTCACATCCTTTCCAGCATCAGGAAACAGAATAACCTCAGACAAGACTGTTTCCACAGCCTGAAGCCATGTGTACGGTGACCCAAGCCATACCAGTTTCTTTTGCTGTCAGATCTTTCTGCCCACTACAATCTGATCCATCACATTGTTTCCACTATGGAAGGTCTACGCAGCTATTACTGTTATGTTATGAAGACTGAATCCTGGGTTATTCTTCTCCAGATTAAGTACTGTTCTGATTCATAAACACGGGCAGAGTAAAATCGATCACTATATGGTTTGAAACTCCTTCTTGGGAGTTTCTCCATTTAGAGCAAGCTTCTGCAGCAGATGCACAAACGTCTGTGGGAGGCACCAAGCAGAGAGCAGCAAGCAGGAACCACTGCTGCTATCGCAGTGTAGCCACCCCGGCGGGCGTGCAAGTCAGGCGACAGGATGACTCAGAGAGAACATTTCCTTATCTCCTCAGTTCTTTTTATACTGTTCGTCTGTGCCTGGTAGCAGAAAAACCCCTCCAGTACAGGGCCCCTTGTGAGTTCACACTTCACCCGCCTTCACCTATTGGAATCAGCAGCAACCGAGGTTGAAGGCTTGTGCCTGGTCAATGTATACGGGGTCTGCTTATTTCCGAAAGCTGGGGAAACGAAGGAGTACAAACTCCAGCCATCACCATAACACTGAGAGGTATTTACACCTCTGGGGAGCAGGAAATCAAGTTTTCTGAGAAAATGCTTTTCATGTCACAGGAAAACATGTCCATTGGCAGCGGATTTACCTGGAGTCCCAGCGATCTGTTTTAGAGTCATATTTATATGTGGGGATGAATTTAATCTCTCCCTCGGTGAAATCTGCAAATGCTTTCTTATGAGTGCGCTGAATATTCAGCTAAAGCAGAAAAAGAACACTTTACAAAAACAAAACAAAAAAACAACAAACCACCCCACCCCCCACACACAGCAGAGTGTCAAGAGCAGGACTATAGGCAGATCAGTCGCAACCTGTGGCCATGGGATTCACCAGACATCCCCCAAACTGCCCCCCAGACCTTATACCTTTAACAAAGATAAAATTTCAACACATCAGTAGAATGTTTTCTAAACACACTGAATACAAATCAGCATAGCGCTGCTTACCAGACCATGCAGACAGCATAAAACAATAGTTAGGGGAAATATTAATTGCTCCACTTGTGCTAAACGCCTTCATTAGTTTTCAGGCTTAAGCATCACCGTCATTAATATTTCACTGCCAATCATTTCAGCAAAAGCCTCCAGGAGTGCACTTGGCTGACAATCTGACACTACCTTCCTTTACTCATTCAGTCTTCCGAAAAATTTCCTAGTTGTTTTCCTCACAAAAACCTAAGCTACAGCTGTTTTCTGCATGCAGTTCCGCAGTACAGCAGAAGCGAGCTACAGAACGGAATCACTCAGGTTTACTGTTAAATTGTGTGTCAGAGATGATATTACACCATTTCTGTTCATGTTTCACAGGTACAATCCTTCATCTTAAAGGCACATCTGGTGCTGTCTCGGTTTTCAGTGTGCTGCAAAGAAATGCTGAGCGGGGAAGACTAGAGCACAGAATTTAGGTCAAGCTGGCCGAGCAGAGCCTTGGCTACAAGCGCTGGCCCCCAAATCAATACCTCTTCCAGAACACTGACTACAGCAGCTTTTGTTGCTGTTACAAATTCCTATGTTCTTGCTTGTAGGTAAGAGAGAACTCTTCCAATGAGATGCAAAGACACTTCTACAGTAATTGCCTGAGTCACCCAGTTAACCCCAGTGTCACGTACGATGTATTTTTGTTTAGGGGGTTGATGTCACCAGGACACCCAGAGCTCTGTCGAGGGTCTAGCGTCTCTGTCTATAGCCACTTATCGCAGAGCGTCTGCCAGCTCCTCCCAAGCACGGGCACATCTTAAACCAAGATGGCCTCACAAGCACGGTGCAATCATAAGCGCAGTTCACTGACCTGGTCGTACATCAGCAATTTCTGAAGCTCATTCTTACTGATAAGACTTTTCACTTCACTGGCATCAGGGAGACAAAGCCTGTAGTTCAAGTCTCCTAGCCAGATGACAACACTGAAAACAAAGACAAACATGGAAAAGAAGAGCCAGTAGTTAGTACCGCAGGCTACACAGGGAAGAAGGGGCGCAGGAGAATAGATGGTTGGTTGCTGGTGATTAAGGTTGAGACACGTGGAAGACAAAAGCGGACATGAAAGATGGCATCTGACAGCAGAAATTTCCAGTGGCAGCAGATACTACAGTACTAAGTCCATCTCCTTTGGAATCCCACTACAGGATTGGAGATTTGGTTTAATGGGAGATACTTGAGTTTGCCTCAACCTGGCAAAAGCCTGAGAACACCATCAACTCTCCAATGAGGCGAAACCAGTGTATCTTGCCAAGCTCCATAACCTCTCAAGCTACACAAAATCCACCTCATATTCAGCCTCTTCTTGTGTACAGAAGAGGACAGTGACAGAGCTCGTCAAGCAGAGCCTGCTCGTCGACCAGTTAGGCAGGCTGACGCGCATGTATCTGCGTGTTCATACCCCATGTCATACCACGGTTTGACCAGTTCGTTTTCCACCACCTTTCTTTCAACCAGATCAGGCCGCTGCTGTATCATCTACCTAGCAAAGACTGACTGATGCAGAATTGGCAAAGGCAGAGTCAGGTTCCTGTTGACTTTATGACCTCCAGAATGTCATTGTCCTATCTCACCCATCAGCCATACCTCATCAGCACCTGCTCTTACTCTGATCCTCTCTGGGCTTTCAAACAGACCTACAGCTTTCTCAGTACCAGCAGCTAAAGAAACACTTCTGGTATTTACTCTTTACTCCACAAAGGTTTCATTTAAAGATTAAAATCTAAACCCCTCTCTAGTATCAAAGCTCCTCCTGTTTATAGTCAAACCTTAAAATTTCCATTAGTGGATTATCAAGGATAATCTAATATTTGAAGTTTTTTTCTGTACTAATCCACTCTACATTTTATTTTCAGTTTTAAATGGTTTAAACACTAACTACAGGAGGATTAAGCATTTGTATCAGGTTATAAAAAACTTCATTTATATTCTTTGTTGTACACGTTTGAGTTTGATTTGGACTATTCAGCACTGTCACGTCACTAAAAATAATAGTAACTAAAAAAAAAAAACCAAGTATGGCCTGCATATCATCCAATTCATTTAAAAAGAAACTGAAACAGTAGTTGTAAGCATTTGTTGCTCAAAAAAGCCTAAACAGCATAGCTTCTGCCCATCCTGCTCTCCCTTTTCCTGCCCTACTCATGCTCCCATTTCCCATCACAAAAACACCCTCGGTTTCTTCAAGCCTTGTACCGTTCCACCATTGACTCAGGAACGGCACCTGCTGAAATGGAAGTAGTATACACAACGTGGAAGGAAAGGGCCGATAGAGACAGGTTGCACAAGTCACCTGTAAGTGAGGTGACCACGTAGATTGAGTGCAGTGCACCTGTAAGAAGGTGACCACGTAGATTGAGTGCAGGAGCTCTAGCGCACTGGAAGCCTTGGCATTTTGGGTTATATTATTAAGCCAGAAAACTTATCTGTGCTAAATCTCCTGCTGCTGTGATTCTGACTTGATTTGGATTCTTCAACACCACTTCAAAAGGCAAAACAGCAAAATA
Source organism: Ibidorhyncha struthersii (assembly GCA_013398815.1). Classification (NCBI taxonomy): domain Eukaryota; kingdom Metazoa; phylum Chordata; class Aves; order Charadriiformes; family Charadriidae; genus Ibidorhyncha; species Ibidorhyncha struthersii. Next base: position 21,576 of record VZSZ01005769.1, read on the forward strand.
AACTCACTCGTGTTTCATGATGTTGAGCTGAGGTAGAGTATCATCAGGGGTTATAAAACTCATCCGAGCACAGATATCCTTATAATCCTGATTCCGCCGCTCGAAGTCCTCCACGTGAGCAGCGAGGTGGGAATTGACAATGCAGAAGGTGGTGTTGTGGAACACGAACCTCACCGCCACACCGCCCTTGTTGCCCTGTGGAGAGCAGGTATCAGAGGTCGTTAGAGAAGGTGGCAGGTGAGGCACCAGGGAGGAGACGGATGTGGTACAGACAGGTGAGCAAAACCAGACTGTGCCGTTTCTTGCACGGATACACGGAAGCAACAAACTGGCCTTGGTGACTTACCATCTTTCCCATGATTCCCGTGCCCACAGACTCCATCATGATCTCTCTGATATTGCTCAGCTGATCCTTCTTAGCAAATATGAGCAACATCATCCCAACTAGACGGACCACTTGCACCTGCAAAAATAAAAGAGATCTGAGTCCCAGAAAGGCAGTGGAAATGCAGTTCCGATTTGCCTCCTTCACACGATGTTCTGCTTCTCTGGCTCTCCCCATGCCTCATCACGTTCTGTACTCAATCCCTGCTTGCAACACCACCCAAAGGACCTCCTGAGTTCTGGAGGACAATCTATCATCCCCCAACAGCTATCGTCTGTCCTGAGCTCACTACAGTCCCCACTCCAGTGCTTCCCTACAAACGGGGCTGTCTTGCGAGGTAACAGGAACTTTGTAAACGCATAGCAGATCTGTTCGTGAAGTCTCAGCCTTCTGCTCTAATCAGCAGAACAACCAGAGGAAGATCCCGAGTGCTCTAGTTAGGCGTGTCGCAGAGAGCTGCTGGCTACGGCTGTCGCTGAGGGCTGCAGGTCCAGCTGGGAGTTGGTGCTCACCTACGCTTACCGAGAACTACAGCGCAGCCAGTGACACGCGCTAGAGGGGAACAGACAGAAACGTTCTTATTTCCTGAGGCAAACGTGCCTGACACATGGGGTATCAAAAGGCAGCCATCTCCGAGCAAACTGTTTGCTTTTCAGAAAACACTGGTTTTCTAAAGCAAAGAGTCTTTTTCTGGAGCTAAGAGGTTCTCCTCTACTGCAGAGCTCAACCCACAGGTGTTCACACAGTGCTGACACGCACTGGCCCAGCGGGGATCTCAGGTCTGCCACCAGTTCTTTCCCACATGCTAAGCCAATGCACTTCCCAGTCCGTGACCTCCCTGTACCTTCAAACAAGCGGGGTCACAACGCTGAAAGCCAGCGACAAGGCCTAATCGTCCCGGGCACAGTCTATGCGCTCACTTTAGAGGCATAAAAACATTAAGATTTCTTGGGATTAAGTCTACATAGTGAGGGAAGAAGCTGAAACCAAAGAGTTCAACTGGAAGAGCCCAAGTACTTGGTCCACTCTGCAGGAGTGGAATTTGCATGAAACCACTAGTCTTAGCTAGGGTTTCAGTCACTTCCCCCTGCCTCCAGCCATATCCTCTTCTCTGCCTTTCACATAGTGGGAGAAACTTGCCTAAAACTCAAGTAAAGCAAAGGGACGGGAACGTGAGCCTCTCCGCAGCTCAGGTCATGCCCCTGGCTCCCTCTGGATGAATCTCAGTTCAGCAAGGTGCTCTGTTTTCCTGCCGTGATCACCTCTAACGCGTGCCACTGAGCTCAACTCAAAGCAAGGAGGACAGGGGTGTGACAGTGAACACAAGGGCTAAGGAGGAAGAGGAAACTAGTTAACGTATTTAGGGCTGGTACCTACAGCAGAGAAGTTTACAGCAGAGATAAAAAGCAACAGCTTGCTCTAAACCAGCCAGGATAAAGTCCTGCGGCCACAGTTGAAACAATTCTGTCGCAAGGCAGCAGGCTCTGGAAGATTTCGCCTCGTAAATTATCCCATTCCTTCAAGGAAAGGGGGGATAACAAATTCATTTAATGTACCAGCTCAAGACACACCTTGCTTCTATAATACAAGGGTCAAAGGGTAACACAGATAAAGAATTTGAATCCGCTGCTATGATTCTATTGAGCATACTACTTCGCTGACACTTACCTCGTATTTTATAAAGTTATTTCAATCCCCACCTTTACAAACTTCTGCTTCAAAGTACAATATCCCCCTACAACTGTGGGGCAGAAAGACAGACTCTCCAGATTTAATTTGGCATACTTGACACACGCACAGGTACACACATGCCAAGCACAATGCATCCTTGGTTTCTCCACTCACCACTCTGGGTCAGGTGAGGGAAGGGGAAGCCCAATTCTGTTTTCCTCCAATCGTGCTAACTCTATGACAAAACCCCATAACGCTGAACAGAACTCACTTTCTTATATTTAGCCTGAGGGTGCAGGGACTTCTCCACAGCAGCCATCCATTCTTGCTCCTTTACAGAATCAAAGTAGAAAAAAGCCTCCGTGCTGAGGTCCAGCTCCTGGAACCTAAAAAAGCCAAGCCAACTTAGCACATCCCACCTCTCCTGCAGACCACCCTCTTCCTACAGAAGGTCCAATGTGAAACCTCTAGCAACAGCTCTTCTTGGAAGAGAAGCTCCTTATTCCCCCTTGCTAAATAAAGCAGCAGAGTTTCATCACAGTGCCTCTGAGAGCCTACTGCAATACACTCCAGCAACCACCTCCCTGAGAAGTATTACTTTAGGCTGAGGACAACCAGAGAGCTCCATGGATGCCTCAAGGAAAATCTATTTTGTGATGACGCGCCAGCCTCGTTTAACCCAACACTCTGCCTCATCCAAATGGCTCTTTCCCCTCAGACAGCTCTCCTGAGGCACAGCTCATCTTTGTGGAACCTCTGAGAACATGTCAGGAACTTAAAATAAATAGAGCCCACCACTATCCAAGCAAGAGCAACAAGAAACGCCGCACCGTAAGTAAATACGAGGTCATTGCCACTCACCCGATGCAATAGAAGTCTGGAGGCTCTGTGTCACACACCAGCCAGGGCTCCAAGCTGCTGTCTGGAGACTGCCCGTTCACATTCCACGTTCCCACAAAAAATCTACAACACAAAAGCAGCTGAACTATTAGAAAACACAATAACTGCACCAGCCCAGTCTCTCCCATGCACACACAGCAGCATTCAGGCTGGGAGCAGACACAGCACGCGAGCTGTCCATGCGCAGTGCCATGCCAGCTATGGGGTAACTGAAAATTCTTCTAGGCTTGGCTCGTTTTCAGTGACACTCATCTCAGGGATTTTGCAGAATGTTACAAAATTAAAGACATTTCACCAGGGCCAGCGAACATCTGGCTTTTTTAACATCCCGTCATGTGGGGCAACACTAAGACAGTGTGGTGGGACGGCTGCCTTTATCTTCTTTCTGCCCAACTGCTTCGGTCTTACTTGAGGGTCAAGAGACTTGACGCACACAGGGGAAAAGATGCAAAGGGAGAAGCTGCGCTGCAGGCACTTATTGACTGCCAGTCTGCGCCGAGCCTGGTTTAGCCACCCAAGCTGGCCACACATCAGCGGCTGTCGGATTTCAAACGCGGGTTAGATTTGAGTTCACAGACGAGATTAAACAGCTTTGTCTCCGTGCACACTTGCGTCACAGCTCTCACCTGAAGTTGTGAAGGTTGACATACGCCTTCTCTTTCTTGGCAAGCACATGTTTGATGAGGCCTTCTCTTTGTCCCGACTGGGTGCTGGGCAAAAACATTTTGCGCATAGTGTTGGTCACTTTTGGCTGGTCTCTTGATGTACCTTCTCTCTCTCGGTGAAATCTAGGAAGGAAGCAATAGCAGAATTAAAATCGGCTCTGCTGTCTAGGAAGAGAAGGAAAAAAGGGAACAGATTCACTACGTTACTTACTGCCTATTTTGTGGCACAGGAGGAGGTGGGGGCTCCCGGCGAGATCCCGTTTGGTGGTTTTGCATGTTTCTTTTCTCTTCTAGGCTCATAGCGTTGAAGTCATCCTCAAACTCCAGAGCTCCTATAATGAAAAGAAACCAAGCACAATACCCTGAGAAACAATTTAAAACAGCTCAGATCAAGAAGGAAAAAAAACGTAACTCCACAGAAAGTGAAAAAGGATTATATCAACTCTGATGACTCTGGGAATGAAAGAAACGGGTGCTAACCACGAGCCAAGGCAGGAAGGAGCTTAACATACACAAACCAAGGCAGCAGGCAGAGGACAGCACTCACAAAGGAAGGAATGGTCCAGGGCAACAAAATCCAAAGACTGAGATGTTTTATTTTGTGCAGGGTAATGCGAAGTGAGGAAACAGGGCCAGAGGCCAGACTACCAAGCGCAGGGTCAGACACAGCTCCCTGCCCCCAACTGCCCCATTAGTCTACAGACCACAGAGTGTACAAAGGTGACAGTCAGTTCAATACCTGAAGAAGCAGCCTGCGATAGACCTGGGAGGTTCTTCTCCACCTGATGCCAGCTGGCCGAGTCCTTAGGTTCGGGAAGAGAAGCTTTCAGGTGGGCTGGAAAAAAAAAAATCAGCCCTGTGAGAAACTGCTGGCAGTCAGAGGATTTCACAAACACAGCTATAGCTCTGCTTACCTTCCTGTATGCTCTGCACTTCTGAAAGGAATCCCAAGCAACGCTCCTCATCGGGGATTTCAAAGAGCCTCTCCGCTGTCTCATCACCTTGTATCCTGACCTTACAGCCTGCTTCAGGCAAAAACACAGACTCACAGGGTCAGTCAAGGATGGTTCACAGATATTATGCCCCGAGAGTGACCGGGCTTTCTAGATATCCTTGAGCTCCCCAATGAAAGCCAACTTCCAGCTATTGTTTCCGATGGAAACCTGCACCTAAGCTAGTTTCCCTGTGCTTCTGAGATCCCGCCCCACTCCACCTCCCTCGGAGTATCATCAGTCATGGTTTCCTGGTTTTAGGAATACTTCTCCCTGCTGCGATCTCGGAGAGAAGAGCTCTAAAAGTAGTAAGAAAAATTTCTTGAAAGGGAAAGCACACTCGGTGATCAGTCAGAGTGCTGGCAACACTGAAAAAGGCAGACCGTAACCCAGGCTCAAGTACAGGTCAAAGAAATGGAAGGGAGGTGAGAACAGTTCAGAATGCAATGCAGGGCCTCGAGAAAAGATTTAAGAAGTTAAAGCTTGACCAATTGCCTATGCTTCAGTCTGGGCATTTAAAACTGTGTCTGTCATGGCAACTGACTGTCTAAAAGAGCCAGCCAACAGCATCAGAGGAAACGCGGCCCCTGCTTGATCAAAGGACAAATACGAAGTATGGAGGAAGATTATGAAGTGGTAGGTAAATTATGCATGCATCAGTGCCCAACAGGCAGCCCGCTTCCTGACAGGAGCTTTAGCCCCGCAACTACAATTATAAAACTTACTGTTTGTAGCTATATCAATCAGTAGAGTTTCTTCCGCCTCTGGAAAAGAGAAAAACAGGATCAAGAGAGTTGACACTGAATGCTGCAGTAATTGAGTACTCAAAAAAGCATGCTGCCTGCTACTAGCCACAAGAGTCCTAACAAAGGAACAAACAGCTTTAATTTACATCTGTACTGTTAATAGCAGCTCTGGCAACCTGGCCTGTCACTTCCCACAATCAAAGTGTCACAGGGGAGATCCCTAATATTCAGAGTTCCCGCACACCTCGATGGTTTGTTCCACATCAGTGTAGCTCCTTTGGGAAAGAGCAACCTGACAACGAACTTCAGAGCTTGCCTACACAGCAAAAGTGATGGGCAGAACCACACTGAAGGGTACAAACTAATCCAGGAAAAGGTGCTTTTAGTCCTGAACAAGCCTTTGCCCCAGGGACACACGCTGCTATTTAAGTTCTTCCAAGGCAAGGCCTAAAGCTCTTTGCCATTCCACGGGTGGCTCTTCGGACTTGACAACTTGCCAGACGCTACAGGAGTTTTGACCTAAACATGCAGGAACCAGAGTAAAGCTCCCAACTCTTGCCACTACGGAGAAGACAGACAGACAGACATCAGCAGACACAAAAATTTCAGCCCCTGCGGACAAGCGCTGAACGTGCTGGCTCTGTATGACACCAATCCCACCACTCATCTGAACCAGCCAAGTTCCTCACAACTCTGTGCTGACATGGAAAGAGTACCCGCTCAGATGAGGAAGAAGCGGGATTCCATTAACTGCAAGTTTTAGTTTCACGGAGAAGCATTCGATCCGTACGGGTGCTCAGGAGGCAGGTCAAGAAACACCGCTGGATTCGGGTTTTCCCGATAAACAGCAGTGGATTCCTGCCACCACAAGAGAGCCCACTCCAGGAGAGTCAGTACCTTGTACACATTTAAAGCGGCTGTTGATGGGAATGTAATCCGGATCGGAGTTTTCTTTCTCCTGGGAATGGATAACTATCCTGGAGACAGAAAAAAGGTTTGTAAAAACACAGAAGAAACAACTCCCTCCTCATAACCGGACGAACGTTGATATAGTCGCAGGAGCTGTATTTACAGAGAAGCACAGTGTTTGATTTCTATTGCTGTACTACCAGAACAGGAGACGAGAAAGGGCGAAAAGGCTCCGAGCCGTGCAGGATGTGGGTGCAAACACATCAGCGTGCGGCGAGAAAGTAAGCGCCGTTCAACTTTCACTGCTACAATACAGATTTCGGCGTTAGGGAGGCAGTGGCTTTGGCTCCTGGGAGAAACCCAGAGTGGGAACGCACAGCCAGAAAGCTGATTCCTCCTCTCCCCGGTCGCAGGACACCGTCTCCCACGCCGGGAGGGCGAACACCGGGGGGAGAGGCGGCTGTCAGAACCCGCTCGGCCCCCGTCCCCTCTCCGAACGCGGCGGCTCAACAGCTTCTAAGTTCCCTGACGCCGCCACGGTGACCGGGAACGGCTCGTTTCTCTTCCACCGCCGCCCAGGCACCGGGTCGCCAAGCGCCCGCTCCCCCGGAGCCCCCGCAGCCGGGCACCGGCCCGGCTCACCGGCACAAGCGGCGGGACCGGCCTGGGCGGCGGGGCTTCCACCGGGGCCCACAACCCCAGCCGGGCCGGGCCCCCGCCTTGGGGCAACCCCGCCC
>VZSZ01005770.1:3543-62920 GCA_013398815.1 Ibidorhyncha struthersii
GGGCAAAGGTGATTTCTCCATCCCCAGATGGCAGAGCGCCGGCAGCACCAAGTCTTTTCCCCGCTAACCTTAAAAGCGGTATAAATCCTCCCATGAAATAATATAAGTGCGCACAGAGTACAAAGAGCTCCTGTCCTCGGCTTTGGAGATCATAACCAGAGATGGGAAAGTATTTAATAACACCCTTTAAGTGACTGGTGCTGCCTCCATATATCCCAGTCCAAGGGAAAGCCATTAGTACCAAAAATATTTTTTTTTTTAACCGTAGGGAACCAAGAGTTCATTTAGATTTACAAATTAATGAAGACTTACTGTAGAAAGTAACTGTAAGAACATGTGTTAAAACACAACAGAAAGAATTTCATCGATTTCCATGAGAGGTGGATTGTATCCAGGAAGAATGAGTCAACTTCATTCCTCGAGTAAAACTCACTGAACTGAAGAGAATTACACTAGGCATGAATTTGGATCATCTCCTTCCCTCCCCATTTCATGTATTGTTGTCCAGCTCGTTATGTCTTTCTATGGGTTAGACAGAGCTAGATGGGAATCTTTAAAAAATGCTTTTCATCACTGCAAAACTGTGATTTTAACAGATGATATCCCCCCCCCAATATCACATCAGTTACAAGTAATTATTCAGCCAAACAGTCACACACGCAAGACAACATGATCCAGCGCAGGAAAGAACAGCGTAGTGGTCAGGGCACAGGGAGGAAGAAATAGGTCTTCTATATATCAGAGATGCCAGTGTTCCTGGCTGTTTGTCCTGCTGCTAATGCTTGTTTCTCCTTTCCTCACACACTTAGTATTAAGCTTTGCAAGGTTTTGGGTTAATTTCCATGGAGGAGACGAGAATACTTGAAGACACCGAGATGTTTCCTAACCAGCTCTATTCTTCCACTACAGAGGGATGCAGTTCATTTCAGAGGAAAAAGCAGCATGTTTAAGTAATCGATAGAGAAATCTTTCTCCAATTGTGCATTCACTGTGGCAATGGTGCTTTGTTTTACAGGTGGAAGAATAAACTACTCATTACTTTGAGATTTGGGATGAAATCTCAGAACACAGTGATGGGAGCAATGGAGAGATCAATACTAATGCACCGTCAGAGGTTTGGTCTCTGCATTCGGAAACCAAAGTTCCACACAGACCCTCCCATACTTCTATTGACACACAAAGAGCACAAACATCCAGAAGCAAGATGTCTTTTCAACCTCACTGTTAGGTTTTTAGCCCACAAATTGGCTACGTGAGAACTTGCGGCAATCCCACAGGAGTTCAGCAGTTTTGTGGCTGGAACAACGAGGCATAGCTGGTGATAAGCTAATTAATTGATGAATAGGTGAAAAGCAAGCTCCATTAAAAAAAACTGGTGAGAAAATGAAATGCAAATATATACAAAATAGCCAATGGTTTCTATGAATATAAATGTCTGTCTACCTCATGACTGCTGTTTTCCAGCCAGCTTTCCAACCAGTGCAGTCTTTGCACTTCTGTATCTACAATTGTACCATTTATAAGCCAGGAGCCCACCTTGCCCACATGCTCGTTCCTACAGTGACTCATGTTCCATTGGGTTTATTCCTGTGAAGATTTGTGTTAAAACAGAGGAAAGGGCAGAACCTTTGGGGAAGGAACACTACCTTTTGGAGAGCGCCAGACATACTCACTATTCCCTGTCAAATTAAAGCACCGATTTACATCCTGTGTAGGAGAATGGCTTTTTCTACTGGTATAGCATTAGAAGTAGAAAATTCATTTGCTACCTGGGTCAAACAGAAGTCTTGCTAAATAATAGTGTTTACTCAAAGCCTAAAAAATAGTCTTCCTAGAGGAATACACTCAGGGAGGAAACAAACTCATAAATTAGTAGCTAAGGCATGGCAGATTAACTTTACTTTCCTTTTATTGATCTATTGAAGCCCCTCCAATCAAAGTTCCCTGAAAAAAAAAAAAAAAAGCTTACCACTGCTTGCTGGTAGCATTTGCTGAATTCAAGAAGAAATGAAGTACCTATCAGTATCTCCAAGTGGTAGCTCCCAAGTACCACACTGCAGGCAGCACTGTGCACCTACTCTGACTGCTACAGGTTCCGAGGCTTTGCAGGGGAATTTCTTCCCTGCCTTCACAATTCAAAGCCCCCTGTGATGGCTGCCCGAGAGCTCAAACTGCCACAGCTCAGCGCTCCCCACACCAGCTGCGCCATTCGGGATGCGCGAGGGATACCTTTTCAAGCCTCTCACTTTGTAGGCGCCACCTATGCAATTTCAGCTGAAGCATCATATAACGGCTACAAAATGTCTGTATTGGCCGAGTCCTGCCAGTACAATTACGCCCAAATTATAAAGAATTTCATACATCAATCATCTCCAGCACTGTCTGTAAGCATTACAGTTAGTATTATTTACTCTATATAAAGTGCAAAAAACAAAGACAAGGAACTTTCCAGGCAATAGCTGGTCTGCCAAGTGGCAGCTCAGGGATCCATAAGGGCACTGCTCTCAGGACTAGCGCCGACTCTGCCTCGTCATTTCTGTACACCAGAGGGCAAAACACAGATTGTGGCACTTCCCATTAGAGATAAGCAAAGTACCCTCCAGCCAGAAAATGTGTTTATAAACAACTGACTGGAGCAACTGCCTAGTGAGGCATCATCTGTCTTGATTCCTGTCCTTCTCTGTTTTATCACGTCACCTGCTCTACCAGGCGTTTCACAGGAGGCAAACCCAGAAATCTGCCGCTGCCAGAAAGGCAAAGTCGCTCCTGAGGCCTGGTGTGGGTAGGACATTCCACAGGGCAAGTACTGCAAAACCAAACCAAAGACCTGGACATGGCATTTAAAGGTTCCCAGGGCAGAACAGATCCCGGCCACTCTCATTCTCCTGTGGTATGAAGGCCCCTTGTCTTGATCCATCTACTAAAGGAGTCCCATCTCCTGCCTTTCCCCTGCTGGCTGGCAGGCCAAGCCTTTGAAGGAAGATAGAGCTCTCTCATGAGACTGTCACCACTAAAAGAAGGAAATATCACATCAGAGTTCCCCAAAACCAAGAAGTGTGTTTTATACGAAAGCAGCATGGCAAGCTGCAAACGTGAACCCACTCAATAGGAAAGGACATCTCATTTTTGCAGGCCTTCCTCTTAGAATCTTCTTTCGTTCGTTTACCGTACTGAGGTTGCCCGCTCTACTGCTGGAAGAGTGGCTTCCAGACTCACTGATGAAAGAATATAGGAGCAGAATGGTATGGTGGGACGCTTACATACCCTATGCGGTAATGAAGGTACACAGGACACTCAAAAAGAGCTCCCACTTCTCAGAACAAATAATCTCTGAAGTTGCCATGAAGACAGCAGCAAAGAGCCAAGAGATCAGGCAGGACCATCGCAGCAGAAGGCATTCAGCAGCAATGCAAATATTCTGGCTCCAAGTTCTGCGGTCAGTCTACGCAGTCTGATGTGACAAAGGGTATTCTCAAAAATCAGAGTCAATATTGTGGTATTGACTTCAATATTGACTTTCTGAAGCCCTTGGCTTGAGAAAAAACAGGGTATTTCTCAGCAGCTTGCCACAGTCTCACATACAGTACTATTTCCTGATATATACCTCAAGACCTTCTCATGTTTTCACTCCAGATTCTTTTAGTACCCCAGAACAGATACATCATGAGTTGCTTGACTACCGTTCAGCTGCAGTTTTGTTCCTTCGCTATAAGTGAGATGGGGAAATAGTTTCATTTCTCTGAAGTATAAAGTTAGAGTGAACTGAGAAGTTTCTTTCAAAATAATGGAGTGAGATCACCCATACAACGATTTTAAATGGCTCAAATAAGAGCAGTACTTGCATTTAGCAAGTACATCCTGAGGAGCAGGAGGCATTCTCGGTTTCGGCCACTTGGGTGCATTACAATGGGGACCGCTCATTCGTAAGGGGAACACATTTTCTATAAAATTATTACTAACAGCTTTTTAACTCCACTCTTAAGCAACCCAGAATGTGAATCAATGTGAGACCACAAAGGACTTGACTCTTTCAAGGGAATGTGAGTCTTAATTCCTTTGTCACAAAACTCAACTTAATCATCACCATCTAGGCAGTGAACCACACTATTCCCAAGTATATTGACCACTAGATTTGGGCTGGCAGGGCACAACAAGGGTGTAAAGAATGACAATGAAATAGTAAAACCCAGTGAAGTCCCAACTGGAGAACACGTGACCAGTGTCCCCTGGCTTCTTTCCAAAGCGTTAAGAGTTGCTGCTCGTTTGGTGACTAACACAGCTTTGCGAAAGCTCTGGCAGCAGAGCAGGTCAGCATCTCTGCGTGGCAGTCACCTCAGCCTTTATTTTTTACAGCTGGGCCTGTTTATCACAGCCTCCCTGTCATGGTTTCACCAGAAGAGGGAAAACTATCACTCTAAACAGAGCCATTCAAAACTCTGCATCTTACCATAAATAAATAATAGAAAACAAGACTTATGTTGTCAGTGTTGTCATTCACCTCAGCACTCCCGGTTTTCCAAGCAAACCACAGTTTAGTATTTCCCCCCCATTAAACACACACAAACTTATACTAAGTTTGATTATTTTCTCATCATCCAGGTTGTGGGAAAGTCATTTATGACCATTTTACCGTTTAGCCATTTTCTCACTGTTCATACAAGTATATATTGAGCAATGAAATTCTGGATGCTTCTGTATTGAGAACACCCCAAAACTGCTCACACATATGGTACAGATCCAGAAAATACTCAGACACTTTAGGCACGTAAACTGCCACAAACTCACAGAAGCAAGGGAATCTATTAAAGAATAGCTAAAACCCAGAATGCATCATCCAAAAATAGAACCACAGCCCACAGAACTGCCTATTCAACGGGTAAGCCCAAAATTTTTGTCACTCAAATAGCTGCATTTTAGCAAGGAAAAAAAAAATCACAATAAAAGAATTTTATTCTGGAAGGATGAGAAAAAATGTTAGACATGTTTTTATGGGAGAAACAGAGATACAGCGCTAGCCCGAAAACTGAAAATCTCTCATGCCCTGATCTATAAATAAAACTAGTTGGGCTTTTCTTTTGTACTAAATTTAAAGGAAAGTCTTTTCCATGGAGAGTTTTCTTTAAAACAAACTATGCCCCAGAAGGACTTTAACGATGGTGTTTCCAACAAGCAGCATGAATGAATTAAACAATAAATGCAGTAAGAAAGCAGCTGTATTTTTCTTTAATAGACACAGATGACTGCGGTTCAAACATGGCTCCATTCTCAGAGAGAAAAGGACAAATCCTGACAGTTCTCACCCAGATTGCAACAACTTTTTCCCTCCCCCCTGTACCCAGGACTCTGGCTCAGGTGCCATTTGTCCTCTAGCATCACAAAAAGCATCAAGGTTAGCTCCAGTGACCATCAAGCAGAAATTCCCAGTTCTGTTGCTTACGGAGTACCAAATTATTCATCTCTCCTGCACACTACCCACAGGCTACGCAGGGGAAGGGGGAGGAAAGGTATTTGGCTCTCCTTGATCGAGTCAGGTCTATCGCCACCACACAGCAATCGGAGCCTAACTGCCTGTCTTCATTCAACTTCTTCCCTTTGGACAGCCTGGAAATCACCAAGGTCTCTCTCTTGTCCTCACAAAAGTCTCACAACATCCTACGAGGAGCCAGAAGTTTCAAAATAACCAACTCAGAAGGAAACACACAACACAGTCTCCAGCAATTCATCTGAACACACACGAAATCCTCTGACTGAAGCCGGCTCAGGAGGTTCGGAGGCTGTGCCTCTCCAGAGCTGCAGTGTTTGCTGGTTAGCCTAGCAACAGCCGCTAATTATTTTCATTTGGTGTTTCCAATAGATACTATCACCTTAACTTCCAGAAAAAGCCATTACTCAGGATTACAGAGTACTCACCATGCCCCATCCCAGAAACAGCAGCATTTCAGTCCGAGCGGAGCATCCAGGCCTTTGCAGTAACTCAGGTTTCCCACAGCACTTTCAATCTTAGCTCTTAAGTCCCACTTGCTTCCAGCCTTGCAGCTTCCTGCCCTTTAGGTTTTCTAGCAAGGAAACCAGTTTTCTTTTCCTTACAAAGTCCACATCTGCTATTTTCTTCCTCCTCTGCAGTGAAGAGGCAGGAATCAGGCGTCCACACCGATAACATCGGAGCCCATCAAACCTGTAAGAAACATTGCACCATTAAGTTGAAGCAAACAGCTTATTTCCTTGTAGCAGAGCAGCTTCTCCCCAAATCCCACCGCAGCCCGATCCCTGTGGTGGCAGGGTAGGGACTCTAAAACTCATGAGGCAGCAGAGCGTTCTTTTTATGTGGTAAGAAAACTACAAACATTGCAAAAGCTCCTGCTAGAACTGCAGGTCACCCAACCCTTCACTGACACACACCATCCACGAGCAATTCTTTCTGGTGGCACATACACAATAAAGATGGGTAAAGCAAGACTATAAAGCAGCTGGTATTTTGCTGTTGCGGCTCTGATTCTCTCTCCTAGAGCTACAAGCCGGCCTTTGGTTCACTCCCTCAACACAACCGGAGAACAGAACATAGATACCTCAAAGAAGCTGTGGATCCTCCTGGCTCACGCATCGGTGCGGAGGGGGCTCCACACACTGCAAACCTTTCTCTGGCAGAAAACTGACCCTTCTAGGAAAGGGCTCAGAGATGCCTATATAGGATTAATTGATTTGACACAGGTGCTCTAATGAAGGTGAGCGGAGCCAGCTGGATTCAATTCAGTCCATCAGGTCTTGGCCTGGGTCTTGCCAGTGTCTGCAGGGTGGGGGCAGCCGGTTGGTGATGGGGAGCCCCACCTGGCACAGCGGCTGTCACACTTCAGGTGGCACCTTTGCACGTGAGGTGAATTTCTTCATGGATGTGTCAGTGGCTGAGGAGCATGAGATAAAATTGCTGCTGTGGAGGTGTTCTCCAAGCGTACTGACCAACTGGATGGATTCCTGTTGCACCTTCTAAGAAATGGAGATTTACTACATTATGAAGAGAGATACACCACACTTGTTGAAACATCTCAGCTCACCAAGTCGAAAGCCAGACAATGAAAGAGTTTGAGGTGGGCTGTCGATAATTCCCAGTGACACGTGAAGCTCATGTTGTGTCATCCAAGTAAGACCACCACCCCACGCCCCTTTCATATGTTTATGGTTACCTGGAACAGGGCAAATTTTGTCTCAGAGGTGAGTTAACTGTTAGGCATCCCAAAGGGTCTGCATTTAACGCGCGTGACATTTCCCATGCTTGGATGCTTTTATTTGTAGTGATTGTATGTTTCACAAGTATAAAGTCTGACTTCCTCATACACACTGTGGAAATACGTAAAACATAACTCAATGTCATCCGACCTGCTGATATTTCTATTTCCAGAAGAGAGCAAGAACACTGAAACAAAAAAAAAACCAACCCGAGTCTTTCCCAGCAAATTCTGATGTATAGGATGTGACATAATGGTGCAAAAACTTTTGGCAAAAACAGGGATTTTAAATTGCTCTGCTCTGTTTTGCTGTGGTGGGAGTTTTAATGCAGTGCGCTTTGCCTAGAACTGACAGGAAAGAACAGACAATCACCTCCAGTGTGGTACAGGGAAGAACAAAACAATTTTCCAGACAAAAATACATTGAGTTCAGTACGCTGCTTATAGGTTACAGTAAACAGAAGCATTTGATGTAATGGGCGCTTTCTGGCTACCGGGAACCTTTCAAGGACCCCCGTGCGGGAGGGCGGTGGCAGTGATGAGGTGGCAGGTACGTGCTGCGGAGAGGTGAAAGGGGCCAGAACTTTATTTCCCGTTTTACAAACCAATTTGCTGGGCTCCGTGTGTTTCGCCGGGGCGGTCAGAGCGGAGCAGGCGGCAGCACACCCCGACACCAGCAGGAGCCCCTCTGCGGCTCCGCGAGGTGGCCGTGTTCGGGTCCCAGCACAGACAGTGCTCCCGATGGTTTGCTCCTTCACGGTGGCTGACTGTGGAGGCTGCGGACGAGGAAGGGGCCAGCGTGAAGACGATGCCCTCTTCCAGTCCCCCTTAATAAAGCCGTGTCTTTCGGGGGGCTGCTCCACCTGCTAGGTGCTCCTCAGGCTGGGGCAGAGGGTGTTTCTCCATCAGAACAAATGACTTTCTCAGATGGCCACGGCGCCAGCGATACAGCTTTGTTTGCTTTATTTGGTGCAAAGAGGAGATGCGGGCGTGATGGTTTGCGTTTAACGCATCTCACCTGCGCGCCTTCGCCTCCACACAGCTGCCGGCAAACTGGCCCCTGCAGAACTGCCTCAGAAGCCACTCGCCGCACGTTGCAGCGCGTGGGGTTTATCAGCGCACCTAGAGGCGCCGTTTTTAACGCAGAGGCTGTCACCTATAAGGGCAGCAGAGCACTGCGAAAGCCCTGTCTGGGTTCGAGCAGTGAGGACACCCCGTGCACCCTCATGCTACCACTGCCTCCTTGTACATTCTTTCTTTTTCTCTTCCCCCTCTCCTTTTCTAATGAAATCTTTCCATATTATTAATGGCTAGGGTGGATCTAGAGAGTGTGTTCCTTCCAGGATTTTCTTGTTTGCTGTAGTCTTCAAATTTTCCAGTTCATTTCCTATTTTCCTGCTCTAAAACCCCTGCCAAAAAAAATCCCTGAAGCACACTTTGGTACTTGAACAGAAAAAAACCCAACATTTCAGAATAGACATTTGATCCAGACTCTTGTAAATCAGTAGCAATTTTTCCCTCAAATATGAGTCATTTTCAACAGTGGCTGACAGTTCCTCAAGGTGAGTTTTTATCTAATTAACTATGCAGAAGCATTTCAATCACTAAAACGGTGAATGCTGTGTTGTACAATTTATGTGAAATTAGTAGTCCAAGAGCATTCAGCCAAAATATAAAGACTGGACTTATGACAGGCTATTTAATCAGGTTCCCTGAGGAATTAAATGATTAGGAATGAAATTATTGAAATGGATTTATGCCTAGATATTCTGAACGACACTAGCTCTCATAGCCGAAGAAGAAACAGGTACCTGGGAAAAAGTTCCTTGCTCACAGACTGGAATATTAGAAAAAAAGTGGCTATGTAATCCCCCACGGAAAGAATTATTTCAGTTTCATGTAATCCCTCACCAGAAAAACTGGAAACATTACAAACTCCACTGATATTAGAGCTCAAGTGCGTGATGGTGCCAGTTGGAGCAGGTTAGGAGCTGGGGAATTCCTTAGGACATGCGAGGAGAAAAAAATTCTGAAGTAATTTCATGGATTATTGGTGGTTTTAATCCCTTCTGTGGCTTCTGAAAGAAAATCCTCACACATTTAGTTGCTTATGGCATGGACACTTCCCTGTAAACATAAACTGAAAATAAAAGCAGTTGGACATCAGTCAGACTGGTGGAACTACTATTAAATGACTCAGGCAGCCTGATCTCTGAGACTGGTTATTTCAGCGTATGACACTGGTAATTTGGGGCTGAGCTAATCCTGTTTATGGGTGTGATCCACTTTTCTTTGCTTGAGGGTGAAACAGCAGGTGATTCCGAGGGACCTTTTGTTCTGAACATCCCCCCCTCTTCATTTGTCCTGCAGGGACAGACTCTCCCACCCGCGGGAGCTGCCGGTGCAGCGAGAGAGCTCCGTGCAGGCTGGAAAGGCGCATCTCGCGATGCGGCAGCTGGCAGCATCCCCGCCCAGACACCATGCACGATTCAAGCCAAAGGAGAGAAGAATATACACTAATTGTATATTTTTTTCTACGATTTTTTCCTTCATACACACCTGAGCACTTTTGTGTTTTTTTCTCAGTCTTTGCCCCCCCGTCTCTGATGGTGACACCACCCCCGAGTACCTCATCAGGCAAAGTGGAGCGCCCAAAAGGCAACATCTATCCCACACCAGGTAAACCTGCCCGAAGCAGGACACAGCACAGTCATGCAACATCACCAGTGCAGGTAGGAACTACTTTGACTTAATATATTTTTGCTTTTAAGTACCCTAGGTAACCCTTCGGTTTGTTCATTTCTTCCAGCCTTCAGCTACAACTTTCTAATAACAAAAATAATCTCGCTCTGAAAATGTATGTTCTACATTTCTTTAATCTTTTCCACAGTATTTAAGAATCACAGAAATGGAACTGATGCTCAGGAAGACAAAGGCCTGGATTCAGTTTCCCCGATACCCATAAAGGAGACAATTAAATTAGGAACCCAGTCCCAAAAGATTTCCTCTTCGGCAAATAGAGAGTGATCAAATCCCAGCAGCCCGCAGGTGGGTGAAAGTCTCTCTCTCTCCCCCCCTACTTTTATCTTAGCTGGAGTTTAAAGTTATTTGCTTTAGTTGTAAAAGGTTAGATGGGAGGAATCCAGGTCTTGGTCACTTGCCCTCGAAAGCTTGTGACAGATCTGGAAATAAAACCTCCAACAGGGCAAGCTGGAGGTTATCCAGGTACTCTGGATGTGCAGGGATCCACTCCTCCCCTCGTAAAGGAATAATGATCTCACACCAGTAAAAAAAAACAGTTTCAAAATAAATCCACTGAATACAGCAGGATTAAAAGAGTGTAGCTGAAATCAGCATCTGGACTATTGTCTTGGATACCTTCAGAGTCCGTGATTTCTTCCTCCAGGGGCATGTGCTTCTAGGAAATACATATTACTTTGGCTGGAAGACAGTGCTTCAGAGAATGTCATCAGACCACCAGCGCCGTTTAATAGTTCTGCCGTGTTGTTCTGAGAAATACTGTTTTCTGCCGGAATTCGGGAATGACCCACAGAAACAACTTTGGCAGCGCGTGTGTTTCCCTTCGGATTTGTCAGGGTAGCAAAGGATCTGAAGAGCTGAATCTTTCCAAATCTTCTCAGCTCATCTGCATTAGAGGGACTAAGTGGCTCACCAGCGGTTCCCCCGTTAGTCTGCAGCAGGGTTACATTTGATCCAGGATGTCCTGAGGACTGCAGGGAAAGTACTGTTTTCTAACACCATCAGATTCCCTCTCCGTTCTTGGTGGGAGAGATTCATTGCAAAAACAAGCAGTAAATTCTCAAAGGCTGCGAGAGCGCAGCGCTGAGGGCCAGACAAATTAAGACAGATGTGCTGAACTTTGGGATGGCGAGGATGTGGTTTCGTGCGGCCGGACGTGTGAAGGCTCTCGGAACATCCTCCCTTCGCAGACACAAGAATGAAGCAGATAACGTAATGAGACACAATAAATCCAGTCCGAGATGGCGGGTGGGGTTGCAAACCTGCAGCCCTTGGGGCCCACGAACGGAGTCCGCTGCTCGGCTGACTCTCCCGGCTAGATGTGTGCTGCTCGGCACATGCCCATCGCGCAGCCCTGAAAAATACGGAGGAGGAAAGTGTGGGCAAAGGTTTGAGAGAGAGGAAAAGGATTTGTCAGGAAGTTTTGCAAAAGAGAGCGATTTCTTATCATGTTACTCTTTGTGAGAATAAAGAAGCAAACAACGACGGCTCTTTCGGGAGTGAAGCAGAGCTCTGCAGTGGGCAGTGACAAGCCAACCCAACGGTCGCCATCCTCAGGCGGCCCTGTTGCTCCCCCGACTGCCGCCTGCTTTCTTGGCTGCCCAGAAAAGCTTGCAGAAGCTCTCTTGGCTCTTACAAACATTCTGCCTTTAGGCAGCCATCGAGCAATGGCCTCTCCTTCCCAGCTCTCCCACTGCCCTTCGTGCAGGAGGCTTCTCCCTGGCGTTCCCTGCCCCGCGGAGCCTCTCCCTGCTGCCCATCCATCTCCTCCCCACGCTGACTGCTAAGAGACATCCTGCAAAGGGCAGGACTGGGGGAACCGGCGATGTTGAGCTACCGAGGAGATGGCCTCCCTGCCCAGCACAGCCGTACCAGCTCTTCTGCCCTCTTGCCAACGCGCCTGGAGTCAGGAGCCGCAGTCAGGCCTTTTTTAGACTGCGTGATGCAGCTCTTACATCCACTGTGAGGTAGTTTTATTTTTTTTATGTGAACGACATAGAAGCACAAGTCGAGAAGAAAATTGTTCTTTATGCAAAACCACTGGAAAATTAACGGGCAAAGGCAAATGAGAGTGACACTCCAAGTCAGTGAAGATACTTAATTCTCCCAGAGCCCTTTTAAGGAAGCCCAGTGCGGTGGCTCAAATTTGACACCCATTAGAAGTATATCTGGAGCTTCCAGTGAGAAAGAACAGTTTCTACCACTTTTTTTCCACCAAGCAGAAAAATCTCAAACATGACTGACAGCTGTCACATCACATCACATTTTGTTACTTCCATACTGTCAGTCGTGGTCACAATTTTTCCAACATCTTTTTTTTTTTTTTTCCTTTCCTGTTCTTCCCTTTCCTTCTATATAAATATCAGACTGTGGACACAGAACAAATCACCTTGGTGGGAATGGTCATTAAAGACATGGGTAATATACATGCTTATTGTCCCACAGGCTTTTCCATTTAAAATATTTGGCCTGAGAATGTGGGAGGTAAAGAACTTCGAGGTCTTTATAAAACATAGCTTACATCCCCTGATTTATGCTCCCTGGGACTTGTCCTATGTAAAACATTTAACTAGCTATACTTTAGATAAAAGAAACATCTGAAGCATTGGTTGTTTTGGAGTTTCTCATTCTTTTCCCCCATATATCTTCATAAAATTTAAGTGCCAGGCACAATATTTTAAGTTCAGAACCTCTCCTCTTGTTCCTGAGTTCTCTTTTCTTTAGCAACATTTATAATATCACTTTAATATTCTCCCCTGCCGCTGGGCTCTCAGGACCGACACAGCCCCTGGTGAGATGAAGCAGTGCAGTGCACCCATCGAAGCAGGGGATCGCCGGATTAGTTCCAGTTTTGCCACTAAGGGCACAAAGTTTGCAAAATGCATTTAATGTGAAATAAATGCATGAAACAGCAGCTTCCACTGGTATCAGTGGCCGGAGGAGCAGAGTGACTGAACCTGGGGCGAGACCCTCATCCCACTGGTGCTTCGGCATCAGCCTTTGCAAAGCAGAGCGGCACAACGCGTTGAAGATCCAAAACCAGCCGCGTGGTGAGAACAGCAGCAGCCCCTCCTCGCTTGGAGCAGGGGTCTCGTGCTGCGTCTCTTTAGCAAACCTACTGCCTGACGACACATTCCTAAGCAGAAACAAGCAGATGTGCTTGTGCACACTGTCCGTGCAGTGTCTCAGTCGCCCTTGTCCCATCCTTCTGCCCCTGTCACCGTTTGAGACGCACACGCACGTACTGGGGCAGTTTGGCCTTGCAGCCATGGCACTAAGTGGGGATGCAGAAAAATCTAAATTAAATCCCTGGCTCTGCTACATACTTTGGTCAGGATCTGAGCCAGGCGGTTATTTGCACCTGTCTCTGTTTCCCTTTGGTGAAACAGTGATGAGATTATTTCTTTTCTTCTGCCTTGTGTGCAAAGCTCCGCAGGTGGCTCTGCAGGGCGTATGGAGGCACCTCCGCTTGTCCAAAACGTGCTCCCTCTTCTACAGAGAGCGGCTCAGCCACGGTAACCATCAGCTAATTTGCTCATTCAAGAAATAGGGGTACGGAGGTGGTGCGAGCACCCTGCTAAAAGAGCTCTCCTGCATGTTCAGAGCTGGCTTGGGTGTCCGTGCCCGGCCAGACGTGCCACCAGGAGCAGGGACAGCCTTGCCCTCCACCCTGCTGGGCCGATGCCTTGGATGCTTTGAACGGTCACAGCTTCCACCAGCTATTACTGTAGCCATAGATACGCTGCCCTTAGAGAAATCAGAATCAATTTAGGCACCTAATACTGGGATGTCTGTGAGTGAATTGGTTTTGAATTAATCGAGTAAAACAAGGCGGTGAAAACCCACGTAACATGTTGGTCTGGAAACTGCTGCAGCCCTGGGGATGGAACGACAATGCATATTTTACGCTGTGAATTTTTTATTAAGGGCTGTTTTTTTATTTTTTTATTATTGGATATGAATATTTTACACGTCCGAGTTCAGAACAATGCTTTTTTTGGCTGCCTCTGCACTTTTCATGGTTGTGTACCCTTGCGTTGCATAACTGAGAGAGATCCATTTACACACATGGGGAAAGGGGACTAATGAATCTCAGCAAAGCTAACTTTATTGTGTGTGAAAAAAAGCGCTCTGAAGTTTTCCAAATAAAAAAATATATACATATATAAAATACTTGCATGGAATGGCTTAATAAAATCTGTGTGTGTGTGTGTGTGTGTGCACGTGTTCGGGAGGGGTGTACAAAGACTGCAGAGCCTCTCAGCCAGAGCTACGTCTTACTCCACACACCGACATCTCCGCTGGGAAAAGCTCTAGAACGTTCTTACCTCCTCCGCATCAAATCCCTCCTATCCAGGTACTCACCTGGATGTTTCCCAAAGTTGGAGGAATGGAAGTGGGCTTCCCAGTTGCTCAGTAAATAAACTGATGGAGCTGCCCATACGCAACTACAGGACTGGTGCTCATCTGCCCTCGGTAACGCCGTTACCCTTTCTGGCCGCTTCTAAATGTCCGCAGAGTTTGTTTTCACACCCCTCTCTGCAGAACACCCCTGCAAGGTCTGCCTAGGGCAGACCCTTAGCCTTACCTCTCCCTCGCAGGCGTTCCTGGCTGCGCTGGGACTCCGCTGGCCTCTGGCAGAGCTACTGCGCCGTGCGGCCGCGCTGCCGAGCGTCTTTGGCAACTGCCACACTCCTGCAAGCAGCTGTTGTTTCTGTCGGTGGTAGGCTGCACACCGCCGGCCTGCCGGCATCGCTTCATTCTGACCACGGATGGTGAAGAAACGCCTAATTTACCCGGACAATTTGGCTTTGACCTTGCTTGCCCAGCCTGGCTACCGGCCCTGGGGTGGTGAGACAGTGAGCACGGCGTTTTGGAACTCTGTGCGGTGCCCAAAGCATCGCTCTGGCTGGGGAAACAAAGGGGCTCGTCCCCCTCCCTTCCTCTGTGCCCCTTCCGAAGAGACGCGCTTGGCACTCTCTATGCAGCGCTTTCAGAACAAGCTGTCCATCACCATCCTCCCCAAGACCTGCAATACAAGGGGGAGGACAAGAGGGAACGGCCTCAAATTGCGCCAGGAGAGGTTTAGGATGGATATTAGGAAAAATTTCCTTACTGAAAGGGTTGTCAAGCACTGGAACGGGCTGCCCAGGGAAGTGGTGGAGTCGCCATCCCTGGGGGTGTTTAACAGAGGGGCAGACGTGGTGCTGAGGGACATGGGTTAGTGGTGGGTTTGGCAGTGTTGGGTTGATGGTTGGACTCAATGACCTTAAAGGTCCCTTCCAACCTAGACAATTCTCTGATTCCATGATGCGCGAGGCAGGGGCGAGGGCACCTTTTACGACAGTGTGCTCACACAGCCCAGGATGGATGAGGGCAGGGGACAGGAGGTTTGAATAATAAAGATAATTATTTGTCTAGTGTGTATTTGAACCCAGCCTTTTTGTTGTGCGTATGGTACCAGGGAGGAGAGGGAGAAAGCGCGAGCTCTCGTATGGTTCTTGAGAGCTGGCAACCAAAAATGGGCAGGGTGACAAGAGCCACAGTGTTTTGGGTAATCAGTGTGCATTGTCCCAGGCTGACATTACTGCATACCAATAAAACCTTTACATTCACAGAGAATGGGGAAAGTGCAAAATGATGAATTGTTTGACATTTAAAAGAAAATAAAGAGCTGCTGCTGGATTGAACCTTAAAAGAGGCTTGGGGAGGAGGGAAAAAATTACCAGGAGCAGGTTGAGATTTTTGTGTAATTCCAGTGCAAACTTCACTGATTTTGTGTTTCTGAACTTGTTGCCCCAAAGTCCCAGATCTTTGCACTGATACGTGCTCTTAAAGCAGGGGACAGCACTCACCCCAAATAGCTTGCGGCACAAGTAAAGGATGGAACAAACCAAGGGTGTTTATAAGCAGGAACCGATGCCTGATGAGCCCAAGATTAAACTTTTCATTCCACAGCTAATCAGTGGTAAATCTAGGAATTAACCCAGGCCTCCTTAATCCCTGCAGCCAGTCTAGTATTCACCAGACTAGGGTTGCTTTCCTGAGGCTGGAAAGATCCCAGGCCTTTACAGTATAAATCCTCTGTGTATCCAGAGGACAGGTAGAACATAGGTGGGAATACACCTGAGGAAGGATTCCTGCAATTCATTTTCTATGACACGAGGGCCAAGGGAATAAGGTCCCAAATGACTGAGACCTCAGACCTCTTAAAACCAAAGAAGAAATATAAACGAAGTAATGAATTTCCAGTGCCCTGTGCAGTGATGGAAACACAAGGTGACCAGGAGACTGATATCAAGTCTAGAGTCAGGGAACACGTGCCAGCTTCTGCTATCTTGTTGCGTGTCCTTGAGCAAAGTCATGTCTAAGAGGTAAATGGCAGCAGCCATGCCAAACCAGTACCGGGGGTGTTACACACCTGTAATAATGGCTTGTTGAATGATTTTCAGCTGGGAGGAGCTGAGCCAGGTGCCCTGATGTAAAACAAGTTTGGTATCACTGAATCCATCCTGGCTACATCAGGCAGTATCTTGTTCTGCAAGGGTGAAATCTCACAAAAAGCACCCCCAGAGCTCTGCCAGGTGTCTCCGAACACATTTTGTGTCTGCATCTGGGTTTGCAGGGCTATCGTGCTCTTTGCTTTTCTTTTCTCCTTCCTGACCACAGCCTTGAGTTGCACTGTTCACTCAGGTTCCCTCTGCTTTCCAGCACACCGTTTTTTTGCATTTTTATTTGCATTAGATTACTGGAGCAGGAGTCTAAACACTTAAGTTACTGCAAATCCCTCCTCATATGGAAGTCTGTGAGCTGTAAAATATTTAAACTGTCTACAGTTGTACCTCGTTTGTTTACACATTTCCAGTGGGCTGCTAAAAGGTAACATACCGCAATAGAAGAAAGATCCAAGACTGCTGATTCTGATTTCATAACAGCTCTAAAAGTGCCCCGAATACTTGCGTTAACTTGATGGAGTAATATACACCCCAACTTTTTGAAGCCTTAGGGCTTTTCTCCACTCTTTGCTTTATGCTTTCGTTCCGATCCTTGGGGAAAGCGAGGTTCGGTGGGTCTTGTTGCAGTTACTGCTGGAGTCATCCACAAATCGTCCGCCACTCCCCTGCCCTCGTCCTCCGCAGCTGGGTCTCTCAGCCCCTTTTATTATATTTCTCCCTGATGAGGGAGAGCTCCAGGGCTTGGTGGGCAACTGAACAGGGAGTTGGATGTGTCTCTCTTCAGAGCGCTTGTAAATGTCTTGTAGAAAAGGAAAAGAGTGTTGTGATTCTTCAAAGAGCAGCGAGAGGAGGTGATAGATGACTAATCAGTCCCAAGGCAGCAGAGGGCATCAACGAGTTTGAAGATTCATCTCTGGAGCTGAATGAAAATAACCAGACACTGTGCTGAATAATTAACAAGACAGACTTCAGCTCTTTTCCTGTTTTCATGTTAGCCTTGAACAAACTCAAGAAGGTCTCAGGTATATCTTGAGGTTTTTTTTCCAATAATTTTTGAACGATATACAAATAATAGCGCTAATCAGTTTCACAAATCACGATGAGATTTCCATCACCTGACTGGGTGCAGTGCATATATATGCAGGTGTGGATAAAGATTATCACTGTAAATGCATAGTTTTCAAGTTGTTTATTTGAATGCAAACTTCATTTCTGAAAATTCACACCTTTGTTACAAATTTCATCGTTTACTCTGGAAATCCAGTCAGTTAACTGTGGTGTTTAAGCTAGTTAAGATTATTTGGTGGAATTACTAATAAAAATTGAGCTTGGCAAAGCAGATTTGCTTAGTAATTCAAGCAAATGTGTGCAGGATTATATTGTTACTTTCCTTAGCTCTCGGTGATGAGGCAGAGGAATAACACTTTCCCCTAACACATTCAGCTTTTCCCGAAAGAGAATCAGTGTCAGCCGCCTCGGACCAATGCCTCCACTTTCTCTTGGATGCCTGACATCAAAACATTTGTTCAGCGGTCCTCTAAGAATAAACCCAAACTAAATACCTTTCACCGTGTGCTCTCTGATTAATTCACTAATTTTAATTAATATTATATTGTTATCTAAATGTAGTCTCACATAGTCCCTATGCTAGAATATTAGTGATATCTCACAGATGGACGAACGGAGGCAATGTTTTACGTGATGTGACATATCAAATCACATGGCAAGGCCACCGAGATATCCCCGGTTTGAGAGCTCTACTTTAACAGCCGGATCAACTTATTTTCGTTTCATGAGCAAAAACAAATTTAGAAGTCCAGTCCCCCCTGAGCTCCTCCAGGGCTGCTACAGGAGATCTCCAGTGCTATGGTGAAGGGTCAGCAATTCCCCTGGGCCCTCTGTTTCTCCGTCAGAGGTCTCTTTCCACTCTTTGGAAGTTTACGGTGAATGGCAAGGAGCCAGCCCCCACGGGCATGGGATGGAGGTGGCTTGTTCTCAGGTGTTTAAAATTCTGACAAACAGTTTGCAGTTCTAGCAGGGATCAACACATTTCTAGAATTAAAACCAACATCTTGGATAGCAAAAATGCTCTGAACAAGGACTCTTTCTTCAACCCAATGCACAAGGGACCTTTCTTTAGCAAGCTATAAAATCACTTACTATAAATCAATTATTTTTGTACTGATTTATTAACTGCTCTCCAGCTGTTCAGATTGGCACTTAAAGAAAATTCCTGGATGGACCTACTGAAATTTTCAAAAGCATTTTCTGTGGAGTACTGTTGGTCCAACCTCATTACAGTCTTCTCTGGTAACCCACGTATTCCTAAACACTCTTAAGCTGGCAAGGACGGAAGCACCAATCCACACGGAGTACATCCGATCTTGTGGTGAGATGATCTTGACATGAGTTGTGTTGGGAGCTCCTGCCTGGAGCTCCTTCAGAAGCCTCTCCTTGAAATCTCAGAGAAGAGTCGATCTGCCCGATAGCAGCATGTTCCTTAGGACATTGGACTGGATATGCTCACAACACTTGGCGGTGCTCTGGAGGACCATCCTCCCAACCCCTGGCCCGGGGACTTCTGCCTCTGTGGGCGCAAAAAGCACTTCAGAAGCTCGGAATAGCTAGTCTCCTGCCTTGACAGCCCTTCCATCAGGGGGAATGTGTTCACACATAAGTTTTTCAGGCTTTTCCTACATATTTTGGCTAGGATCTAAAGCAACACAGTGCAGCTTCTCCTTCATATCCCTGACAATTTCTCTCTCTGCTGTGCTTATAAAGCAGTGTCCGGTCTCCAGGAGGAGCCTGGTAAGGTATTCGGTTACACCTCTGCCTGCAAAATCCAGATTGGAAATGCCACGTAGCAGGTAACGGCCTTTGTAGACGGGAACCGTGATGGTGACACCGTCGTCACTGTCCCACACTAGTCCCGTTGTCGGACACAGGCATAGAGGGCTGTGAACACCGCAGAGTCATGAAAGGAGCCGGTGCCTGGAAGCTCCCAAACATCATCTCAGCCATTTTGTCTCGATGGGATGAAGGATTGAGAAGGGTCTTGGTCAGCAGTGCTGGCCCCACAAGTGGTTTCATTTTGAGTTCACGTTTGTATAAGTCTCTCCAAATCTTCTCCATGACAACCCAGGATGTAACTACCGCATTTTCCATTGGGTAAGTAAAAGACAAAATCCCCATTTTGGACTGGGTTTCTTTCCAATATAGCAGTCCTTATGACTCACCCCAAACACAAAAAGTGTGAATTTGGGGTATTCCACAACAGTAGAAATAACTAAACGGGGTGCCCATTCCCCTGACAGACCAGCCTTACACTGCAGAGAGCAGATGTCAAAAATCACTGTGCAGGTCCCTGCCACTGCGCATTGGCCATCCTGCGCAGGGCGATGCCGTCCCTGGCAGCAGCTGCTGGCACAGAGCATCGGCGAGATGTTCTAGATCCCCCAGTCACAACCAGGCACTGCTCCGCCGAGCTCACCGTCCTCCGCAGCTGCACCGGCAGTGCTGCTTCCTCAGGGAGCCGGCAGTGCCTGTACTTGGAAGTGAAACTGGGTGTTCTTACATCCCAGATAAATTACAGCAGAGAATCAATGGATTTTTTTCTGACCCTCAGGCACAGAGGAGGGTCGGTTACAGTAATTGCATTTGCATTGATTTATATTTGGATTCTGTTTGGGGTTTTGTTGGGTTTCTAAAGGAAACATTTTTAACGAGGTCAAAAATTACATGAGAGCTAGTTTCAGAATACAAACCCCAGGTAGCTCAAAGACCTTAGAGGGAAGAATCTTCCAGCAGAGGAGGTGTGCTACTCCCCATATGGCTCCAAGGCAGGCTGCGAGTCAGTTAACGAGTTACTGCATCCCCGTGATATGTACACACCTGTAAACTCTGTGGAGGCGAAAGGGAAGGGAGATGGTAAACAATAAGATCCTCATTACCAATGTTTCTACTCTTTTATTTTCATACAGGTTTTGTCTGCCAACAATGCCGAGGCACAGAGCGCCAGAGTTGCCTGGACAGCAACGTGCACGGCCGGCACCACGAAGCCTTCGAACATGATGTCCGCCATTTTTTCCCGATTCTGCAGAGGACTCGGGGGTTTCAGTTGGCAGCATTGGCCTTTCACTGGCTTTGATTCTCAGCTCATACTCATAGACAAGTCTCCAGATCCTTTCCATATCATCCCAGCATGATTCTATGTAACTATGGCATGGTCCATCGGATAATTCAAAGACAGGATGCCTCTTTTGGAGGGATCTTCTTCTCCAGTGTAATATTCTTTCTGTCCAGCTCCCAGCATTGGGGCTTTGAGTTTTGAGTGACCAAAAATTGCTGTAAAAACAGACCTCGGGCCACTGTCCCCTGCAATACCTGCTTTGAATCGCCCACACCCGTTGTCAAAGATTACAGCTGGGACATCCAAAACGTTGGGGTCTAACATTCCTCGCAGAGTTGATGGCTCCCTGGCAATGTTTGCCTGTTCACCTTTTACAGGGCGGTCACCATTGCTAGGGAAGCCTTCTCGGGGATGTACAGCCGTTCCCAGCACGTCTGCCCCCAACTACCTCATAATGGGCAGTGATACAATAATACATTTTCCCAGCAAGTTACCTGATCCCAGACACTTCCCTGGATACGGCCAGTGTAGCTCTACCACCACTCCAGCCAGAGGACTATCAGTTCACTGAGCCTGATCCACAGATCATGGACTGTAATGAGCCTCAAAGCATTTATTTCTCAGAATAAAAAGTCATTTATTCCAAAATACATCCATGACAATAATTAATTTTTTCACACATGCCTCTGGCTTAGCTAGGACTCCACAAATATTTCCAGGGGTTAGTGAAGATTAGGACAATTTTGCCTCCTTGTAAGTATTAACTGAATTACCAGTTTGCTTTTCTGACTAATGTCTGCACTGGAAGCAGACCTTTTTCAACTGAATCCTTTCTGATCCTTTATAGGAAACTCCTAAAACTCCTCTTTTTAAATAGTTTGAACTGTGCTTGGCACCAATTATGGCGCTCTGGAATATTTTCCCCTGCCCTTGTTACTTAATTTAAAGACTATTTTTTGGTAGAATCACAAAAGTAAAATAATAATTTCTGCCTCTTACTGGTTTAAAAGTCCCCAATAGCTTTAAACAATGCTTATAATACCTTCTAGTGCAAAGAAATTCCTTCCCCTAATGAACCTATATCCTAGGCTGCTGACAAGCTGACCTGCCTGCAAATAAACAGACACACAGATGTCTTCCTTCCACGCTTCCCTTTTCCATTCAGCACTTTGCTGAGAAGAACAAACTCTTCTTTGGGAGCTTGTTCAGAAGGATTAAAAATACCCTAGATCTTCACAACTGATCCTCATTTCACATCTAATTGTTGTGTTTTTTTTTTTTTAATTTTGCTTCGAGAGAAGATTTCCCAAAGAAGAAAATTTCTACAGCTTTGAATCCAATCAGATCTGACAATCGAAATCCATTTACAGAGAAAATTTCCTTTAAAAAAAATATCACTATATAACTTCAGTTTGAATCCTCGGCTGCCAGAGTTTAATTGCTTCTTCTTGTGGCTCTAAATCCAGGGCAGCTTCAAAGCAAGGGTGGCTTCTATTAAATTTAATTACTTTTTCCTGCAGCTCGCATGGCAAAGGTGCCAGCTACTAAATGAAGGTGGTTATGAATCAGAGGCAGATTCCAAACAAAGACATATATTAGAAAGAGATTTTAAGTGTAAGCAAATGACCTCCTTGTACAGAGACATTTATACCCTAGATGAACTACTTAAAAAAAAAAAAAAAAGCCATCTAACAAGGGATCAGCTCTGTGTATGTTATTTCCATTCTGCTTAGATTCCAGACATGTTTGTGTTAAACGCCACTCTATCCATTTTAGCAATTTCTCTAATCCTCTTAATATTTGTGTACATATATTTCAGTGTGTGGCACACCTGTTTTTATGCAGGCTTCTGTATTAATGTCAACAGGTGTCCTAATCATTTAAGAGGTTGTTATATGCATCGCACTAGAAGCCCCATTTAATCCCGCGTGGTCTGCAGGCAGCTTACAGCAGAGGCTCTCTTTTGAACATGATGTTGAGTATTCAGACAAGGGAATATTGACTGTGATTATTAAATGGCAGTCGAACCTAGATGCAGGAATGCTCATCTGTTCCCTCATATTGATTCTGTCATAAATCACCTTAAAAAGGGCATGTGTGAATTAACTTTATTACTGTAGGGTTTGTAAGAAGGGAAATTACTGTTTGTGTTTAGCTGAAGTACTGTAAACTGGACTCATAGCAGAGACAATATGAGACATCACACATTTCTCGTGCTCACCTGCCGGTATAGCTTACGCGGATATGACAGGATTTCACTCCGGAATGGAAAGAGCTCATTTTCTGAGAACCAGTCCGCCTTTGGCCTTTGATGTTTGCCAGGGGCTGCCAGCTGTGGAGAGACACATGAGGCACTGGGCTGAGACGAGCAAATCCATTCCACGGGAGCTGCTAACGTCTTGACTAGACGGCGTCCACTGTTTGTCACTACTTAATGGGATGGAATATGAACTCGAATTTGAGAGGCCCGTTGGAAACACAGTAATAATTCCCACAAAATGCCAAACCTAAATGAGCCCTGCCCCACAGACACTGGATGGTAAAAATTCACAGATAGTTAAAAGTGTTATTTATAGGCCAGTCTCGCTTGCTTTATGTCGGTACTGAGCACACATTTTCGCTTACCAGCTTACACGTGGTCTTCTTGCCTTATTGACCGTGTCGCCTGCACAGTGACCCCCCGGCAAGCCAGGGCTTGTCGTCTCCCCGTAGCCGGCTTCTGTCCGCGTGCTTCTGGAGACAAACACGTAACTCGGGGCAGATTCTGAGTGAATCAGGCCAGTCTGAAAAACACCTAGAAAAAGGTAATGAGCTGTGGAAGGTCTGAGTCTACCTGGGGTCAAACCAGTGGGAAAGGATGGGCTAACTCTTAGTCTGTGCCCATGTAAACCCCAAGGGCCTGACTAATGTGCAACATCTGTAACACATCTCTTTCCACATCCAGAAAGTGTTACCAAAAAGAGAGACAAGTAGGACCACAGACTGAGGGAGACACATTTCCCTCCAGGCCTTTCTACACCAGGTTATTTTAATATCTTCCCCGTTTTTCCTTTGCATTTATGTGGGTCTTGTCCTCAGCTGACTGTTTCCTGGATGTAACCTCATTCCGAGCAGGCACAGTACAGGGCAGCAGCTGTGGCGATGTGATTATAGTACACCGAATACAGGTGAAACCCCAGAAATAATAACCCTTCATCAGGGAATCCCTTCACGAAACTCACGGAATCGAGATTTTTTCTGTTTTACGGGAAAAGGGGACAATTGCAAGGAATTTATTCGCTCCCCAAACTCATTCCACCCTGAGTCTTTCTCAGTTTCCTACAGGCAAGGGATGTTGTTGGCTAACACAATTAGTAGGAAATCTCAGACACACAGCTCCAAGGAAGACCTGCCTATCTTTCACAAACTTGACAGGGACTTGATGAACCGGCATTAATTTCTCCATAAAATACCATAGCTTTCTTAGTCGAGAGATATCCACCACCTTACTGGGGCACATCTCCTCTCTTCCATCTTTGTTTACAACCCCCACCTAAAAATGCTGATTGTCTTCTTGACTTAGTTTCCTCATTGCTTCTTTGGACGGGGAGGACAGACCTTGGGCTCTTGGCTACGGCAAAGCTCTGTGACAGTGGCTCTGTCAACGGGCTGACCCACGCAGCTTTCCAAGTGGATTTTAAGCTGGAACTTTTGATTGCTGTGAAGCAATGCATTAAACACATCAAAAAGGTGAAAAGGAGAAAAAAACAAGAGGCTGGCATGTGGTGGACACGAGTCTCAAGGCAGAGAGTCGTGTCAACAGAAGTATACTGCCTTTTTACGTACAGTAGTAATTTAGCACTTTCTGGGATATCCCAGAAACAAACCAAAGGATTTGTTAAAGTGCTAAAGCTGAAGTGTTAGAAGTCTGTGCTTTTACAGCTGAAAGATCACAGTTGTAGAACGATCTCCCTGGAGCACGCATATGATTTGTGTCACGAATAGTGCATTTATGGAGTGAATCCAAATGCATCAGAAATAAATACTGCAAGAGAAAAAGCGAGGAAAAGAGGGTCTTTCAACCCAGTGGAAGTCTGAATGAGGAGGGACAAACATTTTCTGCTCAGAATACTGGCATTGAAACCGTATGTGGGGAAGACAGACTGGAGGCTGCTCAGTCTTCTCCATGCCCCAAAAGTCTGGAGCTCACAGCACACGCAGGAATTGAGAGCATCAAATGCTGCAGCGACGATAGACGTCTTTACCAAGTCGACCTGTCAGCGCATGAGGACAACACTTATGCTGTGCCACAAGTCATTCTGGTACAGAGACACACCGAATTTTATTGTTTATATCGGGATAGTGCCTGGAAATCAGTCGGGCTTTCCCAGGGACTGCGGATGCAAACAGCGAAGGGCAGGCCCTGCTCGAGAGAATTCAGTGAGACCTAATGGGTGGGTGAGACAAACAGGGTGGAAGGCAAGGGAGACAGTGTGAAAGAAATCAGGGGCTGAGAGCAGTTCTTAACCAGTAAGAAGCAATAATCACCATCACAGATGCTTAGCTCTAACAACTTGACAAGATCCCTTTCTTCACATAGGAGCTGTGTTTGATTGCTCCCATACTTGTTTCCACCTAAAATCCCCATTTTGCAATGTCTTCGTGACACTCCAAACATCCACAAAGCTCTTTGAAGTTGAATTTTAATGTGTTTATTGACACCAGTTATGATATTTCAAAACACATGGGCTACAAATTGTTACCATGCACTCCTAGTGTTTACAGTAAACCCCATATTAAAACAAACTCAGCCTTTCCTGATGATTTTATATCTTCTTGCTGACTCACTTGCCTGTGTTTATTTAAACTCCTGTTGAGGATTTTTTTAATATTCAACAGTTTTGAAACATAAAAAAGCCCTATCTGCAGATTTCATATACTTTTGAAACATTTTGCATTCATTTTTATGGGCACCACATGGCCAAAATCCTTCTTTTCAATTTTTCTTGCAGATCTGTGACTTGCAATATGGGCTTGCCGTGCTCAAGCCCAGCGGTTAACCCCGCACATGACGCTGGCCTCGGCGTTAGCACTGCTGCCAAGGCCTGGCCCAGCCATGGGTGGCTCCGGAAGCTCAGCCCTGATGCGGCAGCTTGGCCAGAGGAGGTTTCCCTCCGATCTCCACATGCTAGAGGTGGGCTTAAGCTGCAGCAAGGGAACTAGGAGTCCACATCGTTACCCACTAGAAACAATTAGGGTAGCTCTTCCTTCCTTTGACCAGGGCTGGACTGCTGAACTTGTGAGGTCTCTCCCATCCGATGAGGACCCCTTGGGTGCGTGGCCCAGCTGTAGTTCCTGAGGAACATGAAGTTGTCCCATGGTTCAAATTCAGGACTGTGACAGGGCTTGGCCACCCTCAGGTGGTCACGCTGAGCCAAGCAGGGCCAAATGAGCTGCCTGTCCCGCTACCAAAAGCGGCGGGATAGCAGGCACTTGGAAATGGATGCCATTGAGTCACTTGGGACCACGCGTCTTGCCAACATCTGCAGCTCTGGGCCATAAAATGTTTCAGTAAGCAACCCAGAGCCAGGAAGGTTGGGCCCGCCACCACGCGGCATGAAACAAAAATGTTTTAAAACTATGTGTTTTAGCATCTACTGTTACAAGTGAACAGTCTTATAAAAGTCCCTATAAAGCATGTGACAAGCCTGGACTCCTCGAACTGGCTCCAAGACCCTTTCACCACCTCCTCAGTGGTATCGTGGGCGGCTGCACCGACCGATGCCAGGGAGGAGGGAGCAGGACCCACTGCTGCACCAGGACCCACTCCTGTTAACGTTCCCAGACAGACCCTCTGGAAAGCAAAGCCAAAAGGACACATTAATTTTGGCAGTGAACAAAAGCACTGGGGAAGGGACTAAAATTAATGTTTGCTAAATAGGAAAAAAGGATCTAAACTGGGGGAAAATACATTTATTTTATAATGCCTAAAAGGTATTGGAGGGAGGGAAACTGAAATAGTAAACAAATTACAAAATACAAAAAGTTATCCTGCGTCCTTTTAAAGGAAACTTTACTGCATTGCTAAACTGGAACAGCTCTGGGGACTCATTCATGGTCTTCTACTCTTTAGACTCACAAAGTCTAACCAGCATCTCTAGGGGTGGCTGGATTTAATAGTATCATCTAAAATGTAATAAACCCTGCAAGTGACAAACAACTGGGAAGGTGCAGAACCCACTGGGATTCAAATTTAATTCAGATGATTTGGAATTCAGCATCTGAGAACTACTCAGAGTTCACATGTTATTTTCCATGTTGGAGAAAAGAAAATAAGATCTATACCTAGGAAACGATACAAATGATGCATAAATAAAAGTCTTGGTTGAAAATCTGTATATTTAAAATAACAGTCTTGATTATTTGAAAATAAAGAGAAGTCCAGGAAAAGATTTATATTTTTTATTGTCTGAACGCTCTGAATCAGGTAAAACAACCTCACTAAGCTGAGCTCCAATCACTCATCCACAAATTAACCTCTCCTGGGGAAACGGCACAACTGAGGCCTCGTGGCTCCACTCCCTGAAATAACTCCATCTCCGACAGGCTGCCCTGGAATACTAATAGGAAGGAGGCAAGTTTTAGGATCAAGGCCCAGGAAGAGGAGGTGGCAGAGCTGCGAGGTCCATTGTTCGCTGCCCCCGACCACGAGCACGTCTCTCCAACTCTGCACGGCGGTGGCACCTATGAAACAGCTGCAGCAACATCACACCATCCCCTGCAGCTCCGGCGGACCATTCCAGACCGCACCTGATGCCTTTCAGCACAAGACCGGTACTAATACTAACACTGGACATGAGAAAAAAAGCAAAACGACACTTTTATAATCCTGCAAGAGCACTCCCCACTCAGACCCCTGCCGGATGAGCGGGTGGTGCAGAGACGTGGTCTGCAGATGGCCCTCTGACGTTTGCGTACAGGTCCTGCGTGCCATTCCCTGTCACCTGTGTGGGTCCCTGTCTGCTCAGGTAAGAGCCTCGGTAAAAGAAATCAGAGTTGTTGGGAGTTTTGAGACTGTAGGATGGAAAAAAAAGGGAAAGCAGGGCTCTCCTACCCTTGGAAAACTGTTAATTCAGCACTGAATACATACTGAGCTGTGCTGGAATCTCATTGTTACTTTATACAGCCGAGTACCGTTACCTCTAACTATATTCCAATGGCTGCTGGACTTGGGTTTACGAGCAAATTGTTAAAAGCTGTGTCTGAGGTATGAAAGCGACAAGTGGAAAGCATTCCCATGAAGTATGCAGGACGACTGGAACGGGGCCAGCGGTTTAGGTCAAAACTCAGTCACATGCCCTGCTAGCTGGTCCGGAACATCCTTCAAATCCAGCTAAGCAAACAGCTCGGAGAGCCCTGCGCCAAGTGCCAGCTCCAGCTGGCATCCCGGTACATTTTATTCTACAGTTGTTGCAGTTTTGGAGGTTATGAAAAGTTTACTAATGAGAAACATTTCGGGGCGCTGTGCCAACAATTTAGGCTGAAGGAAGAGCCGTAATGACATGAGCATATATAACTTTGGTGGAAAGTCTGAAACATCAGTTCCACACTCTGAGAACTGCCTCTCTGTTTATAAATCCCAACAATTCTGAACATCAAGAGAAATCTGTCTGCTTGCTCTTAAGATGTTTACATTGGGCTTTCTAAATATTTAAAACCATTGATGAAATTAAAGACAACTTTCACGATGTTGTGTTCCTCAGTTATTTCGTTCGTTTTGGTTCGCAGGGCCAGTTCTTCTTTTGTAAACAGGAATTC
The DNA here is from genome assembly GCA_013398815.1 of Ibidorhyncha struthersii. NCBI lineage: Eukaryota > Metazoa > Chordata > Aves > Charadriiformes > Charadriidae > Ibidorhyncha > Ibidorhyncha struthersii. Next base: position 31,905 of record VZSZ01005770.1, read on the forward strand.
GATATATCAAAAGGAGTGCAAGAGCACTGAGCAGCCAGGGGTTCTGAGCAAACAATTCTAGTGACCAGGAAAACCCTCTTTAAATGATCTTACCAAATTTCTGTTGGGAAATAACGCCTTGTTTTGATTTCTAAGGAGGACGCACTCGCAAGCAACATAGTTTTCTCACCAGCACGGGCAGGCAAGCCGGCTTTCCAGGGATGAGTTCAACTTCAAACCTCCGCTGTGACGCAGAAGCCCACCACCAAACCTTATGTGACAGAAGATAAAGCGGCAAATCCCAAGACAAGTTTCCTCTTCTCCTCGGCTTGATGAGAGCAATTCCAGCGAGCACTGCCAGGGTGCCGGATGCCCGGGGGTGGTGCTTGCTTAGCCTGCTTTTTAATGGCCAGCCTTGACTGAACCCAGTCGTGGCAAAAAATAGTCCCGTTTTAGAACTGGATAACAGCAACTCAAATGGAAGAAAACCCAGACATATAAGGTGCAGAAGACGGGATGGGGGGGGGGATGGAGAAGCTGCCTCTCAGGATTCTGGTATCAACCATGGATGCAGAGGCCATTTGAGTGTTTTTCAGTGTCAGAGAAAGGGAAAGGCAAGGAATCATTACACTGCATTCTCACAACAAAACGATGTACAGAACTTTCTCAGCCACTGTGTTTCTCTCTTTCATTTTCAAAGTTCTCCTTTGGCTGGCGCTCCAGCTGGCATTCAGCTGACAGAAAAAGAAAATAAACCCATGGTTCCCAGAGGATTTCTAGCAGAATATTCAACACACTAGAAGTGAAAGAAATACTGAAAGTGCAAGCAAAACTTCTGTTCCCATCTTCACTCTAAGACAATATTTGGGTGTGGTAGGCGTGCAGAGCAATGTTTGTCTATCTACCAGTGCTATTCATCACTACGTTTACCATATTTTCTTTTTCTTTCCATAACTCCTGGCTTCGCTCATGTCTGGGTGTTTTCTAACCAGCCTTAAGGCAATAAATCAAAGCTGTCAGCATTGGAAGAAAATTAATGTGAGAAGTTGTTCCAAAGGCCACCGGCCTTTTCCCTGCTCTGTGAGCTTTGTTAATCCAGGATTCCTCAACAGCTTTCAATGTTTTGCTATTTTCATAAGGTTTTGAGGCTACAGATGCTTTTTTTTTTTTTTTTAAGGGTGGCTTTGAATTGCGTCCTGTAAGATCCCACATTCCCGGAGTTTCTTTAGATTTCAAAGAGAAGTGAGAGTGCTCAGCACAGGCCCAAATCTGACCCTAGGCCATCCCTGGCCAAGCCACAAGCAAAACCCAGATCCAGACTTGGAACGCACCAGGGTCAGAATCTGGGTTGAACTTTTCATGAAGAAAAAGGCGAAATGATTAAAAAACAATCCTCTTCCTATGCCCCGTAGTGATGACGCCGGTTGAATTATTCATCGCGAGTTATTTATCCAAGGAACATGGCTGGCATTTATGCTGAATACATTACTTGCAAGTTTTGATTTCTTGTTTCATTACTCACTCTGTTCTGTACCACTCAGAAACTCCAACCTCCTCATTTCTGAAAGTCTCTTTTCCGAGTCTGAGAAAAAGAACACTTGGGAAACAACCTTCAGCTGGTGCTGGTCTGATACAGCAAATACCTCCCTGGGAAAGGACAGCCTGGCAGTAAGGAGTTTTCCTGGAACTCGGCAAAGCAATGTTCTTACCCTATTCAGCTGCAGATGAACTCCGTAACCCTGGGCAAACCACCTGGTGCCCTATACCTCTGGCTGCACATTTGTAAAATGGACACAGGATTTCTCTCGGTAAGATACTGAAGGCTAGATATGCTGAAGATGATGAATTGCCTAGTTACTATGGAAACGGGAAAAGCACCTAATGCAGATGGATGAGTTTAGAAACAGGTCCACCTGACTGAAAAATCATGAGCAATTGGGAACGTCATTAGGTAAAATTCATCACGTTGTAGTCAGAAGGATTGTGGGAGCCACTCAAAACTTCCTTTAATCGGAAGTGCCGGCTTATTAGATTTGTCTGTGGACAGACACTGAAGGTTTCCCCTCGTATGTTTTCAAACTCTCGCCTTTCATGTATCTGTTTAGATTTGTTTTTCTCCAATGGCTTGGGATGTTTAGGTAGCAATGAAAATTCTTGTCCTACCAAAAAAAGATCATTAAAACCAGAACAGTGATTGCAGAAATCAGCCCAGAAGCCTCAAGACTGGGACATATCGAGAAAGAAGTTTAATTTCAAACCCAAAATCTCAGGAGCCGTTTAAAGAGAAAGTACCAAGCAACTGCTGAATGCAACTGTGGCAGTTTTCCCTCCACCAGGAGACTACTCGCAAAACTGCTGCTCTCTGCCTTTGGGACAGGCTTCATCTGCCAGCTGCTCAACCATGCATCGAGAGGCAGCTTGGTTAGAGTTTTGTCCAAGTACAAATTGAGGAGGGGCTTCAAAACCTGGGCCAGCATTTGCGTGTTAATCCCTGTTGCACAGCCAGTGGAGGGAACCCACTCATCTGTTTTTTTTGCCTGGGTCCTAAATAAACATGGGATTTGCTTTATTGGTTCTCAGAATCTGACTAATGAATTTGTTTTTTAGAAAGGTATTTAAAATATGGAGGTTTCCCCCCCTCCTGCAACACATCCAATTATAATAATTTTGAGGTATTTCAAACTTTAGACCTCGAACTACTCCTCATTGTCCTATCAAATTATCCAGGTCTTTGACATGAAAAGTCATTATTTGCAAAGCCTCCTGGTAGCAGCACTTACTGAAGTGAGGCTGTTCAGGTTTGGGAGTTTAAAAATGGGTTTGCCATTGCAAATGGCTCATCGAGTTACAGTTGTGTCTCGGTAGGGTAAAGCACTCAAGGCTTTCAATTGCAGCAGGCCCTGCTGACTCAGGGAATGAAAGCTATGGAACCGCTGGCAAAGGAAATGCTAATAATTAAAGCAGTAATCGTGACTCTGGGGCAAGAAATAAATGCCTACAGGGTGACGAGAGATTGAATAAACAAAGCAAATAAGAGCCTCATGCTGCAGAATGCCACGGAGCGGTGATTAGAGCTGGCAGCAGAACCCCGGCGCTCAGCGCCAGCACGCCGGGTACCGCTCGGTACGGCCCAGGGACCCGGGGCGCCTTCCCCAGTGGCAACATCGCAGGGCAATGGGTGGGAGAGGCTCCATCAGCACCCGGCTCCACGCACAGCGCTTGCTCACTGCTTTGTGCGGAGGAAAACCAGTGCCGCACTCCGAGGACCCGCACTAGGCACCCCAAGGGGTCGTGCTCTCCCCGTGATAGAAAGCCCATTTTCAGTAAAAGTGGAGGGTGCTGCCCCTGCGTAATGGGCATGACGGGTCCATCCCGACGTTAAAATCAAGACCACTAACCACATTTGTAGTTTTTTGGCTAGAGGTGGCCTCAGTTGCTCCATAAATTATTTTAGAGGTATTATTACTGAAACAGAAGTATTGATCATGAACTGACAACAGCAGCAGTGGAAAGCAATAATGATAGCTTTGACCTTGCACTGCACATGACAACCAAGATCCTCAAAATGGTTTCCAAACAACTACCTCCTTCTCCCAGTCCTCTTCCGAGAGGAGCGTCAGCTGCTCACAGTGGAAAACAATGAACAATACAAATACTTTCCGATAAAAATTTTCCAGAGAAGTCACCAGTGTCCCCATGGTGCTAGCAGATCATACACTTAAATAAAATGCCACATGCAGCAGTGAATGAGAAGAGACAGGCCACATCCAATTTGGAACAGAGGAGAACTGCCTACCTGTTTAATTCCAGACTACACTAAGATACCTGGAAACGTCAGTTTTATATGAGACAGGTATAATCCATGGCAGGTGAAGCGCTAAGCACCTTCAAGGAAGTACAAACTCCCTGCAGAGGGTAGCTCAGATCTCCCCCCGAAGTGCTATGCACAGGCCATGCCGCCGAGTAAAGTCCCGCACACGTGTAACCCGGCCCCTTGCGACTGGCAAATAACTTAATTTACTGTCATTCGGGTGTCAGGTTCCACTTCCTCGTTTACCGAATGTAATAATATCCTGCAGTACCTGGCTTGCACAAGGGACTAGGTGAAGTAATTTGACAGCAAAAATAAACAGATGAAAGGAGTCTTTAAATACATCAAAGGGAAAGCGTGCTACTATCTGTGGGACCATCATCACAAGCGGCACTGCTGGATCCCGGCTCTGGGGCAGAGATGAACTTCACGTTACTGCCTCCAGGGCCGCAGGTCAGGAAACACTTTGCTCCTGCTTGTTATGCTTGCTATATACTTGCTGTTTGTTATATTGTATTTGCAATGCTTAAAATTCATGTGAGTTGTGTCTTCCCAGTCCAGAGATTGTCCTTCCCAAGGAATAAATTTTACCCTTTATCCCATTGTTGCAGATCTGAGGCTACGATATTTGGCCCAGGAAATCCTTGTCAGGAAGGCACTTAATTTCAGGAATAAAGACAACTGAGGGGGAAATCTGGTCCAGGACATTAGGAGTGGAAAGTAAAGATCTGCCGTTACACCATCAGTAAAATACAGTGCTGCAGAGGAGACTTCTTACCGAAAGGACTGGGAGTCCTTCATTAAACGCAGCTAGGAAAAAACTCAGTGGTTTATTTTTTTGTCATTTGTGGGTGTTTTTTTCTCCCTAACAAAACTGGCCTAATGATGGGAGTAATTAAATTATAATGCCTACACTATTGTTTGAACAAGGCAAACTCCCTCACATGCCATTAATGTACTACTACCAACAGCAGCCAGGGAACAGCCTCAACAATAGAGAGGATTTTCCAGCTCACTGTGCGATTTGATCTCTATAAACCTCCCATAACATATACTGTACAGCAGTAAATCATTTATAACATTATTATCCGCCCATCTGGGATCAGAGTGCAACCACTAAGACAACGCAAGAAATCTGGGCTCCTTTCAGCACTCTGTGAAATGAACCTCATTGGTAAGATTTCAGTAATTCAGCAGTTCAACGACTAGATCACGCTCCCTACAGGAGGGACCGTGCTTTCCATTGGCTCCCTTCCGAGCATTTCCCATGGCTCTGGTATTTTTATTCTCCAGTATTGCTGATACTTTCACTTGTATTTCAAAACGGTTATTGCTTGAGTGTGGTTGGCTGGTTGCAGTCCAGTTCCTAGTGAAAGAAGGAAGTGGTTTTGGAGAAAAAAAGACCATGTTTTCCAAGTTAGCATCAGACTTCCTTCCCCCCTCAGCTCTGGTGAAAAGCCCTCTGAAGTCTCCTTCTGCGAAAGCCCTTCTGAATGTTCTAGCTCAGAACTGGAGTAGGAAAAAACCTGGTGAGAGTCAGAGCTCGCCCTGGGCTGGGCTGTGAGTGTGGAGGAAGCCGTGGGCTGCTGGGTGCCCTGTTGAGGTGCCGGCTCTACCTACTCCCACCCGGAATGTTGGTAGAGCTTCACATGAGGTGGTGTGGAGTCAGCAGATACGCCTTTGCTGTCCCAGGATGTCACAAGCAACAAAAACGACCAAAAAAGGGTTAAAATGCCCTCCTGTGGAGCTTTGCTCTACCCACCATGGGCTATACCTCACAGCAATATTCCTCCTGCACGAACATCAGCCCAGCTGAAGACTCAGGTGTGACACAAGGCTGTGCATCTACCGCACAGAAAATCCGCACATTTGCCCCAAAGCCTGTAAAACACGACAGCTGCCAGCTTCGGCTCGCAGATGAAATTTCAAGCTGAGATCTCAAAGTGACATTCAGGCAGTAGGATGTTGCCTACAGCTTGACCAAAGGAAACGTTTTGCATGACCTTCTGGGAACAATGTCTCCCAAATCCCACACAGACCAAATGCGTGGGCATCCAAACAGTAAAAAATACAAATTAAAACACAAGCCCATGACTTCACTCGTTACCTACAGCATGAAAGGAAGCCTGCGGAGCGCTGGCTGTCACCAGCCCACGAGGAGCTCGTTGACAGGCAGGAGAAGAGGGCAGAGCTGTCCTGGCAGAGCTGGGCTCTTCCGCAAGGGCAGTACGTCTTCAGGAGAGGGGAACAAATCAGAGGGAGTAGGGGAAAACTTGTGTCACTGGCCATGATGTGAAGAACTCATGAACATGGCAGAACACAATTTTCTGTATGATTTTTCAGCATAAAAGTCAGTAAAGGGAAAGCTGAGGCAGTGACAGCGCAGCCATCGGCAAGCTGCTTATAATCAGATTCGCATTAGCACTGAACCTGCAATCTTTTCTATGCACACCTACAACAGTATGAGCATTAAATAAAAATAACAGAGCTCACCCAATCTATTCAAAGCATCATTTATTTCAGAGCCTCTGAATAATTTTATGTAGGCTTAATCAATTCATATATGCATACATTGATTTATCTGAACTGGTTACCTAAAACCAAGCCAGTTCTTTGGCTGCAAACCTATAGTTTTTCACACGTTCTTCAGAATAAAAGGAGAAATTCACTGCTTTTGTACTGAGCTGCTTTTAATCCAAAAGAAGCGTATCAAGAAAGAGACCGACTCACAAAAAGCTACCCACTGCCCCTCGGTTATTTGCTGCAATTAATGTTTTTGTACCAGCCCTTTTAGAGAAGATTCTTTTTTAACGTATCAAGCCACAAGACTGGATTTTCTTTGCGGAAATGTTAAAAGACAATATGAGAAAAGCCCTCCTAGAAAACCTACAGTCCTCCACCCGTTGAGCAACAATAGCTAACACAAACCGTGGGGAATAAAACCCTCCGGCCGAAGCAGACAGGGAGAGCACTGTCCACCGCACAGCGGCTGCTGCTTAAATTGCAAATGCCTACGCCGGCGCGGGCTCGGTGTCCCTGCGCGTTCGGCTGCCCAAGCACAATACCTTCCATTTCTTTACAGAGCCGGGGATGACTGACATGCCCTCCTTTTCCTAAGGAGGCCAAACTCAATCCAGCTCCCTTTTGGGACGCCCCTCCTGAAAGCCGTCCAAATCTCGTCTCTCTGGTTCTGCTTCTGATCTGTCCCTGCTGCGGTAGGTAGTGAGCAAAGCCTTTTTTTCATCAGGGCAATCCCCAGCCCTGCTCACATGTCATATCTTTTCAACACACCTGACGGGGCAAAACACACCTTGGCTCTGTTTCTGCCGAGGCTGAGTGCTCAAACAGCTTTGCTGGAAGCTCAACAACAGCGCCGCGAGGCTGCAGGTTTGTTCTGCTTGCAAGACCTCAAACCATACCTGAATGGAAGGGTTTTTCCTCTGTTTGTCACATCAGCAGCTGAGGCTCATAATAGTCTGTACGTCATCACTGTGATGATGGTAGATGAACGGAGCAGCCTCCTCGCAGGTCAGCGAGTGTGGCCCTCGGTCCCACTGCCTGAAGTCCTTGTGCTCCTGCCCAAGAACTGTTCTACCAGCCCAGCTGGGCCAGTGGTGGCCCCCGGCGTGCAAGGAGCTGGCTGCGTACTGCCTCCACAGCTTGCAATGCAGGCTGGAGCCTGTGGGTACCGGGGCACGAGCGCTGGCCTGAGGGATGCTGGCTGTGATGAAGAGGGGAGAGAGGGAATCATCATCTCCACGATTTACCTGGAAGTCTCCTGCATCATGTACTTTGGTAGCTGTATTCCAAATAAGCTGCAACTGTGGATATCTCAGTGTCCCGAGTCTCCTTTCCAGGGTCATTGTCCCCATTTCACAGAATCACAGAATGGTGGGGGTTGGAGCTCCCCCAGTGCCACCCCCTGCCAGAGCAGGGGCACCTCCAGCAGTCGCACAGGACGGCGTCCAGGCAGGTTTGGGATGGCTCCAGAGTGGGAGACTCCCCCACCTCTCTGGGCAGCCTCTGCCACTGCTCTGCCACCCTCAAAGGAAAGCGTCGCTCCTCACACCCTCACACATCTTCAGCTGTACCTCACTAAGACATCAGAGAATTGGCACCTATGGCTAATAAGCCTCTGTGACACGTTCACTTGCAAAGCTAAATGACACAAAGTTCTCAAAATAAAAACCAGTACAAAATTACAGATTTCAAAATAGAGACCTCGTCTTTTCTTGCTTGCAACCTCTCTTTTCATTTTGACTGAAACAGCATCTTATCCTGGCAGCCAGCGTCAAATATATATGTGTATACACATACACATGTACATATCGACATATTCCAATCCTAAGCAGCAGCTACTGAGGTAATTGAAAATATTTGCATACACAAACAGATGAATAAACCACTCATAAGTGCCAGGTGTACCATAATAAATTTCTCTCTACTCTGAGTGGCGTTTGATATTCTTGCTACCGTCGAATAGCTCACATGACCTAAAGACAAAGCCATTTGTTCTAGAAAATCACACATTTTTATTCTTAGCATAAACTGCATTGTATTCTTTACATTTCAGACCTTCCCCAGGCCAAATGCTGCCACGACAAAAAGTTTGTGCACTGGGAACACACGCTGGCTTCGGTCAAACACGTACCACAAGCAAGCAGATCACAATCTAGCGCACACATACTTACCAGGATTGTGACTTTATTTAGCCTAATCTAACCTGAATGCCTGTTTGTAATGTAAGTGCATATCTAAACAGATTATTAAATGTAACAGCTTAAACGTAATAGCTTTTTACGAAAATCACTGGGATTATTCAAATTCTAGAAGAGGGGAAAGTAGAGAAGAGTGTTTCAGTAACATGAGCTGCCAAAATAGGACGGAAACCCTTTAATAGCACCTTGCCAGAAACAATGCATGGCAGAGTCTGTTTTAAACAAGATGATTTTCCAGAATATTGTTACTGACTTTTTGTATAGTGTTAGTGAGTTTTGTGTACACTAATAAAAAATGAAAGCTGCTATTAAAAACAAATCAATGGACTGTACCTGGTTTTGATCACACAAGGGCTGGCCATTTGCATTGGTATTTGCAGCATCTGTTCCAATTAAGACTTGTTTTCTAGTTTAAAGATATTAGTCCAATCACTAGTGTTCTGTTGAAAACATGAATAGAGCATTGTTCTGGCAGAATGTAGTTAAACAGACTCCACAGACTCTATTAAACAGCTTTGCTACCCAATTAGAATGGGAAGGAGTCGGGCAGACATGACTGTACTATGTACCCTCTGTTCCACATGTATTTTTATGGATTCATAGTCAATGAAAACAGTTAACGTGGAACATGTGTTAAGAAAACACAGACTGCATGCTGTCTTAGAGCATGACAAACAGCGCATCCAGCAATTTATCAGGATTTAATGGGCACCAAACTTAATGATTATAACAACTGTGTGTAAAACGATGCACAAAAACGGTGAACCATGCTACTTCCACGGGACGAAAATAGTTGTTTGAAGCTTGGCGACCCAGGATCCTCAAAGTCTCAAAGCAGAGCAGGACTACGTTCACCTTTGTTTGGGTGTTGCGTTGGGCAGCTTTAGACCTCAGGCTGATGACCACAGCAGGTAGTGGGACTTTTCCAGGGTGTTCCGTACTTCACAAAGTGGGTATTTATTGCAGACAGCTTGAAGACTGATACGGGTATACGATAATATTCAGTAAAGACGATGTGGTGTCAAATGGGGCATATTGCACATGATATGAGAGAGGAGGTTCATAAGCAGTACATATTTACCTCATTTAATTGACTAGGGATAGAAAAAGGCTATAGGAGTGAGAAAGATTTATAAGACATTCTGCTAAGAAATAACTGTGGAAAGCGTGATATTTATTGGTTGGTAACATGAAAACAAGGTTCACATTACTTAAGGACTGCCCTGCTTTTGGAATATGTTTCCAACACCTGAGATACTGCTAACACGTCATTTTCTGATTTTTATCAGGGAAAATGCTGACTTATCTGGCCCATCCTGGCACCAGGAGAAGACACACGGATTTTCTGGGGTTTGCTGTTCCTTGCTTTTGGATCTCCACAGAAGTGCCTCATTCACTTCACCCAGATCACCTCTACAAATCTGTCCAAAGTGTGGCACTTCTGACAGTTTCCGCTGAGTCAGCTATCCCCACGGTTTTACCTTGCTGTCCACGGTTGGGTAATACAAAAGAAAGCTCACATATAAACATGGCTGTGAAACACTCAAGGGAAACAATTCTACCTCATGCACAGACTATTCTTCCCACAGCATTCAGCCTCGTGCCTTCAATGGGCACTTTTTTTATAGTTGCATATTGTCTGCAGTCAGTTCAAAACGGGTTACTGCACTAGCTGTGGAAAATCCCTGTGGCACCAAGAGCAGAAATCAGGGCTTTGCACAAAAGAAGCCTCAATCCCAAGAAACCAACCATATTTCAAACCACATCGCACTCTGGCAACATTCCTTCTTAACATTCCTGCAGCCCGAGCCAGGTGAGGGCAATGCTACAGGGACTGCCCACAACATTTTGGGCTCAGTCTCCAAGCCCACAAGCTACCTTCCCTTCACCCACAGCTTTCATCCACTTTGGCCTCTGCCCAAGGCGCTCGATCTCTGCTGGCAGGGAGATGGGGACCGGCCGGGATCGCCGCCGGGCTCAGCAGAGCAGCTGGGCTGGCGAACAGCTCTCTCCGCTGGCTGGAGGACCAGGCAAGGCTGAGTGCCACGGAGGAGGCAACCGGGAGAAGGTCCTTGAGGGACCACGCGCATCAGAGTCCTTACCGACGCCGGTGCCTGCAGACGCAGCGGGGACTGGATGCCTCGGCCACATGGGCAGCTTTAAGGCACATGCGGGGAAATGTACCTCGTGTCCCCTGCTGGAATTTTATAAGGTATTACGTACCCTACTCCAGCTAATTAGCTTTTGTAGCTTTGATGGATGGATTGATTCAGCAGTTAAACAGAGATAAATTAACTGTCTATCTAAACAGAGTTTAAGTGAGGAGGGAATTCTGATTAGAATGTTATTTCATGCAGTACTGCTCTTCTTTCTCAGCAAATACTGAAAACCGCCAGCCTCCCTTAGAGAGGAAGCCCACAGAGCTAACGCCAGTTCAGACCTGCAGAGCTCCTAGGAATTTAGCCAGCCTGCAGGCCGTCAGTGCACATATTTGGGTCACTATGCACTTGGTACAAACCAATGATGCTGCAATGATTTCTACAGGTTGAAGAACTGGTCTATGGAATGTAATTTCTTAAGACTTGCAGGAGCATCTGGAATGTATTTTGTTCTGAAACCCACTAGAACGCCCAAAATCCAGCAAAAAGTTTGATTTTTCTATTTGCTCTAAAGGACTTCTCTGTTAAAATGCTTTTTTCTGGTCCTGAAGTGAGAAATACGATACATGTTTTTAAAAGGTGTAATTACAGAACTAATATAAAAATCTTTAACAACTGTGATAAGGGCTTAGAGAAAGATAGGTTTTGTTAAAATTGCATGTATCATTGAAGTACCTTAACGTGTAAGTAGTTTAAAAAAATAAATACAGCCATCATCTAAACATGTAAAACAAACATGCATCGAGCTAGATGAATTTTAGATCATTTCATGTAAATATTAACTTTTAAAGCTTTCCAACTGACGAAGTTAAGGCAACAGAGAGTGCCACTTTACTTGCATCCTCATACACTCAACAGTCCTGGAATGGAACCAATAGGGGAGAAGAAACGAAAACAAGCAAAGAAATGTAAAAAATAGTGCTTAACATTTCTGCAGGCATGGCCAATGAAAGCTGGCACAAGGATGAACTTCCCTGGATGCCTCACCTCTTCAGTAAGAGTAATGTGCTAGCACTGGAAAGGTTGGCCAACTCCTAAACTTACTCTCAGCCAACTGTTGTCTCTTCACTCGAGTGCTAGAACATGTGTGCCCAATATTCATGTCACCGAGCATAAAAAAGTGCCCTGTTTTATATTAAAAATGTAAAAAAGACCGATGAAGAGAGCAATCAAGCAGCCTCTAGGCAGAACAAAATGAAGGTTTTTCTAGTCTTTTCCTAAAATACCCTGACTTTTTTGAGCCAACCTATCTGAAAAGTCTTCTTGACCTTGCTCAGCTTTGGTTGTCCAATTTTGCCAGGTAGCTGCTCCATGGTGAAGGAGGAATAAGATCTTTTTGTGGTCAAAAATGTGGTTCATAGCCTACTGCCCAGACGAGTGTCTCACACAGACTGTGTTCAGTCATCTCTTTCTCTTCACCTGTCTTCAATCCAGCACAGAAGCCGCTTTCTCCAAGGGCCACCGTGTAACAACCCGTTGGGTTCAGTCTGTCGAGCATAGGTGCTGAGGCCCAGTTCTACCAAACGGTAATGGCACCTTCCCCCCAGCTCCACGAGCCTTTTTACAACCTCTCGGTAGGAGGCTCTGACACTTGGCTGCTGTTGCATGTGCTCTGTAAATGCCACCCGGCTTTCTTCTGTACCACTGGTGCTCTGGAGGGAGGATGCTCAGAGGGATGAATGTGCCCCCAAAAGAGATAAGCAGGTAAAAATAAAACAGAAAGGGACATCTCTGTTTCATACAAAGCACATTTCTTTTTCTATGTTTTTTTTTAACTTCAAGTACCTTAATGAGGCTTAGTCACACCAAGGAGAGCCAAGGGTATGAGATTTTTCTTTTCTGTTGAAGAGGCTGTAGATACATTAAAACTAATTACTCCTTGTTTTATGCTCCAGTAGGACAAGAAATTCCATTTAAGTTAGGATAGGAATTAATGCCAGTGGACAACTTCTTCTACAGTGTTTAAAGGAAGAATCAGGCAGCATTCAGTGGCAGAGCTCTCGGGAGCAATCCCATTGCCCCAACCTCAGCGCTGCTACACCATGTTATTGTGCAGCGTCAGGTGCCATCACAGCTAAGGGGGGACATGCCCTCGCTGCCCACCACAACATCTTCCAGGCTTTTAGTAAAAAGCCAAGGGCCCAACCAGCTTGCTGGCTGCCGTTCAGTTCACACTTGGAAGGCAATGGTGGATCACAGTGTCTCCGGACTATTTTGCAGATCACCTGCCTAGATGAGCACAAGCCCTAAAAACGCAAATCTAACAGATTTTTAATAAGAGACTCAATTCTTTCTCTGCAGGAAAGAAACTACTGATGACAGCCTTTACTGCAGAAACACAGCATTCCATAAATATGCTGAAACAGGCAAGTGAACTTTCAGTTCAGCCACCATTCATGCCCCAGCACAGCCAAGCTCCAAGAGGTTTTGTATCCTGAGAAAACCCCACTTTGTGTACTTTCTGCGCCTCACCTATGCTGCAAGGACAGCCATGATTTCTGACAAACAAAAGTGATAGAATCTTATCCCAAGGTCCTTGCAAAACAACACGAAAAATTAATTGCAAATCAATACAGCGATAAGGCACCGTGGAAGCTGCAGAAGCAGTGCCCCGCGCCGGCCGCCGGCAGCACAGCACTGCGCGGGGCAGGGGTGGCTCCGAGGGTCTGCTGGCAACGGTCACCTCACCCTCCTCGGCCCGCTTTGGCTGGGGGGTTTTGGTGCAGCTGGAGCTTTCAAAATGCCATATAATTTCGCGTAACGCGCTTTTTTTTCAATATTGCTTTAAAAGAGAAAAAAAGAGTTGTGTTGATTGCTTTTTTTTTGTTAGCTCTTGCAATAGAAACCAGCACAGCGTTAGTCGTTTCAGTGGCCTCCTCGGCTGCAGCATTTGGACAAAGACTGTCCCTTACTAGTCAACTGGGATTCACGTGGAAACACTAGATAAAACTTGTGTTACTGTCGTCTCGTGCTATTGCACTACATGCACGTGCACGTGAAAGGCACAGAATCCAGTGACCACCATCACACCCCACATCTCCACAAACTTCCCGGAGAGTGCGGGCAGGTCTGAGCACCAGTTCCAGCACTGCCAAACGGAATTGCTTTCATTCGCAGGGAGGTTTGAAAGAGATATTTTCAGTTTCCAAAGTACTTCCAAGCTCTGAGTGCAAATTATTATCATTAATAGGATATTTTAGCCCATCTGGGTGAACTGTGCAAACAGCAGCAATATTACCCAGGGCTTCTCATGTTTATGCACTTCAAGCAGATCACCTTACTCTCTGTAAGCAAGTAAGAATGTCTTTATATCACATTTGACTTTTTTTTTTTGTCTTTCTGAAGCTGTTTAGTCTTTTGTTATTATTTTAACTGTTTATTTCTTTAACAGCTCATTATTTTCAGTGGGCTCCTGTGTCTCATTACACACAGTTCAGTTTTAAGAGGAAATTCGTCCTTTATACCGGTTTATTCTGCCTAAAATTGTAATCACGTTTCCTACTACGCTGATAGTCGTCTATATAAAGACTATTCTGTGCTTTATGATAGAATACTCTTGTATGAAATATTTTTACTTCTTTGAAGCAAACTGGAGAAAGTCACAAATATCTCCAGAAAATATTCTTGATCTTTTCTAATTTAACCTAGGTACAAGAATTTTCATTCAATAAGACTAGCTTGGGGAAAAAAAATCCCTTCGTAGCTTATACTGCTAGCGTTATTTCTACAGAACAGAAGAGCTCTATCTGCATCACAAAATTTAATCACCTTCCTAGGTCTCATGAGACTCCGAGACAAATGGTCATAGAATTAAAAGCAGAGAAGGTTAGTACGGACAGACAGCATGCAGATAGAGGAGATCTGAAATTTCAGCTGCGTATGTGCACCGCAGAAATCTTCTGGCATTTGCAAAATGATGCAAAAACGCTTATGAAAACAGATTTTTGTGGCAGCTTCGTTACTGTATCATCCAGTCTAACCAGAAATTCGTCTGGAACATACATTATTTGGGTTCTTTCTGCTTTTTCTTTGGCCTAAGCTAGAGCCAGGCATTGCAGAGATGTTCTCAAACCTCTCCTCCCATATCCTACTGTTTGACTCTGGGGTCATTTCATTCAGGAAGGGAAGTTTGGCAGGATTAGTTTTTCAGAACACGTCAATCTCTCTCTCCTGCAGGTTCCTGCAGTTCCAATATACTTAAGTCAGAGATCCCTTTTGGTTACACATGGCACAAGGAATTTGAATCACCTCTGTGCTCAGCCACAGGCAGTGTGATGGCACAAAGCCCCTCAAATTGAATTCTCACTCAAGTCCACGAGAGGGGTATGTCCTGTGACCTGCCTCTGCCTCAGTTGCTCTGTAAAATAGCGATCGAAGCTGCGAAGATAGCTGTGTTCAATGAACAGCCTCCTGGCAACACGCTTTGCTGAAGGGATGAGATTTCACCAACTCTGTGAGTGCAGATGATGTACCACACAGCGAACCTCTGCAGACACACAGCGCCTCAGCCACAGCACAGTTAATAGGGCACTTAAAAAAAAAAAAAAAGGCAGAAAAACCAGAGAAGATGCAACTAGAGATGTGAGAAGGGATCCTCACTTCTCCCTGACGCTCTGCTTTCCTTCCAGGTGCCAAAAGATGGATGTCCCACCTGCATAGCCACGGGAGACAACTTTCCAGCATGTCACCCTACGAGCAGCACAGCCAGCTCCCCTCCCGGCACGCTCCACCCGCCAGAACCACCTCCTGGTGCAGAATCTAAACAACACCCTGGCCTGAAGGCGACAGCGCTGCCATCACAGCCAAGGTAGCGCTGCATCACAACTCAGATTTCTTAAGGCGTAAATCACCGAGGTGGTGCATCGCAGATGAGGAACTCCAGGGAGCGGCGAACACTGACCTACAGCGACGTGCACAAGGAGCCACCACCCTGCCCGTCGCTTGCATGTAAAGGAGTAACGTTCATCCTCGTCTTCTGCGCCTGGTGACTTCACCACTCACCGAACTGTTCACAAGCATGAGCATAACAAGTACATTAACTTATTCAGCACTGGTATCTCATCTGGTTTAAGTTAGGAATACACATAAAGACACCCACCTACGGTAAAGCGGAAGCGTCTGACAAATTTATGTATTACACCATGGGTGTTTCTTTTCAGAACAAGTTATTAAAAAACTAAAATTCACGGGCCATTTTTTCTTTGCCTCACTGTAGCAAACCCCAAGGCCTTCAGGTTTAGTTTGCTACTCCAGTCACTCAACTTTGCTTGTTGGTACGGGCCCCAGCACAGGGCGCTCCCAGTCAGAGGTGAGCAGCGCATACCTTTTTCAGTGAATGTTGACGTTACCGAAGCACGCGATAATCAATGCGCTTTTATGAGCTGAGATTTTGAGGGATCGAGAAGAGAAGATAAATCTGTGCAGTGCTCTTACTTGCAGAAATCACCATTCAGTAAGACCTGTGTCTCCTTCTAGTAAGCCTCTGAGCCAGGGAAAGGCTGGGGGATGGTTCCAGTTTTAGGATTTCTCCAAGTTTAACAGACCCATCAAATCCAGTATTATTTTTTTTTGGAGGGGAGGGTGGAATTTGCTTCAAAAACCAGTGAGTATTATTTTAGCTACTGGACAGCCTTGGTAGGCCATAGCAACACTCGGACACCATCATTGCTGGCTCCCGGGCACCAGAGGATGGTTTTCACAGCCTGTGCCCGTCCCCCAGCAGGCAGCATCCAGCAGTGGGGGTGCGGAGTCAACGGCGACTGGGAAAATTAGCTGGAGGCACCTCTTTTCTCTACAGCTGTGCCACAGTCAGCCTCACACAGCATCGTCAGCGATGCGCACTTTCCTTTTACCCATCTCTCTCCTTTCATGAACAGTTCCCACAGGTGTGGGGTGTTCGGTTCGCACCACTGATTAAAGAAAAAGCTCAAGAAGTACACTCCCTCAAAAGAAAAGTGGTTAAAAAAGAAAAACAGTACTCAAAGAATATGGGAAGCTGATTTTCAGCCCAAACAAATTGGAGAGAGAAAGAGGGGCTGGGGAGGGCAAGAGGGAGGAAAAAAGCCAAGCTCTGGAACCACTGAATTACCCTTAATTCTCGGAGCTTGGCCAACCCAGCATACGAATGATTGCACAGACAGTTCCAAAAATGACACATACACTCTCTCCCTGGCTCACTCGTGGCAAAGCCGCAGCAATGAGTTCTTTTTTTTTGTAATGCCCCAGAATTCCCATGAAAGCAGCGAAAGGAGCCAAAGCAAGAGGAGCTAAGGTGGTCAAACATTGCAGTAGCGCCCTATATTTAAACACTTCTTCAAGCCCTTCAGTTACCAAATGCGATTCCAGGCAGAGGCAGCCCTTTGTCCAATACCTTCTTTCAAAATAGAAGCCCAGTAAAGGCTGTGACCCATCGGTCCCACTAACCTTCTTTTTTTTTTTTTTTTTAATTTAACATGCCTTTTCAGATATTCAGCCTCTTACAAAGGAGGTAAGTCTCTCTCTCTCTGGTGTTTTTTTGGAAGGAAAATGTGGCATGCACCTATTTTGTTTCATTCTGTGCCAGGACCTATAAAGTTACTGTGGGCTGCAACTCCTGCCAAGTTCTAAAGGTGACAGGGCAATGGGCACCCAAAGGACGCTTCTATCAATGCCCTTTTATTTCCCTCTCTTTCCCCTTCCACCGAACTTTTTTTTTCTAATAGAATTACTCTTATCTGCAAGTGATTTAAACTCTAAGGTTTACAGAAGATTTAAAGAGTGCGAACACAGTTGGAATGTTTTAAACTAACAGTACAAGTTGCATTTTAAGAAAATAATTAACTCCCAGGGGAGGTGCGGTTCTTGGAGTAATGACAGATTCAAGGCTGGCTTTCCCTATATGGAGTTTCCAAATAATAAAATATCTTTGGTTCCCTACTGGTGTCAGATGAGAACCTGTTAGTGTGCTAGTTGCTAGTGGACTGTCATGGGTTTGGGGGGGGGGTTGTTTTTTTTTTTTTTTCAGTGGACCCATTAGCGTTTTAAAGACACAGTACAC
Organism: Ibidorhyncha struthersii; assembly: GCA_013398815.1. NCBI lineage: Eukaryota > Metazoa > Chordata > Aves > Charadriiformes > Charadriidae > Ibidorhyncha > Ibidorhyncha struthersii. The sequence goes on from VZSZ01005770.1 coordinate 49,608, forward strand.
AGTAGGTAATCTTGCATGCAAAGCTTTAGCAAAAAACTTTGTAAATGCATTGAGTTTATGTGCTTACAACTTTTCCCCATCCCTTCTTCTTGCTAGAAAAAAGAAAACACTTTCCTCTTTTTTTTTGCAGTCCTGGGTTCTTAATGTCTCTGTTCTTGCTGAGGACTTCTCACGGCCCCAGACAAGCCATAGAGGAGAGCGGCATACAGCCCCCAGCTCTGTCTAACGCACAACCTCTCCCACGGTAACACAGCGCAGCCGCCTGACCAGGTACAAGGACAGATGCAAACCCTCCGGCCAAGAAGAGGGCCGGGGCCTAGACGGACAGCATTTAGTTGTCAGCATTAGAAGTCTGGGCAGAAGAAGAGAGTTACTTGACCAGTCACTTGATGTCGTTGGGTCCAAACCCCAAGGCTTTTGCCCTGGCATCATACAAAATCCCCAAACCTTTGGCCTTTAAGGTGAAATAAAAGTATTGCTCTGTGAATATCTAATAATATCGTTTACTGAAATCTAATAATGTGCTTTAAACCTTTGACCATGCAAACCCTGGCATTTTGATTGGATAAACGTTCGCTTGAGCTTTGGGGGTTTGATGAAGGGAATGGACCAGTCAACTCATGGAAACAGAACATATTGGAGAGCTGTAACACACCCAGCAGGTATGGGGAGAAGAGGAATGGTTTTGACATTTGTTACATTTGCAATTAATAGTTGTGTTACAGGTATCTTTAAAGCAGTTTGCAAAAAAGGGTCAGAACATGAATCTGAATGATGAATCCTGGGATGCAAAACTCATTTAGCAAGATACTCTCAGAAAAGGGGACAAAATGGAAAGGCAGGCAGCACTGCTGTTCTTTGTCCTGCATGAGGTCCAGTACTGTGTATTAAAACTTTTTTTTTCTAAAGGTGACAGGTCATTATTGGAGGAAAGCAGTATTCAAGCTGATAATACTCTTTTGCTGATGTGGACAACAAAAATCCCGTGGCTGGAATCTCAAATTGTCTTCTGTCCAGGAGATAGGGCTGTCACCTTTTTCACTGCTTAGGAATTATTCACATAACTTAAAACAGCTCTTGAGGCCTGACCCCATGAAAAAGCAGTCTGAATCCTCCTCCGTGTTACTGGAGAGGCCACGTGGTTGACGAGCTACAGACCTTCACAGCCTGTGTGGGGGACACGCAGTACCCCTGTGACCAAGAAAGTGCAGACCTTCTTTCAGACTCAAAGGATTATGTCTTGTGGCTCATCCTGCCCTTGGAGCTCCCTTGCGGCTACTCTCTACCTTTACTTTCTCTCCCATTATATTGCCATGCATTTTCCAAGAGATGCTACACTTTACCCCAAGATCCATGGTTCACAGCTCTCTGGGGATGAGATACGCTTGGCCAACACTATCCATCAGCACCAACTGTGCTCCTGTTAAGAAGCAAGATCCAGCAAAGAGTAACTCATCGTCAGAGAAGCACTCAGTTACTTTAGTAGTACCTCAACCAGAAAAGAACCTCTGTAGAACACTTCACCACCGCAGAGGGAAGTCAATGAATTCAAATGGTAGGGGTGGTGGTAAAAAAATAAGACCAAACCCAAGACTCCACTGTGAGCACAAAAAACTTTACCCAGGAGTTAGGCTCACACGCTTTGGCAGATTGAAGGGGATCACCAGAGTTTCCTCTATGTCTTCATTCGCAAGCTCAGACGTCCTGCCACAGGCCAACTCTTTACACCCCTCCCCAGCCACTTCCATTCCCTTTGTTACAGCTGTCCCCCGGCACCCTCCTACAGCCTGTGCAATGTAAGGGCTCAGCAGCACTAATTAGACCCCATCTAAGTATGCGTCTGATTCAGTAGAAACACTATGTAATAATTAATCTGTATTACCCCAGGCTGCTGCTTAGCTTGTCCTAGCAGCACCCCCTCTTCATGGCACCTCTGTGGCTTTTTTGGCCCCCTGTTTCTAACTCATGCCTAATTAAGTCCATGTAAGTCAGCATTTCAAAGTGGGCACCACAGATTTCATCACACATGCAAGAGATGCTTCTGTATCAGCCAGTCAGAAATGTATGAAGAAGACACAACATTAGTAAAAGCAGCCCCTGACATAAAGTAAATAAATCCACTCTTCCAGGGTGTGAAAAAATGGGTTTGCACCATTGGAAGAACTAGTCTTCTGGTGAGGTTTCCAAAATCCTGCCCTCTTTCCAAGCACTAATGCCACAAAGATCTTTACCGCAACCAGGATGGTCAATCAAGCGTGGAAATGACAGTTTACATGTATTTAGCTTTATGACTTTTTTTTAATTTTATTTCATACCTTCAACAAAAGCTGTGGTCTGAGATGTTGGGTAAAACTTAAGGTTGCTTCTATGACGCGTCTCCCATTCATTTTTGAAATATAGTTGTGCAGGCACAATACTTAAGTGAAATATGGTGGCCTATCAGATTACTGAGGGATAGCACAAAGGCTTAGATGAAGATGACAATGACTTTATAAAAAACAGAATGGTTGAAAGATAACAAGAAGATTCACTATTCAAGGAGATTCACAGATCCTGAAACGATGCACATATTACAAAGTTAAAATTGGGAATGCACTATAGCATACATAACAGCCCATGCCTTCTCTTTGCAAAGTGTGAGTATGAGATATATATACACACATACTTAATGTACACTATACACATGAGATTCTCAACTGGAATATATTAAACCTTTTTCTATGATGTATAGAAGGTATCTCATGTCATGTGTACTCATGTCATTTATTTTCCCCAATGAAAAATATCAGGTGGTCACATTCTATAAGTGTGCATGTCATAGTTTCATAATATTTTGTTATGAAGTTCATAAAATACGACAGCAGTAGTATGTCTAACTCAAGACTTAGGTTAAAAGAGCCACCTGGATTGATGAGTACCAGCTCCATTCAAGTTATGCACAGCTAGCCTACTGAAGTTTAAGGCTCTAGCAACACACAGATGCATGCCTGTTTTGAAATACGCTCTTCAGCCTCTCAGGGATAGCGCTTTCCGCAGCTTTAATTACTTGCAAAACCTTTGGTCATTAACACCCAACCTAAATTCTATTGCAGGTCACAGGCTATTAAAAAAATAAAGTGTCCATGCTCCCTAAACAATGATTTGTTTAATTGTAGCTTTGGTTAAACCTGAAGCCACAACAACACAGGAATCCTATGGCTAACGTACTCACCCTGTTACACTATCTGCTAGAAACAGTTCCGAGGTAATTATTTCTTCCCAAGTTCTTGTATGACACTTCACGGTACTGTTAGCCATCCCTCAGGCCGCTGAATTTCTGTGTGTGTATATGCGGGCCAAAACATCTAGTTGCCACGATGAAACGTACCCCGCTGACGTGCCAGCACACCACCGAAACCCCGCTCAAAGGCAGCAAGCATTACTCTTAGAGAAGGTTTCATATCGATCTGCTGTATGCGGTAGGACTTCAGCCAGACAGAACCAACTCCTATGGAATACAGAGCCATTGAAAAAAGGACAACATGAGCCATGTGATCACTATTAGTTGTCAGCATTGCGGACCTTAGAAGGCACCCGTGCTCTCTGCAAGTCTGTTGGAAAGATTCTGCGTCGGCCTGTTAGGAGACTCCCTGTTGGTGGCGTGGCTACAGGTGTACAGCACAAACTCCATGGTTGGAGGTAGATCTTCATTACCTTCCTTTTACCCTGGTCTGGAATGGGCTCCTTTAGGGACACAGTGCAGCTGCTGCTGCTATATTTTCTACAGTTTCTTTGATAGCCTGACTCAAGGCAACACAAGACCCACGTCTGGCTTTCCTGGAAAGAAGCTGGCTGGAGAATGACACAGAACTAAATCTGAGTGCATGTACTCACAAAGGGAGAGCCCTCTCGGGCTGCCTGCAGTAGGGATATTTTATTGCTTTCATAATATTTTCCGGATTTTGAAACACAAACCACATGTGTAATATTTTTTTCAAAATTTACACATTGCACTTGCTGGGTAGTGCTCATTCTAGCACCCACGGCCCCAGATCTTCCGCAAAAACAGAGAGGGAGGAGAACAAAACACACCAAAACCTGCTGTGGTAGCTCTTGGGCAGCCCTGCTGCTGAAGGTCAAAATCACTGGGTGCACTCCTCACCTACTTTGATTTTACAGGGCAATAAAATGTTAATTTGGATTATCTTGTCATCAGGGAAATCAGGACAGAAGCTTGACAGCTTGCTGACTGTGGAAGGGGAGAAAGTAAACAGTTAGAAATGCTCTAAGCCAAGTTCACTGAGGCTGTAAACCCCTCAAAATTAGTTCGGTTCCACCAGGGACTAGTTTGGCCATACGCAGAATAGACCGCGAACCTCCAGGAGCAAGGAGTGCCTGCCTATGGCTTGGCTGGTGCAGCAGGGCCCCAGCACTGGCCCCCAGACAGCAAGAGTGTCTCTCCTGTTCAGAAGAAGGGATTTAGAGTCAGTAAGAATTCACTCATTTCTGGTAGGGTAAGAATCAATCTACTCCACTCTTCATGTCCTACAGAAATCTCATCACATGCTGCTTATACGTGGGCATTGTGACTGACCTGCAGGTGGATCGCTAGTGTTCGCCTCTGGCCCATCTTTAGCTTCTTAAAGCTAATAACAAGTTAGTTCATTTGCTTTTGTTCTCAGCTTTCCTCGGTCTCCAGGCCAGCTACTCCTTTTCTTTTAAACCACAATTACTACATCTTTTTCAGGACTTTCAATTCCCTGGTGCATCCCATTTCATCACGACACTTCCCCGCGAATCATCTGGTCGCTTGTGTTTGGGAGACAGAAGGAAAGGTTGGTTTGGGTTTGCTTTTTCTGCATGCATATCCAGGGGGAATAGTTAAGGTCTTACCTGCTTTGCTCTGGTTACTAAGCTGTTAATTATTCTGTGATGTAATGGTTTTAAGTTTCTGATCAGAGTAGCTTAGGTGAGAGAGCTTGATACTCTCCAGATTCATCGCTACCCCTTGCATTTCCAGCATTTTTTCCTCTGGGGAAAGGGACCACGTTCTAGCTGGCAGCTTTGCCCCCGGGGCAGATGTCTCTCTTGCTTTCCCCTATGAAGATGTCCAAGCTGCTGGAATGCAAACTGGAGAATTTAGAAAATAGTTGCGTTTGCTAGGTGTTGGGCTGGTGAACTCCTGGCTGCCATGACCACACAAAGCTACACTTGGCAGGCAGCTTGCCCCATAAAAATCTTTAAGAGGGACATTTTCACAAAAGGTGAAATAACCATGAAGGTGGGTTATTTTCAGTTAATACAGCATTTCAGAGAAACACTGTAAGCTCTAAGCTTCTGGCCACCTAAGCAACTTGGGGAGGGCTGAACGGGCCAGGGCGCAGTGCACATGAAGATGCTCAGCAGATTATTCATTGCTGTCTCCCACGTACGGTGCTCGGTGCCTTCTTCAAAGGACCTTTAGCAGATGTTTGAGAAGTTATGATCACATCCATGCTCCTGTCACACAAACTCAAGCTATTGATCACTTCAGAATGAAGCAGAGGCTAAAGGCTAATGTGCAAAACATGCATCAGCGCAGAAATTTCTGTCTTGCTTTTGGGAGCTGCAGATAAGCCGGAATCTACAATTGCTGTGCGTGCTTGTGTAATGCAAAGCGTCAATTTAATCACAGTGAGGATAGTCACTGAAATACAGTCACTCATCTTTTGCAAAGAGATAATTTTCAACTAAAAATTTGAAAGTTGATCGAAAATATGGATTCTATTTATTTACAAGGTTAAGTGTTGTTGTGGGGTTTTTTTTCACAGCAGATAGAATCTGGAAGTTATTAGACAAATCCTACACCTCAGAGCAGAGGTGAACCTCTCTGAACCCGAATCTTCCTCTACACGACTACCAGAAACCCTTAGCAGTTGGGAAGTTGAGGCCAGCCTCTCAACTTTTGAGTATTGCTCCAGAAGATAACAGGAAGATTCCCAAATTTTTAAAGCTATTCATTTAAAAATAAATGTAAGGGTTTTCTAAAGCAGCCAGGAGCTTAGGTCTCCTTGGAAGTCCTTGCATCAACCCTTCCGGAAAACCATGTTTACTGGATGTTACGGGTGTTGTGAAAACAAAGGAATTATCCTGTGCCTTGGGGGCAATCACAGCCAATTGTGCTCTTATTCACATCCAATTTGCTGCCAAGCAATTTACAGATCAGTGGGATCTACACATGGAAGAACCTCGGTTTGTAAATCATGTCCTATAAGTGAAGGCCAATTCCCTCGTGTGAAATCAATGGGAATTAGACACCCAAGTGCTTTTGAAAATCCTGTTAAGTAGCTATTGCATCCATAGGTTCCCTTTAAAATCTATCACTCTCCACTTGAGTCTAATGGGTGTTGAATCAAGCGCTTGATGCTTTCTGACTTTTCCCTCACTTCTCCTGTCCTGTGAGCACCCACATGTATCACGATCTGTGCTTCACCGTCCAAAGAAAAGAAAGATCCTCGCCATAAAAGTTGTGGTGCTTTTATGCAGAGACATGGTGGGAATGTTCCTGGAACTTTTACAAGCAGAGGGAGAAGGGCAGTGCGTCACACAGCCCCTCCCTGCCACTTTTTTGCTGGTGCCGAATACATTAATAAAGAATGCCATATTTTTATTACAGAAAATGCCGATATTGGACATTTAACGAGAACACAAAATATTGGGGAGTTATGTTTGTCATTACACATTTTAACGAGCATGTTCTCCATGAAGGAGCTCTGTGTCCCCTAGGCAGGGTACAGTCCACACTGTGTTGTGCGTTGCTTTGATTAGGACTAATTTTAATGGAATAACAGGTTAAAAATGCACATAAAACTCACATAAAGGGCCTAGATTTGTGTGTCAGGGCTACTCTAACCTGACGCTTTTGCAGCCACCTCTCTTCAGTCTCACTTCCTTACAAGAAAAAGAGTAGCTGGCACATTTGTTTCGACTCCTGTTGTGTTGCAGCATCGCCAAGTATACTTCAATTGTTGTCAGAGGCATACCTAGCCCTCTGCAATGTGAGAACTTTCCCTGACAGATGAACAGCATCATCTAGGGGCCAGAGATCAGCACTAGGAATCACACACGTGTGGCCAGGGAAGCTCACAGTGATCTGTAAGAAGAATCGCTCCTGAGCACACCAGTCCGTCACATGAGAGGTTCACTTCTTTATTCTTGTTTGAAGAAACACGCCGTGCAATGTCTTACATCAAGAAAACGAAATGCAATTGAGCTGGTTCAGTATTAGAAGTCACCTTTACTTTGGTGATTTTCCAGCTGGGTGCAATTACCCCAGACCACAGAAAGCAACCCAGAGCGCCTTTGCCCTCTGAGTGGGAGGGATACACAACAGCCTCGTCCAGAGGTTGCACAATCACGACAGAACTTGACATCATGACAGAACTTGCTTAAAAAGCCTCCAGAGATGTGGCTAATGTGACTATAAGACACCCAAACAGGAGCTGGCTTACCCCATGCCTGCTCAGTCCGCGCGCCACTGGCCCTTGCTCCTCAAGTTTGCCATCTAAACCACCACCAAGGCACAGTCTGGGAGAAGAGGTCTTCACAGTAGTAAATATAGTTCCCCCCTGCACGACACACACTAAAATCAGTAGAAAAATTCCCCCCCCCGATACCAGTATAGTGCCAAATCTGGCTCAGCACACAAGACAGAGCGTGTCGTGGCCATCAGCCCTCTCAGCAGTAGACCTACTACTCATTTGCCTATTTAAATCGCTGCCTCCTGCAAGCTGTAGTTTGACTCTTAAATCAACAGATTTCCGTAAGGATGTAAAACATCTCTATAACAATGATGATTCTAAACCACATTATGTCCAGAGGGAAGTGATATTCACCGAGCGAATGAAAATTGTAAAAACAAATAAATGATCCCATCCCCAGGGGACAATTACAGTCAATTGCTCTTGTATTCGCATCCAATTTGCTGCCAAGAAATTTAGACTATCAGGATTGACATGTGGAAGAATCCCTGTGAGGCAAGAACGTCCTAAATGATGGCCAACTTACTTGTATGAAATTATGATTCGTAACCGGAATTCTCTGAGTACGGCTGTGCAGCAGATAGCCGTCTGAGACCAAGACCTTGTGCAAACTTCTGATTACAAACATCCTCTTCTCACAGCCGTGCAACAACATTAGCTATTTGTTTGCTGTCATCAGTTCAAGCTACCATATTAGTAAGTGCTTTTATCACAATAATATAATGAAAAATGGGATTTCCTGGTCTCGTAACAGTAGGGAGAAAGGAGCTATTCGCGTTTTGCTAGTAGATGAATGTTCACACTTTTGGAGAACAAAAGCCTAAAAGGAACTTGGCACTCATTACTTCGGATACCGCTTTAAGTGGCAGGGGTAAAGACTAGAGCATGTTTAACACTTAACAGATGAAGCAGATGCATACCCCACGTGGGATACAGGACTCAAACAAGCCCAGTTAATTGATGTGTCATGTAACGTGGCTTCCAAAAAATGCATAAACAGAGCTCCAAGCCAAACAGGGCTATTTCAATACTTACTTTCAAGGACTTAAAAATAGGCACGTTCTGCAAGAGACTGTCAGCTAGAAGCAAAAAGGCAAGAAACCACACAAAGAAGGGAGCTGGGCTCATGCTTAAAGCCAAGCCTAAGTGTAAATGCTTTGTTGAATGGAGGGCTAACAGAAGAGAAGCCACTAGAAAGTGACAGCTGCCAGGCACAAGTCGGTCAGGTTCTTCCTTACGGATTTCCCGCTTGCGTTGGCTCGGCCACCGCGCGGCGGAGGTGGGCGCTTCCACCGCTCTAGGAGGGCAACGGACCGAAAAGACAGACTGGCACAAAGGAAAATGAAACAGAAGAGTGTTTAACGTATGTAAACCCACTCCAACAGAAAACAAATGAATGATGAAATAACAGAGGTCCCGACAGTCCATGTTCTCAAATGCGGAGTTTGGGGCAATCCCTGGCTATTATTTTCACAATACCTTGCATTCATTACTTTATTTAAAAATGGTGTACTGTGTCTGGAAAACAGGAAGTAAGCCATAAATCTCTAGTTTAAAAGCCATCTGAAGCCTGTGGACCAGATATGTTCTCAATCAGTAGTCAGGCAGTAAATAAACATTTATATACAGCAACTGCTCTCAACCAGCCTGACCTCCGGCTATTACAGGGCACATAAAGAGGAAATTTGTTTAGTCCCATAAAAGCCCAGGCAATATATCAATAGATTATTAAAAATGGAAACAATGTAGGCTAATGGATTATATTGATTTTAATAAACATAAGTATATGGGATTCAAAGATAAGAGTCAGATATGACATCCTTCGAGGCTCACCTTTAGGGATATCTCCTAAAATTAGCAAAACTAGATCTGTCAAGAATATCAGTGACTGCTATTTTTTGCTTTCCAACTTGATGTATTTGGGGCTGAAGGACTTAAATTGGAGGGTCTGCATTTTTATTTCTGCTTGTGAACCATGAATGCAGTCAAAAAATAAAACTTGTACATCTTTTAGTGTCATTGCTGTACAGAAAAATTTTCAAGCAATTGCAGGCTATCCTCAGGCACACTAGATGAAAGGACACAGATGCTACTGGGTTTGTTGTTTTGGGTTTTTTTGTTTGTTTGTTTGTTTTTTAAGGAGGATTGCTCACTCTTGCTGCAGCCACTATTGGTGGCAGACCCTGAAGCCTGAACCCCTTGTGTTTTGGAAGCCTGGCAGGATGCTCAGGCAGTCCCAGTGCCATCCTCCAACAACCTTCAAGTCTCGACCCGGCTAAGTACATTTATGCTTGCAGTCGTTCTGACAACGCCAAACCTCAGCAATCCCACAAGTCTTTATCTTTGAAATAGCTGACACGTGCCCTGAATATGTGGATGGTTGTCAGAATCCTGATATCCGTCCACCGCTTGGGGATATTTTCCCTGTGCTGTTCTGCTGAGCAGCAGGCTTCCTTTGAAGAGATCCCTTCCATTTGCCCACCAGGACCACTCCCGTTCCATTTGACCTGGGAGTTCAGCAGTTGGCATTGTTTTGAAAAAAATGAATTTTATTTTTAACTTTAAGAGAAAGTCTGTGGAAGAATTAAATTTATCAGTCAGGCATTCTCAGGGATGACGGAACAGAGAGGCTTACCAAAAAAATAGGCAAAGGCAGCTCTGCAGATCAAATTGCATTAGCAACTGTGACATAACTGGTTGTGGGATGAAGTGAGCTATGAAGTCTATTAACATACTCTAAATGTCAGGATAGGGAAACAGTGTGTTCTGTATGATAATTGGGTCAATGTGATTACAAGTTTAATCTATCTCAGCAATTAGAACTGGAATAAATTAAAACAACCCTTGGTGCTAAAGAACAAAACCACGGACAAAAGTCTAAGCTGTTTTTCCATTTGGAGGAAAGGTTTTCCATCGGCAGCAAGGCATAAGTGTGTACATCCCAGTGATTTAACAGTTCAGAAGACCTTAAGTCACACTTCCCTTAGAGATGACACAAAGCCAATTCAAGTCCCTAATGGTGAACATCCTTAAAACTTGGAGTAACTCAGCACTAACTTTTGTGGAAGGTTAGGACGCCTTCCTAATTTATAATAAGAACACGCGTCATGCATTTTATTGTACCAATCAAATGCTACTTGAAAGCAAATAAATGCAGGGCTAACCTCAAACACCTTAGAGTTTGGATGTATACCCAGAAGTTGAACACTTAGGAGCGAGCCATCTGAACTGCCCACGGTTGTTGACATCACAAAGAATAGTAAGAAATTATTTATCTTGCTGCCTACAAGTGAAAAATGGAAAATAAAGGAACAAGCCAAAGTCAGTTCCTTTCATTAAATTGCTAGAGATAAGAAAGTTGTCCACAGGTCAGGCACGAACTGCTGTCCTCCTCTGTGCTTTACTTTCTATTTCTTTCCTTGCAAAAGGAGGGATTGAAAGTAGGTGAGCATAGGTGAGGATCCATTTGCTTGAAAAGTCTGGATTCCCCCCGCAAACAAAATTCAGTGTCATATTTGTTGGGTTTTTTTTCCCTAAATACAAACTAAAGGCTGAAGTCTTTATTTAGTGTCAATTGTTTTCTAAAGAATACTACAAGACTAAACTTACAGTAAATTTCTACCACTGTTCATTAGCTCCCAACGGTAGAAATAACACCCTTGCAAAATCCTGAATACCTCACAAATTACAGTAATCTGCAATTATAAACTACAGTGTTAATGAGGTTTGATTGCCTGTTATTTGTGATGCCACCTATAAATGCCACTTACATTTTACAGCATATTGAAGTTAACAATCTGTTTTGAGAAGATCACTAATAGTCAAATGGACTTTTATGAACACCTTATGTGATTTCAATTTGTTACCTAGAAACCAAACGTGGCCACAAAGCATTTATCCCCACCATAGAACTGCATCCATTTGATTCTTCCCGTCACTATGATTTCCCTTCTGATACTGATCTTTATGCAAGAGGGCCGGTTTTCTTAATTAAGGAGAGTAGCATCTGAGTTTTTATGCTTGACCTTTAATCAGCAGTATTTTGGTAAGCCTCTAAGAGGACTAATTGTGTCATTCATATACTTAAGGGATAACGTGCCTTGCAGAGCAGTACAGAAGGCAATAAACAGCTTTTACAAGAGATTAAACGCCCAAGCACAGCTAAAGCATTTAGATAACTGCAAAAGCCATTTATTGACGCTGCTCTGATGCCAAAAAACACTTGTCTTATACAGTTCTACTCATTAAAAAGCAGCAAAAAACTGTCACAGCCATTGCTCTTCTTCCTTCCTGAGAGTTCTCTGTGCTTTTGTCCCAGAGATATTTCTTCAGAAAGTCTATGTAACTTTTTGGGTAGTTTGCTTAAGAAAGAAAACAAAAAAAAAGCTCTAAGGATGACTTTCAGAGATGCGTTATTTTCAAAGAGTGGATGCAATTCCCTTAACAGCGGAAATCTTGGACTGATTGACTTGAATTGAACTTGGATTTGTGCTTCTTTTCTTGGTAGCACTGATACAATCAATCAGAACAGACCTGGAATTTACATACCAAGCAATATTTGGGGTGCTTGGGGAACCAATGAACCAAACAATACAGGGTTTTTTGGAGATAAGTAGTATTAAAAAAAATAGTTGGCAAAATATGAAGACAAGCTGCTGCAGAAAGGAGGAAATGAAGTACTAGAAAAACTAAAAGTCTAGTTCAACTTACATATTTCATCATGCTTGACTCTTAGCAGTTGATGGCAATTAAAATCTGACAGCTAAATGCAGCTCACTGCATCTAACAGCACAGGGGTCACAAATAACAGCCTGAACATTGTAAGAAGCAGTTTCACAGTTGTGAATCCCTCAAATTCTGTGCTTCCCCAGGCACCACTTAACGCTGCTGAGGGTATAGAGAAGGTCAGTGAAGTCATTCAAACATCTTGAACATCTGTAGCATCACACCAGCATGGAGGTGGGTACCCAAGATTACTAGGGCCCAGTTCCTTTAGGGTGCCATGAACTAAGACTAAAACAGAGAAAATTAATTTCATTCCCCTCTCAAGAGCTCTGAGCAAAAATTTAGTATTTTTTTTTAATGCTTTTGAATTTCCAGTCAACAACCTTTAATACTGACAAGCAATCTTTAGACAACCACAAGAGCTCAGTATAAACTGTTACTGGTGTCATCTCTTCTGGAGTCACTTTCTAAATCAAAGGTTCCTTTCCTAGTTGGAAGCAGGAGAGCTAAGGCAGAAAAGGATGTCTGAAGTTAAGAACAGAGAAAGAAAAATAAACGATTTGTGCCAGTGTGTTATTCTCTCTGCCTCACAACAGATAATTCCCAGAAAACACTCAAACAGCGAGTCCAAACCCAGCACTACTTGCAGGCACATTCAGCACTGAGATAACTGACAGAGATGTCCAAAGCAGACTGTTTTGAGAAACGAGAGAAAGGTCAGGAACCAGTTTGCCTGGGTTTTATCCCTCAGCCCAGGCTGCCCCGAGATCCACTTTCCATCAGGCTCTCGGAAGCGCGAGAGCAGCACACGCCTGTGCCATGGTCTCACAGCGCCCGACACCCCGCCAGCTACCAGCGTACACAGAGGGGAAACCCCATAACGTTGCTGATTCCTATAGAAGAAAATATCTCCTACAGCTCGGGGACAGTCACCGTATGCTGATAACAAAGACATTCAGTTTAGCATTTGCTGGCGGCGCACACAGGAGATCATTTACAGACAGTCCAAAAGACTAAAGAAGGGATGCAATTTACAGAATCACAGAATGGTTTGGGTTGGAAGGGACCTTAAAGATCACCTAGTTCCAA
>VZSZ01005770.1:62965-246273 GCA_013398815.1 Ibidorhyncha struthersii
CCTGCGCCGGGGGCTCACCGCCCGCACAGTCAAGAAGTTCTTCCTGATATCTCATCTAAATCTCCCCTTCTTCCAGTTTGAAGCCATTACCCCTCATCCTTCAATTTAGGTCCTCATCTTAGTAAAACACCTTGCCACAGACAGCTCCAGACGGAAAAGTCTCTCTTGCCACTGCCAGCCACTGAAGAGGAGTGTGTGCACAGCTGCTGACGAGGAAGCACACGGGCGGACACAAGCTCATCCTGCCTCTGCTTCCAGGCGGGGAGATGTGAACTGATCCAAGAGCCACATGCTCAAGTGAGCTCGTTCGTGAGCTAACACACCTCACCTCTCAGCACGGCGGAGGGCGCAGGACAGCAGCACACAGACCACGGTTATCCCTGAGATGTGCCAGATCGCGGACGTGCCCCGAGATGCCGGGGACTTGTAACTCTACGCAACTCTACAGCATATTCTGCATCGTACGGAATCCAGTCTGCACCTGGTCGGGCAGAGGAAGGAGCATGTTTCTTTCATGACGCAACTGCTCTTTTTTTAATTCAGTACTTCCCAGGGGAATGAGTTATTCCTGCAGCGACACTGCTTGTGTAAGGCTGCGGAAGGCGGAGGATTGTGTGTGTTCACCTGCTCTGCAGAGCCCAGAGCTTTCGGTGATTTCCATGCTCTCTTCCCCTGCAGCATTCTCAGGCCCACCACCGGCTGCCTCAACTCCTATACATGGCAGAAGAAATATTTGAAAGATGCTCAAGTAAATGGATTCCTTAATTTTTTTTTTCCACAAAACATATCTGCATTTACCTTCCAGACCTCTGGGACATCTTTGTATCTTTAACAGGTTCCTGCTAGTATGCCGCATCCAGGAGAAGAGAATTAATGCATCTGCTGCACAAGTTAAGCACATGAACTGTCACAAAAATATTAACACAGATATGAAGCTATTAGAATAAGCCCGACTCCATAAACAGACTTTAAATATGGACAACCAAGATAACAGTAAAATAAAAGGACACATTAAAGTTATATCCCTTAAAAAAATTAAACAAATCAGTTTTATAGTGATAGGCACTTCAGAAAGCTCATGTTTGAAAGTCTAAGGGCAAGTCAATAAGGCATAGCTAATTGGAGAACAAATTGACATTCATAAGCTGGCATTTAGCACGACCATGGTAAACAAGGTAATAGACAGTTAATGCAGTGGACAAGGGCGGTGAACAGAAGCAATCCAGGTTGAATAATGGAAAAGGACCAATTGAGCAAATTCAAAGTGCAAACATTCTGATTTCAGCCTGCTTAGCAGGGATCACCGACAAGCTCGCAGCTATAATAGGCTTATTTGGGTTGTTGTCTTTAAAAAAGGAGTGTGTCAACCAAAAAAAAAAAAAAGAAAAGAAATCTACATAATGGCAAATGAATCCGGGTTACTAAGTGCACATAGCGATAAGGTTCAGGTGGGTAAATACTAATGGCTGCTTAGCACTGATAGATGTCTGAAATAACAGCAAGCAATCAGCGCGCGATTGGCCAGCGCATTACTTAATGGTGCATTATATTAATATAAAAATTGCAAGGAGTCAAAACCCAGAGGAGTTATTGGAGTTAAGCTCTTCCTTACACAGAGGTCTCCTGCTCTTAAAAGGTGCTGCTTTCTATGGCACGGAGACGAGGAGTAGGTCTGGGAGGACTGGAGACCTCTTTCTCATCCAGTCACAGATACTAGCACAGAAAGGCTTGTTAGGATTGTATAGTTTAATATTTTGCCAAACGCATGTCCTGAACTCTCCTAATGCTTCTTGCATACTTCATTCCTTCTGGATGAATCAGTGCATAAGTCTCAGCACCGCATCCACACTGATGGAAAGGATTTTCATAGACCATGGACTCACCACAGGCCTTAAGTTACTGTAACACCGCTATTACACAGACTGAAAGGGCACAATCTGACCATGACAAGTTCTTTAGGGCCTTTCCTTTAAAACTGGAGGATTTGAGAATGTTGAATGGAACAAGTAGAGAAGCGATATTTTCTTGCCTTTCACCTGACCAGTGGCACATCTTTATTTAAGTCTAGGAAGGAGGAAGCAAGGAGGACAGGAGATACGAGATAGGGAGAGCCACCGCTGGACCTACTGAGCTGAGTTTAATTCTCCCACTCCAGGCCTTCAGATATAGACACTATGCTCTTTCTAAGTTGTTACAAGTAAAAAAAAATTTGGTAATCAGAAAGTTTTTGATTTCTCAGCAAGAATCATCTCTACCACATCTCACCAGAACTTGCTCAGAAAGTCAAGGTCTGATTTCAGAAGTGTAAGTGATTTTTTTTTTTTGTTAAAAATTCAGTCAAGTTTGATGTTCAAGAATATTTGACCATCTTTTGGATTTTGTGCATTCTTTCCCACTTCAGTCATACAAGGTGCTCTTTACATATTTATTTATAGCTCCTTTTGTGCACCTTCCATTCTATTTGCATGCCTATTAAATGTCTTTCCAGAATTATTCAGATAATAGCAAGGAATCCCCCCCTGCCCTGCTCCCCGAGAGGTGCTAGGATGTGTCTAAGGTCTTCCCACAGCCGAGCCCAGCTGGAAGAACCAAGATGCAGACCACCCGCCCCATGCAGGATGTGCATGATTTTTATCGTCTAGCATCTAATATCGGGTTACTCCTTAGCCAGACTTCCTTATCCTATGCCCTTAAGTTAAGCAACCACCACTGCAACAGTTAATACTAACAATTTACATGGCGTCTCAGGCATTTTGTCTAAAATTAATGAAGTCCAGCCATTACCAATTAACATCATGCTCTTTACTCCCCTCCTCTGAGATCGATTAATGTTACCCCAGCGCTTAAAGGCTTCCATCCGCCTGTGAACGAGTCCGTTTGCCATCCTATAGTTTGGATCAAAAAGGCAGCTAACGCTTGCTGTATGACTTCCAACTTTTGTCTGGGTTTTCTGCGTGCTTGCAGAGAGAAGACCACTTTGCTGAGGGTTGGTAATGATCCCCATATGCCACCTGACAAGGCCACGAGCTCTGCTTCAATTCCCTTCGATCTATCAGCTCCTCTCAACGCCCTTGGCCAAGAGACTCTTGGAGCACTCAAGTAGTGATTTCTTTTGTTAGAGGCTCTGGCTTTGTGTCATTCATTGATCGATCTAGAGCTGCCAATTTAGGGCTGCACATGATTTTCTGCAGACAGTTATCTGCTGTTACCTTGTCCCACAGAGACATCTTTTGGAGCCTTTCTTGATTAACACATTTCCTCTCAACTTTGAATTCTAGACCTAGAAGTCAAGGCAGCCGTAACACAGATGACAAGCAACAATGCTGCTGAATGTAAACTATTTTTAGTATCTTTCTGTGTTTCAGGTTTTAAGCCCATTTTTTTAATCCCTTTAACTCTGATTTCAGTTACTTTACAATCTTCAGTACAGTTTTCCCAGTTTCCACCAGAATTTTTGTTGTTTGTTTGTTTTTGTTAGGTTTGGGGTTGGTTTTTTGTTTGTTTTGTTTTTTTTTTTTTAACCTGACAAACCTCCTTGTCGCCCTCCCTGCTACAGATTGTATAAAACCATCTTCCCCAATGCCTTTGCTCTTCAGAAATTTGGATCCCATCCAATCCCAACTTAGCCCTTGAAGCCTCTTAAATATACCAACAAGACACTTTTTGTCGTCAAAGAAATATTTTTGTGTTCAGACAGTCCTCAAAATAGATCTGGGAAGATTTTTAGATATGTCTATATTAGGGGTGACTAAATCAGAGTGGATATAATAAGCAGCAGCTTTTTGCAACCGAATAGGCAGCTTCCCCCCTACCCCCTCCAAGCAATTCATAGCTGGATTTGGGATATTGGGATAAGCGAGGAGCAGCGCGGAAGCTGCATCACTAACAAGAAGAAAGGCTTTTGCAGTGCTGGAGGCTGTTAGATGTGTTTTCTCTCTGTGTACACATGAAAGAGCGTGTGTGAGGAAGGATCTCCAGTACGGCATGCTTTCTGACAGACTCCACTGTATATTAATGATAACCTCATTTATTTTTGCAGGTATACAATGTGCTTGTAAGGTTAATATTGATAATTGTCTGAGTCTCTTAAAGGCTGCAAATTAACTAACTACACACAACTAAACTACGGAAACACAGTTGTGAAGGATGCTTTCTCTAAAGCATTGACTCATGTAATTGATGACAATAGTTTCCTTTTTAACTGGTTGCTGCCACATATAGCGGGAGGCAGCATGAATTGCATATCCTCTATTGCTAAGTGACAGCTAAGATTAAGCAGATGCTCACTAGGGTATTATCCCTTATGCAAACAAATGATAATTTCCTTCATAAGCGACCTGACTCACAAGGAATTATGTATGTGTGAGCTGTGCCATCTATTCTGAATTTCTTCCCCACCAGACACAACACCCAGGGCCTCTTATTTACCTCTCTGCAACTCAAGGAGGACCTTGCTGAAGCTAATGAGATTGTACCTGGGTGAAGGTGATAAGGGGAACAAGTTCTGTGGTCCTGGCATGGGGAAAGCTAAAGACCTGCATCTAGAATATCCTACTGGAAAGTCACAATCTCATGAAAGGATGGTAGTGACCACGTGGCTTTTGCACTCTGAACATGCAATTCTTTGTCCACTAAGAGGAGACAAACTGGCCTAGAATAAGGACATAACAAAGGACTTGATGGGAAGTCATGACAAGCACAAACCTGCATCTCTGAAGACCGCAGTCCTACTCTGTTCCCTCACCACAGCCTTCTTGAGCATCGTTTGGCAAATTCCTCAGTTTGAGTTTGTCACACGCATTTAAGCATCTGACTGCACATGTGCATACTATAATTTGCGGCAGATTTCTCACCCATTTGCTTTCACCACTATGGTTCCTACTGAGCTAAATACTTGGGAGGATTCAGACCTCAGCTGTAGTTGGTGAAGTGGAGCCAACAGCTTGTGATAGGAGTCAGTACCTGCAGGGTTTTCACATGCTGATGCACCACTGAAATTGCATTAGAGTAAACGCTAGGTGGAAAGATGAATGGCCCCAGTACAGTAGTGGGACCTTTGGGAACTTTGGCATATTAGTGTCTCAGAAGGTTCCCGAGAACTACATAAGTAAGCTTGGAAAAGTTTCAGGAGAAGGACCAGCACAGGCCACGTGGAAGCCTTCAGAACAATTATACTCATTAAAAACTGATATTAGAAATGTTTGGTTAGACAAAGAGCAGCACATCCATTAAGCTGCTGTTTACGTGTTTTATAAAAGCCTCTCCCACAATCACAGCATTTTCATTATGAGCAGCAAATATTTTAAGCTATATAAAATACCCAGATCACACAATGCAGTTACAGGCTACGTGATATTTGGAAAAATTCATCTTAAAGGCCCATAATACATGGGTGTGAATAAACTTAAATCAAGGAAAAGTTAGGTTTAATGATTTCAAATTAAGAGAGTCTTCCTCATAGGCTGCATATTTCCAGAATATTAAGAGATTATTCCTGTTTTCCCTTTTCAAATCCTGGTTTTGAGGATCATCTGCCACAGTCAGGCCAGTCCTCCCCTCCAGCCTTGGCAAAGCAAGTTCAAGGTGCCCACAAAAGTCGGCACAACTGACCTCTGGTGACTCGCCTACCATTTGACGTACCACCATGAAGATGCACCCTTGAAATTTCCATTACAGTCAGCTGCTACAGCTGGACTACATGCCATAGAGGAGCACCAGAGAAACAGCAGTTTATTACTGGAGATTATCAGCACCAGCTTTCTAAGAGGTCTCTCTCTCTCATGCAAGACCTAAGCAGCAAACAACTTCCCAGTGGTCATCCTCAACCAAGCAGAGGAAAAACACAGGCCACCGCAGTGATGGAACCAACGCAGCTATTAAACCTTCCCTTCACAGG
Source organism: Ibidorhyncha struthersii (assembly GCA_013398815.1). Classification (NCBI taxonomy): domain Eukaryota; kingdom Metazoa; phylum Chordata; class Aves; order Charadriiformes; family Charadriidae; genus Ibidorhyncha; species Ibidorhyncha struthersii. The sequence continues at coordinate 68,862 of VZSZ01005770.1, forward strand.
CACCACACCTTCATCAACACCTTGGCTGGAAAACATGATGACAGCCTTATCGGTGTCAGCAGAGAGCTCCTTCCCTCGGAGCCTGGTGTTCCGCACATGATCAGCCCCATTGATTTCCCTGCACTCTGACGCTCTCCCAGATCAAGTCCCCGGTCATTACATGGCACTAGCTGAGAAGGGGCAACCACGTTTTCCTCCCCAGAAGGCAGCAAGCTCTCTGTAGGAACGTTGCTTCTATTGCCGCTGCAGAGATGGCTCCAGATGAGCCCCAGGCTGAGGATGTTGTCCTTCACCCTGTTCACTGTGCAGTGTTTCCATATGAAATCCAGATGTGGTTTCATAGAATAATCATAATGGTTTGGGTTGGAAGGGACCTTAAAGACCATCCAGTTCCACCCCCCTGCGCCGGGCAGGGACACCTCCCTCCAGCCCAGGTTGCTCCAACCCCTGTACAACCTGGCCTTGAACACCTCCAGGGATGGGGCAGCCACAGCTTCTCGGGGCAACCTGCGCCAGGGGCTCACCACCGCAGAGTCAAGAACTTCTTCCTAATATCTCATCTACATCTCCCCTCTTTTCAGTGTAAAACCGCTCCCCCTCATCCTACCGCTCCACTCCCGGGTAAGGAGTCCCTCCCGGTCTGGTCGCACTGCCTGCCCTTGTGCCAGCAGGCGGGAAGCCCCCAGCAGCACCGACTGCGACAAAAAGCCTCTCCCCCAAAGAATTTCCAATTTAGAAAACCTCCAGACGGGCTCCTGTCTCAAGGCAGACATGCTGCCCGTGCTTTAGGCATTAACAAGTTTATAAAGACAGTTGCAGCACAACAGACATCACACTTAACAAGAGGCTGTTTGCTTAGGGGGGTAAAAAGCAGAAAAGCAACTGTTAGTAAAGAAGTAAGTGTACTGGGATATAAAAGATCTTGAAGTTTATTTTACCCAGAGTTAAAGTAAGGACTGCACAGGGGTAGTTCATTGTTCTGTTTTCATAAAGTCATTTAAGTAGCAAATGGCCCCTGAAACTGATACTATGATTTGAGTCATGTTGGAAGACATATTGAATTAATGATGCAGGTGTGGGTTGTTGTTCCAAAAAACTTTTTTATAGCAACAGTGGGAGAGGAGAAGGGCGGGAGGGGGGAGTTAAATGAAAAGATTTGGTCTATGTTATGTTTTTCTAATATTTGAATTTTAGCTAAGATTACTCTTTCTCCTCTCTTTAATATATTGTTTTAAATAAAAAATGCTAATAAATCTTGAGAGAAATATGTCATAGTGGAGTTTAAAAACTGTAGTGCAATATATAACAGTTCATAAAATATTCTATTCAAATAGCCAAAATTGTAGTGCATTTGGACCAGAAGTAGTTAACTGCAGGAACAGCATTTTATTAGCTACTAAAATTAAGAAAGAGTACTGCTGTTTCACAGCCAGATAATTAAGTACCGTTTTCTCTTTTTTAATACTATAAAATTAAACTTCCTGTTTAAATGGCCTGGTGGGGACTGTAGGCAAAGGGTCGTCTGATGAGCCCTCCGGGCAAATCCAGAAACACAACATAGCACTTATTCACACAAGACTTTAACAGGGTGGAAAACACTGATTGAGGAAAAAAATGCTGCAGTAAGCGAAAAATTGCAGGTAATAAATCAGAGATCCATTTTTTCACATCATTTTGGCTAATCCATTAAGTCTCAGAGCAAAGGAATCTATCAGAAACAGAAGCCACTGCCTTCACTTCTGCGTCTCCAAACGTTATTAAAACTGTATAAGCAGTGAAAGAACTCAATTAAACCCAGCGCACTGATGAGATGTTCCAGTCACGCCTGGCCCACCAGCTTCTCCTGGCTCCTCTCTGGTTAGTGACGGTTTTGCTAACTCCGTTCTTTAGAAGGGTTACACTCTAGCGCGTCATTAGCGCAAAAGTTTTCTCCGTGTTATTTTACAATGCATTTTTCCCACTCAGTCCCTCTCTCAATGTCTACCCCAAATTAACTGTTAGTAGCAGGATAATGCCTAGGTTAAGAGCCTAGGTGCACTTCTTTCACCCATCAATCTTATCCTGCTATGAATCCGTATGCTGTGAAAGAAAGTTATTCCTATTTTGACTGAGAAGCACAAGTACTGCAAAGACAATTACTCCAACTTTGCAAATATGAACATGAATTCTGACAGTCCGTGATTAAACACCGAATTTACACTCTGTGGCAGGCTGTTAAATGAAAGATTGCTGTACAAAGCAGGCAAGAGTCTCACCGTTAACTACTCGGCCTCTGTTTCTGTCTATTATGGGGTTGGTTTTACTGGTTCACATCTAATGTGCAACCTCCAGCAGTGCACGGTACCACCAGCGTACACCGGCAGCATCTCCCCAGGAGCAGCGCCCGTCCACACCCGGGGACCGGGTCTCAGCAAACAGGTCTTCTGTCCCTCAGCCAGGAGGCTGCACACCTTGCTCCTTCACAGTGCGAACGCTAACCTACTGTCAAATTTACTGCTCAAGTTGCAGTTCAGTTCGCTTTCTATCAAAAGCTGGAGAGGTTAAAAATCAGCCATGAAGGCTCACTAAGTAATAAAATATTGTCTTCAGTTTCATCAAACACTACAAGTGCAACTGCTGTTGGTCTGCTCAAATATCTTCTGTTTTGTCCAAAACCACACTCTAATAAAACGCTTCCATATACCACAAAATTACCAAAAGAAATAATAACGTTATGGTTAAGGCACTTTATTAGGATTTGGGAGATCCAAGACCATTCCTTCCTTTGCAGATGATGTCCCTTGGATGCTATGCAAACCACTTTGCGGGAATTCATCCCCACCACACGTTAGCAGCCAGATAACTAGGTGCCTGGTCTAAAATACTCACTAAACTACTTAAATCACTCCTCAGCCTACAGGGGGAGAGATGGGACCATTCACCTCATCTAAAAAGAATTCAAGATTCAGGGTTGTTTGGCCCTCAATATGTGTTGACTTAAATGCACATTACCGCTATTTCCCTGCTCTGGAGCACACAGACCCGTGGAGCCACAACTCCGGGTACAGACTGTGCTGCAGTCCGGGACCATCCTCCACACACAGCCCACAAGCCTGAGCTTACCATAGTTGTGTGTGAACCACACACTCCCCCCCCAAGAGATACTTCTACACCACCTCACAGGAGGGGAAGATCAGGTCCGTGCAGGAGACGGAGTTCCAATTAATAAAGAATTCTGAGATTTTAAAATTTGTGGATTTTTAGATGAGAGCATAACTCCAAAATACCAATATCATTTCAGTAACTTAAAGCCTGGGTTGGCTGAAATATTACATCAAAGCATTACTTCAGTTTCAAATTTCGAATAGTATATGTTTCTTCTGTACTACAAAAAAATACAAAAATTTTAGAAGAAATCACTGAAAATCCATAGTGACACTTGATAATAGTATGAACATGGTCTGTTTTATTCTCCTGCATCTTTGTGCTTACATTTTTCTTCTGAAACAGAAATTCAGGAAAATTTGACTTAGCTTTATGAAGCTTTTTGATGTAATGTGGTTTTGGCAACATTTCTGTCTAGCACCAGAGCATCACATTTTGTTTGGGGAAAAAAAAAAAAAAAAAAATCAAAGAACGTAGGATTTGTTTTGCTTAGCTTTCATCACTGATTGTAAGCTATCGCTGCTTCCCTGGGAGCTCAACACTGCACAAATCTTGAGAGCCTAAAGGAGTGGATTGGTTGGGTTTTGTTGTGTGGGGAGGGTTTGTTTTTGTTTTTATTCATGGGAGGAAAAAACCCAACAACAATGGACAGAAAAGAACAGGAGATAGTTTGAGTCAACCTTCTCTGTTATGTTTCCCCATGGCTTCCTGAAATCTGGGTAAAACTCACCTGGACAATCATCGCTTAATTCCATCATAAGATCCAGTGGACAATTTTTATGTCACCTCAGTTGTAAGCGCAAATGAAGAACACCACCCGGCATTCTGCCAGCTCTGCCCCGAGCTCAACTGTTCACTCAGCAAAACAACAACGTTTCAAACAGGCTGAATTTGTCCCATTGGCAAAGGGCAGCTCCTACTGGAAAGGAATCAATTTCCAGATTCACAAATAAACAAAGCAAAGACAAAACAAATCATTGTTCTTTCAGTGCTTCATCCCCCACGCTGAAAACAACAGCGGTGAAGACACTTCTCTGGCAGGGAATCTTTAACAACATCCAAACTTATTTTCCTGGTTTAAATTTAGGTGCATGTTTTTGGCCATTCCCGAGTGTCCCGCTCCACCGACCCCAACTGTCCATAGGACACAGTAGCCATGAAACTTTATTGAAGGCTTTGCTTGCAAAATCCTTCTGTGCATTATGGTAACGTAACACCACGTTTTCATAGTGAAATACGTTTCAAACCTTAAAAGAGAAAATAAAGTCTTTTATGTTGCTATTAAGTTTGAGTAAAGCCTAGTTATCAGATTTCCATCCTCTGTTCTTCTGGGGCCGGCGCATCAGATTGCTGCCCAGATAAGCCCGCGGAGCTGCGGGAGCTCCTCCCTGCACACGGCGCTGAGGGTGCTCTCCGGGAGAGACCAAACACGCGAACCACCACGTCGCAGTGCAGAAGTGCTTTGCATTATAGCAATAATAAACTACTTCTAGAAGTAAAGTCGCACTGTGTAATGTTTAGTCTCATCTAATCTAATATTGGCTGCTAATGGGCTCTGATCTTGCTCGTGTACGTAAGGAATTCATTCCAATTGGTCAAGTGTCGGGATTAGCTTTTGCATTTCATTTGGAGCGCTCAACACTTGATACCCCAGTAGGTCGGTACGAGCTCCTTTTAAAAATCAAATATCAAGACCTGAAAATACAAGAGTTATAAACTAATACTCTAATATTTTTTCCTATTAACTTTAAAAAATGATAACAAGCATATAAAAAGATGGACAAGAACACTCAGTAAGGGGTAAGTGTTTAGAAAAAGGCATGTTTAAGTTCTTCTGGAATTTTTATTTATTTATAGGACATGTGAGAACACAGCATAAATATTAACCCTACGTTAAGAAGGTCTGTGAGAGAAAGTGAGTAGCAGAATACCTTTCAGATCATGGTTTGCTGAATTGCAGAGTTTTAGACAAGATTAAGAAACACTGCATCAAGGAAAAACAAATTATTTAGGTTTGTTGTTTTTATCCAAAGGAGCATCCCACCATTACAGGTGCCAATGATACCAAAGAATAAGACTGCCTCAGATTTTAGTCTTCCACAATTTTTTATACATTCATGTCATTCTACACTCAGATAATTTTTTCCCCTATTTGACTCTTATGGTTCTCAGCAGTATTCAACTTTGCCAAACTGCAATGCTACACACAACATTGAAAGTATAAGTTGGTGATAGTCATCAAGTTCACAAACCTAGACCAGCTTTTCGACACAATAGGTCATGTGGCAATATGCACAGCACTGGAAATGCAGTATCATGAAATTATTGTGGAAATTGCAACAACAGATCGTAGACCAAAAGCATAACAGAAGTAAAATAAAGTGATTAAAGGGGATCATGTTTTCTATCAGACTAATTTTGAATTAGGTGATCTAGAACTGTGACCAGTTTGATTTAAACAATAGATTAACAGCAGAAGAAAATATCTATCTTGAGACCGGTACGTATTCTACAAACGTTTTCAGTATTGTGTCTCTTCCTCTCCTCCCCTTCTCCATAGTTATAAAGAATGTTATTTTCATAAAAGAGTCCCCTGAAAATTATTTTCTCTCGCCATTACCACGTACAGCAGGTAGCACAGCAAAATGGCTTTAGGACTAAACGGCGCCGCTCTCAGGAGCGCTTCCCCAAGCAGACTGGCTGGGCAGAGATTTGGTTAGCTACTGGAAGCTCAGGCCAGCTTCAGTGAAAGTTTCTTTTAAATACAGGAACTGTTCAGACAGACTTTCACTGAACCCGAGATAAATTCCAAGCCCCCAAACCACACAGGCACCCACGGGCTGGGTGAGTTTCACTGTGGAATTTTAGGGTTCATTAGCGAAAGACCTAAGAAATGGCAACTTGCACAAAGTCCCTGAAAACCAGCCCAGTCTCCCCACACACACACCCCAAACGCCGCTCCAGCCACTACCTGCCCAGGTAAAACCTATTTTTCACCTTTTTAAAATTCATTTTTATTGCACAGCCCCACTCCCTTCAGCCACGCTCTTTTCGGAATGCCAGGCGAACGGCACGGTAATCTCTGCATGAGACTCCCTAATTGGCAGCAGAGCACTGGCCCAGCCAACATCTGCAGCTGGTTTCAGTGATAATAAATCAGGNACTGGGAGGACTGGGGCAGCCCCGGTGCGCAGAGGTGGTTAGAAAGAGAAAAAACCCCAATCGGCTGTATCTGCCACCAGCCATCCGCCTCCACGTAGACTTGCAGCTTTCCAAGAAACAAGCTGGACCCTGTCACACAGGCCGGGCAGCGAATGCCTTCCTTCCACCACGGAGCCATAACTTCTCCAGGAAGCCTCAAAAATATCAAAATATTAAAACAAGGGCACAAATGCAGGAGCAATTGCTTCCCAGAAATGAGGGGGTCCTCCCCTAGTCCTTAGAGGATTTTGGAGCTGCCCAAGTTCACGGTTATTCTGTGATCACCAAACGCTCACTGAAAACACTTCCGCAGACGCGTTTATGATCATCAGATTGGGTGCTGGGACCCAAACGCTGGATTTCTCCAGATGCCTGCAGTACTGACAGCTCGATGCAGTCCTCCGCTCAGAAAGCCAGGTGAAACAGAGACCGTGGATGTGAGATAGTCCCAGTTCTGAACAGGGCAATTCAGACTGGGAAAAAGATAAAATAATCAAAGGCTTTAAGAGTTGTCTGAAATAACTAATAAACCAAAAATTGTAGGTGGCAGAACAGAACTGTTAATTTAAATGCTGCTGAGCCTGTACTGCGGATCCGTGCAGCACAGGTTTATATTAAATTTTGGGGCAAGTTGGGGTTTTTTTTGGTGTTTTTTTTTAATCGGATCGCTCAGGTATTGAGCGAGGCAAAAGAGGCCGACTGCAAAGGCCGAGGCACAGACCTCCACTTACCGCACGTTCACGTCTGCACCCCAGCAATATTTTTGCAGGGAGAAAACCCCCCTCAGAGAACACATTTTTTAATTAAAACAATTTGGTTATGGAGGTGCCAAATAACAAGCTACAACTTCCATTTATTACAAGCGTAAGTATCGAGGCTGGTACTCCCTTTCTTGTTGCAGCAGAGCCCCCTCCACAGTGCCAGCAGCAGAGAGAAGCCCCCACGGTCCCCCCGCGGGGACAGGCCAGCAGAGATGACACCCTGCAGCAAAGCCCTGCGGTGGCCTCCATGGTTTTCCCTTGCCCCCACTGTCAGGAGCATTTCCCCAAGCTCCAAAAGCTGAGATGCCCCAAGGTGCCCTGGCTGTTCCCAGCGAGAGAATTTACTCTCCCTCAGCCCCACAGCAAAAGGGGAGAAACTGAAAAAGAAGTACGGAATGATTTGAGCCTTCCCTGAGAGTAGGAGGTATCTCTCACCTGCACTTGGGTAAAACCAGCTGATCTCGACTCAGTCCTTCTGAACCCCCATGAGCGGTGGTTTGTGTTGCGCCGGAGAAGCAAGACGACTGGTTTGAGCCACAGGTGAAAGATCTCAATTCACAGCACAGTGAGAACGACCCTCACATTTCAGAAGTCCTCTCCATTCAGTGAGCATAAACAGTAGACTCTACCTTTCAGGACAGCTGGTGCCATATCAATTCATTTTGGCAAACGAGTTCTACTGATGATAGTCTTCACACTAATACTTCCATCCCCAGAGCCAGGCACTGACCCAACTCTCAAGGCTGTCTTCACACCAACCCTATATTTGCTCTTCAACACCTTCTGCAGCTGTGGGTATTTAGGGCTCTCTGCAATCTTCATTCACAGACCCACCCATCACATCTAGTTTGGTCCCAGCCTGTCCTTCAGCCTTAGCACCTTGCCACCACCTACTGCTGCCTCCTGTTCTTGAAGGTTCCCCTGCCAAGTGCTCCCTACTGCGGTCTCATGCTGCTATTGTAAGAGTTGTCCTCTGTAGTAAACGTCCACCTCACTTACACAATTATTGTTAGTCTGAATCCAGTTATGCCAGCAAGAAACTACACCTCTGTACTGCAAAATCACTGAAGAATGTTGAAGAGTGGTTCAGTTACAGGAGAATGTAGTCCTTTAAAAGCAGCAATAATAATTAGCACAATTAAGGATGCATCTGCCACTTACTGCAATGACATCTTCGACAACTGTAAACAATCAGGTATTACGCTACTTGGAAGTAGTGATCCACGTTTGCAAAAATAATATCTGCAGGAAGTATTTCTTGAGCTTATTTAAGCTCTAAAAGTCTGTGGAAGGAGCTGTGCATGATATGCTGTTTGAAGGCGTTTCTAATTTAAATTAACGACCTGAAGGATATCTCCAGGCAATAATGATCTTATTGTACTAAATCCTGCAATAGCTGAAATGAATTATAAATTCCTCTAACTGATTTAGTGGTTAACATTCTGAATCATAGCTAACCGATGCAATGCTTTCTGAGTTCCAGCATCAGATTAGATGAAACTGTATAGGCTGTCTTCAACCTCCCTGGCTGGTTTGGAACAGTCAGTGAAAAATGTTCTCCTCCTGAGTCAGTGGAAAGCAGAGCAGCCCTGGAGGTGATAAGCCCAGACTTCTGGGAAGGCAACCACATGTCATCTGGGCACCTCATTTCCAACACTTCGCTTGACAGAGATGCTGGAGCGTCCAAGAAGCAGAGGAACTGCCTTGTGGACACCAAGAAGGAAGGCGAGCTCACCAACAAGAGATCCGCTCCCCCCAAAGACAACTGGGGATTTGTCACCGACTTTATAAAAAGCATGGTTTGGCTAAACAAGAAACTCTTGAAAATTTACATCGCACACACCATTTGCTAACGGTAAGAATCATTCTTGCTCTGGTGATGATTTGCACATTTGTAAGCCCATATGTCACGTGTATACAGAACACAGTAAAAAAATAAGATGGATAAAATTTCCCTTTGAAAAGACATAGAACTAAATTGCCCCTGAAAGAAAAGCGCTTTCAGCAGCTGAGAAAAGTAGTCTGTTATTTTACTTGTGGGCCAAACTGCACATGAAGCGGTTGGTCAGGACTTGCATTTTGTACTTGTTTCATAGACATTATTATGAGTATACAGCTCTTCCTCACTGTATAATCTAAAGCATTTACGTATAGCTTGGAACAGCCTATTTTATACATCATCTGCATTTTTCTCAAATTTTGCCACTTCTATTCTGTCCAAGATGCAGTAAACAAGGCATTTATACCAAACATGGCTCTATTTTGAGCTTTAAAGATATTATTAGTATTAGGTTTTGTGCACTGTTATGAACTTAAAGTACATACCAAGCTGTAAAATGTGACTTACGAAAAGTATTAGCAAATCCACAACCCGTTTCAAGTGAAATCTCAACAGGTTTATTGTTGTGATACCTGACTGGGAGGAAGTCGGTGTTTTCAACTCTGTTTCCTTTTGAGCCGAGCAGGTTTGTTTGAACCCCTAATTCAAAACACAGCTTCAACTTTCCCAGCCCACATGGCGAAAAAAACACTGGTGTGAGCGTAAGTAAATCACCAGCACTTAATAATTAATTATTAACAAGAACCTTGCAGAAGTGGAACTACTGAGCTGCATATATCTCTCGCTACGGTCATCCTTATGAGACATTTCAACAGAGAGTAACGACATCTCTGCACACCTCCGCGTCCTCATGCCAGCAGCGAGCGCAGAACACAGTTGCTACAGTTGTCATTGTTCTTTTCACTGTTTTCCCTACTTGTGCCTAACAGCATGCTTCAACATGGAATCAAGTCAATACTTAGAGACACCAGGATGCCATGTAGCAGCCGCGCAACATAAAAATCTTCCCGTCTTGTAAACGGCTAATTTATTTCCCTTGTTCCTCTCCTTCCCAGTGTGTACTTTATTATTTTAAGGCACTTTTCTCAGGGACAAACTTTGCCTCCCATTATTTCTAGCTTGTACCCAGTGTTGAAAGCCTGAAAAAAAATGATAAATTAAATGAGAAGGAAATGTTTAAGGGTTCCTATTCATAACAAAAATACTTAAGGCAGCTTGGGCCATGAATCTTCCACAAGCAAGTTGAGATATACATAAAGAACCTGATTCAGAAAAGAAGTGTGGAGGACTTTCATGGATGCCTGCTGTTCAGAGGATTTATGGGGGTAGAAGCAGGTATGTGGGTAGAGTCCAGGCAAGTAATTAGTTCCTTGCAGAACTCAAATATGGAGTTGGCTTTTTCCAATTGTTCAAAGGCTTTTTACCCGAAGAGTGGGTTAGCAATAAGCAGGTCTGCTTTCACATTGTCCGGTGTCTGCTTGTTCTGTGGCCGAACACCGCACTGAACTAGTTGCCCCTTGTGTGTGAAGATTAATGAATGATCAAGTCCTGTTTTTTTTGTCAGCGGAGACACGTGCATCTAATTAAAGGATTCAGAAACCTGGCAGAAAAGTCCCATGGTGTTTTTCAAAGCCACCCAAAGTTTTTGTTTGGTTTAATTTTCCAGTTATGCCCAGTTAATAGGGATTAGCTTAAAAACCTCATTTACCTTTTTCTGTGTATGTCAGCTCTTGAGTTAACATAGTGGGGAAACTGCTAGATCCATAAATCCTGCCGATTTAAATCATGTGTTTACCCACAGAACAGGAATAGGCCTGGACTATGGCAGAGAGGTGCTCCTGTCATCATGTCTCGTTCTGACAGAGGACCACCTTTTGGGTCAGGCTCCCATCGTCTGTCCTTCCAACTCTGATGATTTTCAACAAACGTCGACTCCTGCCAACAAACCAAAGTTCTGGGATTTTTAATCCTGGAACCTACAAACTGCACCAGGAACACCCATCTCTCATAAACAAACCAAACCGAGCAGAAATTCTACAAGAACTGGTCAGATACGGCCAGAAATGTTTAAACCACCTTTTACAGGCTGGAGAAGATTCTTTCTTCCATGTCACAGGAAGGTCCTGCTCACAGCCCTCCCCACAACAAGCCCTGCCGCAAAGGGAAGCGCCCTTCCCTTTGCGCGTTTCCTGGCAAAATAAGAGTATAATACATTATTGCGGATTGATCACTCTGAACTGCTGCAAAATACACCTAAGTCCCACTTCTGTTCATGAGACAGCAGAGTCAGAGCGCTGGTCTGCCAGCTTGGGTGTGCCAGACAACCAGACCTGGGAATAAACGAAGTACGCGTTAATCAGCCGCATCTGGACCCGTGGTGGCAGCAAATAAAACAATCTTTAAGCCTGCGGAAAATGGTGAAACATAGTCATCCTTAATTTGAACCACCTCAACGTTCAGCTGTGCTGAGCACCAAGACCGTCATGTATAATATCTCCCAACATCCAAATTTGCCTGGACTTTCAATTATCCAGACAATAATGAAAACATGTTGGTGAGGCGAGCATCGGGTTACAATCACAAATTCTTACTTCAATAACAGCCATAAAACAGAGACCTAAAGCATGTTTTTTGCTTTTTTTCCAAACATTAGCAACTCATCTGATACTTAGTCCAAGGATCCAGTTTCCTGCAAGCTGATGACATGTGAGACCACAACCCTGAGGCTGATATTAAATTATACATATATACATATATAAATATACAGAAAGAAAACCTGTGAAATTACAGACACAGATGTGTTATTGGTGTCATAATTTTTTTCCATTAAACACCGTATTAGGTTTATCCCCTTTCTATACTTGAAAATCTTCACATATAAAAGATGAATAGCAACTTCTCAAGGGGATCCTTGTGGTTTAACCTTGTTACAGGAGGTCAAATGCAACATACAAACTATATTGGTACAAAGATGACTGTAAAATGGAATTAGCCTTTTGCTCTCTGTTCAAATGGAAAGGAAGCAAACTTTCACATTTCTGAACCACTCCTGCTTCAGAACCCCAAAAGGGACTTGTGCACACCGGTCTCGGAGAAGCCTGAAGAGCACATTTTGTAGAGAAAGAACTAATAATGCGATGCCCAGATCCTGACTGGCATGATACTACACTTTTGAAATACAGAACCATAGTAATTTAGGTTTGAAGTAGTCCAGATTCCCACACCTTCTCACTGCTGACCCCCAACTTCAGCAACTTGTTTTTCCTCGCACACATGTACAACTAAGCTGCTTGGAGAATATGAGTACAAGCTTCTCTGACAGCTCTCTGGTCTTCTGTGTCACAGGAAGATGAGAATCCTTTACATTAAAAAAAAAAAAAAAAGGTGGTGAGAAGGGGTGTTGGAAAGAGAACTCAACTTTCTGCCCTTTTTTGACCACTCTACCAGCCCTGCGTTCTCCCCACACATAGCCCAGGAACGTGAATCTTTATTTGTACCCATTCCATTTTCTAAAGTGAGCTCGTGCTCTGAGCCTGCATTCCAGTACTGCCAGCTCTTCCACAGCTACAATCATTCCATGATTTCATAAAATGGGACTCCAACACAAAAGAAGAATTCCTCCAGCATCCAGGGTACTTTTTTCTTGACCCATACCCTCTTGGGCTGGTGGCAATACGCTTCCACGGACCTCCCCAGAGGGGAGAGCCCCAGACACACTCACCGGAGCCCGTGCCCCAGACGCACCTCGTTTCTAGTACAAGAACTGTCTCATTTTCTAGCTCTCTTCTTGAAGTAGCTGGGTTAGGGGCTTGGCACGAGCAACAGCTATGCTCCTGAAATGAGGGCGAGAGAGGGTGCAGCAATGCTACCATCAGTCTGAGAGACAGTTAGGCAGCGCACTAACTCCTGAGACACTGTTCTTCATGGGACTCCCACGTCCAGCCTAGAAGGGCACATCCAAAGGTTCCCTCTCACTTTCCTACTGCCCACTTCAGAGCTCACACAACTGCAAATCCTCCCCACTTCCCATGCAACGGGCTGAGATGGCATTGCATTGCAATGGCAAGAAAATTCCCAGCCCAAGCCATGCCGCTCCAGCTCATGGAAGTTCCTCCCCACAAAAACCACCGGACACTGAAGGAAATCTCTCCAAATCCCTCTCGGCACAGGGGCCAGTGGTTAGCAGAGCCGAGGAAGCTCTTTGGGTTCCCGGAGGAACGGCAAAGCCAAAGCTCCCGCAGCATGGAGCCTCCACGGCAGGAGGAGCATCAGCAGGAGGGAGCAGGCACAGCCCCGGCCAGCTTTATCAGAGCTTCAGCAGCCACCCCCAGCCGCCTTCCCCAGGCTTTCCCAGCCAGCAAACACCCTGCACCTCACCTGGGTCTCCCCTTCGTTAATTAGCAGAGCAAGTTAATTCGTCCTCAGCTGAGATTAAACTACAATGCACAGTGCAGAATAATTAGGCCCATGCTGAATTTACAAATTTCTGTCCTGGCCCTGTTAAAACAACATTGATAACGCTGTCATTAGGAAGGAAGCACCGCTATGGGACTCAGGATATTCCTGATGCTCTAAAACCTGGGAGCTGTTACCCAAGGCCACTGCAGGGGTTCGATGCAATCAGGGCTGAGAACCTCCACCCCGGCGTTTGATCAGGTTTCCCCATTAGTTTGTTGGCTGCTGTGAGATACTGCAAATAAGGAGCGTACCCTATAGCGAGAACACCTCACAAGTAGCCGAGCACAGAAAGTAATCCCCACCACAATAATTAATACCTCCAGATAATTATGATAGAGACCCTATCAAGTGGCATCCAAAGAGAAATGTCAAATCATTACTTTCATGATGTCCTCAGTAGTGTATCCATTGGGCTTTTATAGGGGAAAACTTCCTTCTCCTCCAGATGCGCAGCAGGCAAGACATCTGCACGCCTTATGAATTTTACAGTCGTATGAACAGAAACACAAAGCCTAAGAACTTCCAAAGGAAGACACCAGCAGCAACACAATAAAGATCTTCATTATTTTTCCTTGACATTTTCATGACAGAATTCATGTAGAACATAAAAAAAGCATAAGGCATGTTTACTGGATGTTTTATAGTTCAATAAAACATAAATAAACAGCTTTCTAGATCAAAGCTACATAAATAAGGAAGCACTGTGGCTTCTGAGACCAAACTAATATATCACATAATCTGAAGTTGAAAGAAATACTCCTGGCACTCCAGCTTTGCTCCAGAGGAATCCCACCTTAAAGGCATAGTGTCTAACTTACATCCGACTTCCTATTTTTTAAGTATTTTAACAAACAAGTACAACTGGGGTATCTGGGGTTTAGAGTACCACCATCTGCCTTGTGAAGCCTTTTGTGATTTTTAGGTTCTGTAAATCAACTAATAGGGAAAAAAGGGAGCAAACAGTAGTGTTTCTGGGAGAGCTTAGGGTTGATTTTCTGCGTGCACGATACCACTGCCTGCACCGAGCTCGTGCCCAGTGACCAGCACCAGTCAGAAAGATCCAGCTTTCCTGGATGTTAGCGGAAAGGCTGCTATTGGTATCGGTCAGCTTCGGATCAAATCCTGGCGGTTCGGAGCAGCATCAGCTGCTCTAAATACCCCACGTAAAGAAAAGAAGAGTTCTTTCTAAACTTTCACCCTCCTCGTGGGTATATGCCTTCCTCCCCACCCTCTTCTTTCTGTTGGATGCAAACCTGAACCTACAGACAGAAGAACGACTGGACTCAGGAGTCTCACTGGTTTTGCTCACGCTGGTCTTGCTACACACGTGTGAGTATTTGCAGGGCTGTGATTGCGTGTGATGCCATCAGCCCTTGAAAATATGTATGCAGACCAGTGTCTGGCTTAGTCATCTACAAATCCGAAGCTTAATGTAGTTTGGTCGCCTGATAAACCTTTTCTATGCCAGTTCAAAAGAACAGCCCACGATGTCAGACATGTGGACTTTTTATTAGGGCCATACTTTGGTTTGCGCCAGAATAAACTCAGTGCATACCTGCACACATATTCCAGGATCTTGTGTGGTTTGCTTTTCCATTCCTGCCAGAAACTGTGTGGATTATGACTTTTAAGCATTATTGACGATCATGCCTCAGGCTGTTTCCTGGTCTGCATTTTATATTGTGTTCTTTGTACGGCTATAGGCTTTTGCAGTTATTTTGGTCCCATGTCTCCTAATATGGGATAGTGGGAACTGAAACACCACACAGAGTTCATCTGGGTATGCATTTATTAATCTAATGCCAGGGTATGGTTGGCCACTCCTAAAAATAGCCATATGCCCACCAAGACCAGGGCATCCCTTAAAGAGAACGAAACCAAAGCAAAACCTTCCACGTCGGCACCTTCACGCAGGTGTGTGCACATGCACTCCTGCAACGGCCTGGGAGCGATCACGTCCCCAAATGGTTGGGAGCATGGAAAGGCTTGGGGTCCGACTGCTGACCCTGCAGGTGAAAACCCTTTTGCTGGTCCTTGTGGTCAAAAGGCATTGCCGGAGGACAGGCATCCACCAGAGCACAGGGGTCTGCTGTCCTGCTGCCCTCCACGCTGGGGGACACAGCGTCTTCCAGAGCAGCCGACAAAATAAGAAAAGTCTGGTCAACCCCGACAGCTCAGCTTAAAGTCATCAAGGAAGCCCCACTGGGGGGGACCATGGGGAGCAGATCACGGGGAGGAGATCACAGGGAGTTGGGGAGGTGACCCTCAGCAGCTCAGCCAAGCCGGCTGGCAGGTCTCCCAGGCGCTGGCAGGTAGAGACTCTTTTACCGGGCTGAAAAAAATCTCTCTTTGCTAAGGATCCTCACCTGGGCTTGAGGTGCCATCCCGGTGTTAGCACGGCCCACGGTGACACAAACCCGCCCCCGTGGTAGTTTCTCAGTAATTCAAATGCATCCGTGGCCCAGCAGCAAACCTCGCTGAGGTCCAGGATCTGTTCCAGCCTCAAGGATTCCCAGGTCACGCTCGCTCAAGTGTAGGAATGGAAACAGCGTTTTCCTGCCTGCCTTTGTGGTGACTGTGCCCAGCACCTGAAGGCCAGGCTGTGCTTTTTCTGCCTCACACATCATCACCCTCCGCCTGAATTAACTGGCAAGACTGGTGATGATGCGTGAGGCCAAACAGAATCCAGCCTGAGCTGCCAGGGATGCCTTGGCTCTGCGGTGCTGACAGGGCTGGAAAAAAACTACAAGCAGATCTTAGAAAGTTGGATCTTGAATCACTCGAATGAGTCTGAGCTGCGCGACGGGGCCCCAGAGACGCACAGGCTGGGAAGCACAGAGGGATGAAGGACGACCGCACCCCAGAAGTGCCGGCCCTGGGTGCGGGCTGTCCTCCTCGGTGCGAGGGCACGGGAGGGTTCCTCACCGGCCCGGGCAGCCCCCTTCCTCAGCCCCATCACTGCCGTGGTGGTGTCAGGGTTGGAGCGGGAGAGGCGGGTGGAGCGGTCCTGCCTTCTGTTGGCATCTCATTAATCTCCATCCTGCTTTGTCTACCGGAGCGAGCTCTGGGCTGAGATGGCCAGCACGTCCCCACAGCAGCTCTGCCCGGGAATACGCACGGCCTCTCAGAGAAGACACAGTGGGGCAGATAATGCAGGAGAAGGAAGAGAAAATATGTATGCAGACCAGTGTCCACCCTCACCTTCTGTGTCCCTGAGCCAGACCGCTCTGCTGTAGCAGAAAGTGTCCGGTCCAACAGCAAGGAGAAGGGACACCCTTGTGCACCAACGTCCCGCAGCGCTGCGGACAGGCCAGGTTGTCCCTCCGCACACTGGAGTGGGTAATTTTATACCAAATGTGCTTGTCTAAAAATATCTCACTTCTGTGTTTTTTGACCATATGCCCAGGATCATGAAAATTTTTCCGTAGGAAAAAAAAGCTGAAAAAAAGCCTTAAACCCATAACATCTTGGAATGATTTGACCACTTTCTTCTTAGGACATTCTCTCCTTTTTATAACATGATGGGGTTTCTCCTGAATTTAAAACATCAATTTGGCCTAACATGAGGAGAGTGTTCATTCTTCCAAACCGTAAAGATCAGAGACCATAAACTGTTGTTTCTTAAATGTTTCACGGCAAAAGGCATTCAAAGCATAACATTAACACAAAGTTTTTCTGTAAAACAATCTGGGAAGTGTAATCTCTGTAAGAGGTTTTTTATGCACCATGGCTAATTGTTCCTGACAGTATGATTTTACATCAGGCTTTTTTTGTAAATTCAACACCATTCAAACTTTATGGCAGGTAATATTCCTTACAACTGCTAAAATCTTGACCATGTCTAAATTACTGTTGCAGAATGATGTTTTGGTGTTGTTTTTTTTTTAAACTATGGAATATTTGGAGCAAATTCTCTCCTGTCTCGCAGCTTATACCACTGCAGACATCTTTCTGAAATTCTTCTGCAGCAGAGTTCCTTGCTGAGTCAGGAGGAGCTTTTTACACCTTTGGTAGACATCAAAGAGCAAAGTGCATTGCGGTGGGCCAACGTCTTGTGCTCTGCCTGGTGCTGCTGGAGTCATGTGGTCCCACCAGGCTTGTGGTCATCCTTGCAGCAGAAGGGACAGAGGAGGGTGGGGACATTGCTAGCCTTTGAGGCTGAACATGTGACTCCTTAAAATTCAAGTTCTCAAACCATTTTAAATCATAGAATCATAGAAAAGTTTGGGTTGGAAGGGACCTTTAAAGGCCATCAAGCCTACCCGCCCTGCCATGAGCAGGGACATCTTCAACTAGATCAGGTTGCTCAGAGCCCCATCCAACCTGACCTGGAATGTTTCCAGGGATGGGGCATCCACCGCCTCTCTGGGCAACCTGGGCCAGTGTCTCTATGTTTGAAATGTCATGACTGTACGGAGCCTGATTCAGGATTACTTCACGTTTGTGTTCACCTACACTCAGCTGAGGGTGTCAACGTGAATCAGACGGTGGGTTTTCCAAGTAGTTATTTGTCCTACAAACAAAATTTGTATTTTATAAAAGAACCTGAAACATGGAGCAGAGAGGTGAGAACATGCGCACAGTGATGAGCTTCTGCAGAGCTTTGCTCAAGCCCAGATGGTGCTACCAGCATCATGTTGTTGTCTCTTGTCCCCAGATATAACTTGTAACTGCACAACCTGATACTCCGTGGAGGAATTTCGCTCCTTTACTGACCGCAGAGGAGGATTCCCCTCCTGAGCTGGTGCCATACGCCAGGCCCTGTGACAGGCACCCGCAGCCTTAGACTCTAGATTTCCTGAGCTTTGCTCTCATGGTTGTGTTTAACAGCTACAGGCCAGGTCTCAGAGTCCAAAACCAACTAAACCAAAAGAACCACAAAAACAGTTTTACTTGGTTAAAAATCCCTGCCCTTGCTTTAAATCAGCGCCACAACTACCAGGCAGACTGCTCTGAACAGTACATCCATGACTTGTTTCTCTACTTAGAGTTTGTGGGCATTTCTCATCTGCATATTTGATTAAAAAAAAAAAAAGGCCAGATAAAAGTTAACCATCTAAAATACACATTGTGGAGCCCACAGGATAAAAAGACGCATAAATGTGCTGTGGGCTCAGCATTCAACACAGGGACTGCAGCATTCAGAGAGGCACCAAGTTACAGAAGCTCTGGCGTTTACTGGAGTAAATGTTCAGGGGAAAAAAAAAAGAGAAGCACTCCTCTGTGTTCTTTTCTCTTTCATCCCCCCGCAGCAGGAGTGCATTAATATACCTGCACCGTGCTTCATAATGAGGGTAGGGTTTAAAAAGCTGATACATAAGGAATAGTCACTTTCTGGGTATTTCTTACAAGAAATTCTTCAAACCCACAAAATGTAATCTGGAGAAGGTTGGTCCTTCACTGGCAAAGTCCTCATACTGCATCACTCGAGGACATGTCGGGGTGCTACAAGGAGAGCTGTTTCTCCTGCTATGAAAATGTCAGGGCTTTGTGCTGTCTCTCTCACCGTTACCATACTGTTCCCCACAGACTTTACTCTCATCCACATCCCAGGGGTCAGCTTACACAGAAAGTGGTGGTCCAACCTGCTTTGCCAGGCTGAATTACTTGTGTATTAGCTCTGATTCATATGCGCACACACACACACACACACGTGAAAAAACTCCTTTCGTCCAACTCACTATACCTTATAAAATATGGGTTATAAAAACTTTATGGAGCCTGTTCCTCCGAGGGGCTCATTCCAAAGCGCAGTACGCAAAACCCAACTCTTTTATAGCATGGCAGAAAAAGGGCTCACTCTATGCGGAGCGCCTCACGTGAATCAGAAACAGGATTGGGCCTCCAAATGGACCACACAGCCTTGACCGGGTTGCTTCAAGGGCAGCAAATGAATTTGTGTCTGAAGTAAATTGACAAGTGAGAAAACACTAGTCCTTTCTACTAGAAATTCCTCCTCACCCCACCTACACACAGGTCCACCAGGAAGGTCAAAAGAGAAGGTGGCTGCATAAAGCCTGGGCCTCATACCGTAAGAAACCACAGAGGAATGGCATTGACAGAAAATCAGGGGCAACCTTAAGCAGCCTTCGCTAGCGACAAAGGTCTTCATCTAAAGTGACTTCGCCCAGGTCTGATTCACTCGCAGCTAAGAAGGAAGCTCCAGAGCATTATTGGGAGTAAATGGACTGATCTCCTCCTAAAAGGGAGAATTAGGCTCCTGGCAACTCGTATATCTGAGTGTAGAGAGAGCAATAATAAATGCCCAGAGTGGGATATTTACGAAAATAGGAGAGTAAATCAGGTTCAATACTGTGCACGTATAATACATTTTATGTTGAGGCTCAGACCAAATCAAAATAGTTTCCAGTTTTTCTCTCCATCCATCCCCTAAACGCTTTAACGGGGGTTTCATCGTCTGCTGTGCTCTATTTGTACCGTCTCTTTGCTCTGTCTGAAACTCACTCGCCACATCCCCTTTAAGCCTTTCCCGAGGACGATGACCTTGATCTGCTAGAGAGACCACGCTGTCCTCTCTGCTTTCCAGTTCTGGTACCAACTTCGCTTCAGCCATTGACCTGCACCGCCTTTCTGAAGGTAAAACAACCAGGACACAGGAGCTGTTTCTGCAGATGCAGTCGCTTCTAAAATGCCACCAATTGATTCTGAAATTCTTTTAAAATCCGTATTATCTGAATACTGTCTTAGAGACTCATTACTGGCTTATGCTTTGGGTTATTCTGGGGTAAATAGGGCATTTAGTTCTTAACAGAACAAAATTTGGGTCCTATTCTACAGGCAAACCAGTCCCAAGGCGCAAAGCTCTCCTAGCATATGATTTAATCTCACCGCTTTCCATGGGACTTCAGCTTACGCTTGACTTCGCTGAGGAAAGTGGCACATAGGCACCAAGTAAAGTATTTCAAGCTGTGAACCGTGACAAAAACTAGAGAACACCAGCCGCCGCCTTCAGGATCACCCTTCTGTGGTACCTATAAACATCAAGCAATCTTGTGGTCAGTTCTTCAGGGCCACAGCACGGACAGGTTACACAGAGTCACAAACGTTGCTGAATTTGTGTGCTGTTCCAGTGACTTTCGCTCAATGTTTATTTTCCTTGCACTGAAAGTCCATTTAAGCCCAGTGTTAGTGCAGTCCCCGCTGGCAGAAGCCCAGCCTGTGCGTCGCTGCCGGCCTGGGCGCCAGCCCCCTTCCCGTCCCGTCTCTGGCGACCCGGCGTGGGAAGCGCAGCGCTTTCCTCTCCTGATCCTAAAGGACCTGTCACTATAGCGACACACTCGGGATTCTGTGGCACTATTATACTGAATAAGATTAATGATAATAAAGAACACTACTGATAACAATATTACAGAGACTCTCATGCTATATGTAGCTTTGCTCTCATCATTCCTGAACATGATTCTTAATTTGGGTGATCTGGACTAGTTCTCCCTCAGATTTATTTTACACTTGTTCAGCAAATCGGTTTTCTTGGTGCAGGGTTGAATTATTCATTATACTTTTTTCTAGGATGGAGAAGTTACTAAAAGGTTTCTTTCTTCTATAAAGCATTTTCGTGTTGGAGTATTAATTTTTAAAATCTCCTGTAAATCCACAGTACTTTACAGTTGTTTGCCTAGCCTTTCTCAAGTTTACCATTAAAGCTCGTGAGTGTGCATGCACGCACATATACAGAAACTTATACAAACAGATGCTAACATATTAAGTCCTTACCTTGCTGTTCTGATACCCGCTCCCCATGCATAGTGTGTCAACCTTCCAACATATGTTTAGATCTACCCTTGTTGAGAAACACAACTGAAAGTCTGCGAAGCTGGAGGTGGACAAGAACTCTCTCTAATTTAAGCACTGAACTTCTGTTCAGTAGAAGTCCTTTAGAAGGAGGTCCATCCGCCATCATGATCAGATGAATGCTCTGCCACTAGGTAAGCTCCTGGCCCGAAAATCTCTCTCTCTCTCTCTCTCTCTCTCTCGTTAGAGGAGCAAAGCTTCCCCCACACCTCAGACAATGCTCCGCCAGGAGGATGGACACATTGTACTTTCTGCAGAAGATCACCAAAATTCATCCTGCGCTGCTAACATCACCACAGAAGAAGGGAATTTCTTAAGCAACTTTTTAATTCAGTCTCACTGAAACAGGTACATCACAGGTAACATTTTAAAAGTGCCGCCAAACGTGCGCATGCCCCGTGCGTTAGCAACACCTCTGGGTATTCCCAAAGACGAAGCAGCGCAGCGCGTGCGGGAGCCGAGGAGCCAGCGACGTCTGCAGTGCCGGGCCTGGCGCTGTGCAAACTTCTGGGAACTTGTGCAGCTCATCCATTTATCTCACCGGGCCAGAGTTCCCCCAGCACCTCGTTTGCAAAGTGGCTAGTATGATTCCTGGTGTGGTACCGTAAAATACATCATCACCATTGTGTGCAATATTAAGCCAGCACTGGCTTCTCGACCAGGGACCAGACAGGCTGTACGGCAGCACGCAAACGTCCTATTTCTTCTATCTGCTCATTCTGCTTTGTATGCCCAGCTCAGCTGGGAAATGGAGTATTTTAAAAGTTTCAGCAGCTCCATGAGGTCACTGTAGCTACAGAAAGCTGTAAAAACTGCCTGGGCTGATGGTTCAAGCAGCCACAGGTCTTTTTCATTACAGAACAGATATAACCCTATGAAATTATTATAATAATAACATCATTTATTTCAACAGGACTGAAGCAAAAAAGCTTTATGATGGTGTTTTATATGCAACATGTGCACTATAAATATTTCCATAAAAACATGCATTAAAATATAAAGTTGGCAAAAAGAAATCAAAAGTCAGGAGGAAAAAAAAAAAATCCAGTTAAACAAGCACTAAACCATAAGCCATGGAATAGTGAATAATGAGCCCCCGCCAGTCATGGCAAGAGGCCTTTCTTTCTCTGGTTTCAGCGACTTCCAAGTGCAAAGGTATGAGCCAAGCTAGCCGTGGAGAAGTCCCTGATAAACTCACACGCCGCACTTCCCTACTCTGTCACCCTCCTTAGGACTGTGAAAATACCCTTTTCTTTCCTCAGCTGCCAGTACGGGCCGTCAGCCCTCCGCCTGCAGAGAAACCCCCAGCCAACGTCACGGCTTCGCGGCACTCGGGGCTGCGAACACCTACAGTAAGAAAAGGGTCTTCACGTACCGGAGGATGTTCTCACGCTTGTGTCACTCACGGGAGCCGCGGACGGGACGTATCGGGAGGGAACGGCCCATGGTCTCGGGCAGGAGCACATGGTTGGAGCAGAAGCTGGACCCGGACCTCTTGAGACCCATCACGGAGCCAAACCGAGACCGTCAAGGGCTGCCCTCTGCGTGCACCTGGTGCGGGAGCCTTGACCTGCGGTCAGGGTTCTGGCCCTGCAAAGTGCTCCTTGCAGTTGTGCGTCACACAGTACCTGTTACACGCTGAAAGAAATATGGTCCCTACGAGGCAAAAAAGCCCTGCACCTATGGCTCTCTCCTGCTCCCTCTCCCCCTCTTAACCAACAGTTTAAGGGGTCTCAGATATTGGTCCCTTCTGGCTTCAAGCGTGATAAAGGTATGAAGAGGAGCCGTGCATCTTTTGCTGGCTGCACACGACAAGGGCCTCTCAGGTACCAGGCTCAGGTCTAAGCAGCTCCACGGTAGCTGGAAGACTCGGCGCTTTGGCTGCCAAACCCCAGCAGGCGTTGTTTACACCCGCGAACACCCTCACAACAAAATTCTGCTTCCCAGGCCAATTCTGCTGCAATACATCATCCCCAAGTGAACTTGTCAGATTGGTTTGTCTACAAATATGTTCACACTTGGAAATATCTCCCTTCTGCGAACAGCAACCCATTAAACATGCATCCCTCTGTTTTCCCCATCTTGCACTCTCTACATAAAATAAGTTCTCTTCTTTTGTCCTCAGTAAATGCCTATTCCACATTTTTGCATGTTTTAAATATTCACGCATATGAAAGAAGCTGTAAAAACATTGCATGGCTTATTTATTATTTAGTACACACACTTTTTCCTGCAGAATACTAAAACAAAAAACATTTTAGTAATTTCTTTTTTTTTTTTTCATTTCCTTTGTATTTTATTTCCATTACTCTGCTCGTTAAAGTTTAAAAACTGCTTTGTTTCTTGACAGTCGGGATTTATATGTCTTTCTGTCAGGGAACATATTTGTACCTGCCGACACGACGGTGGAGGTGGGGGTGAGATGCTGCGGGAACTTCTGGCTTGTCATGTAAGGGGCCGGCGTGCAGCTAGAAATCCGGAGCCGCGCTAGCGTGGTTGCCGGAGGTGCTCAGAGAATTCAGCTACGAGCACTAACACATACTAACCCCCGACGTTAAAGGAGCTCCGAGTTCAGATACGAAGCCTGCAGCTATTGAAGGACAAACGGAAGGGCATTTTACTGCTGACAATAAAATCTCTGGGGTAAATATTGCCACATGTCAATCTTTCCACGAGTCACTTGAGTCACAGATTTTAAGGCCGGCTCTAAGAGATGACTCAGGATGACCTCTTGAACAGCACAAACCAAAGAACGTCACACAGTAATTTCTCCATCAAACCCTCAGCAACTGTTTGGGTTGTGGCATCACTTCTGGAATGAGACACCGATCTGGATCTGGAAGAGATGGAGCATCCGCCATGTCCCTCAGGAGCCGATTCCAATGGTAAATTATCTTCATCCTCAGACATGTGCGCTCTAGTTCCTGTTATTTTCTCACCGCTGGAACACTCCACAAATATCTCATTCAGTCCAGGAATTACATGTGCAGAAAAGCCCTGTTGGAGCTGAATCTGGCATCAGGCAGTGAACTTAACTTTTTCAAGCGTTCCCTCTCTCGCAGCAACCGAGTAACCCACCAACACTCTAAAGCAAGTCGGAACAGTGCCACACCGCCAGAGAAAGACATTTTCCGCGGATGCGCACAGCAGACAAAGGAATGCAGGCGACCTCGTGTCGCCATCCCCGGCGAAGGCCACCCGCGGGCGCTGGCTCGGAGCGCTCCCCAGCCCTGCGCGTGCTGCCGGCGGCGCTGCCGGACGGTGCGGGCAGCCCAGCGGCGCTGGGCACCGCTCCACGAGGAGCTGGATGGAAACCAAGCGCTCCGTTCATGCAGGTCACCCAGCAGACGTTAACTACCAACCTGGTCTGCATTCAACTCACTGGCTGCATCTTGTAACTGGTGCCGTAAAAACAAAAGTGACTAGGGTTTTTTTTTGAAAAAAAAAAAAAAAAGTTCATTGCTCCTGGAATCCGATGGCTGTGTGCATGTTCCGTGTGACAGGCTTTAGCACTCCAATGACACATAGCAAAAGGCATTTCAGAAGGAGATAGGCAATACAGCTAGTTTTTAGCATATTTATATGCTATTTTATAACACAGAAGTTAAACAGCACATTGTAAAGCACCTAGTACTTTATATGTGCTATACAAACACTACATTATTATGTATTGTAGAATAAAATCTTGTCTTGCCAGGGAGCTGTACTGGGTAACTTAAAATCCACTTGATGTTATTTCATTCTGGGGTTTTTTGCACCGTCCATCCCCGCAGAATTTGAGTATCCTTTCTCTGCATGACTTTGAGGTGTACGCACATATCTGCACACACAGTGCGCAACTGTAAATATTAAAACCTTGCTCGCTCCCCCAGAAAGCAGCTAATTATTTTTCCTCACCTTCTGGACATAAAGGAATACCATCACGTCAGGTGATTCAGCTGTACTGGTACGAAGCCGATCTGACAGAATGAACTCGAGTTCCCTAACCTTTCCATGGGCTGAATCAGGCCGTACCTGACCTCACCGACTTGAGGAATGCCATCATTAAATCCATGAAGCCGAGCCTGAAACGAAGGAGAATTTTCCATATGGCCACATCCCACGTTCAAGGAACAACAGGCATTTTCTGGGAGATATTCCTCACTTTTGACTCTCTAATTTACCTTGAGCTATTGACTAGAGAAATTTTCAGGAGTCTTCACACTAACGTGTTGCTCCCAAACCATGGCAGAATGCTTTACATTGTTCAATGTTAATGGTACTCATGCAACTGATTAGCTAGGGACCGTGTAATTATGTATTTAATTAATGCACAGGGTTATTCAGAAGGTGGGATGTCAGGAACTCTGGGCACTGCGGCCAGTGACCTCCTGGGTGTTCCTCCAGGAGCCGGCCACCCTCCAATGCTCCTCCGTGCTCCCAGTCACCGTGGACGGAGGACCCCTCTCTCAACAACCTGCCCACCGAAGCGTCACCCTAAGGCTACGCAGATCAGAGCACGTGTAAGCGACTGTGGCTCGAACCTGGAGCCACCGAAGCTCCCCTTTGGTCGTAGGGTCGTTGGCTAAGGAGCCCGGAGAAGCGCCGGCCACCCCGCTGCCTGCTGTGCGCACTGTGAACGCCGGCACGGTGAGGCAAGGGCTCTTTCGAATTACGGGTTTGCAGTCCCTAAGTGTAATAACAACAAAGTGCTTCCTCGTTCTCAATGCAAAAAATGCTAAAATGTTGAAATGTTGCTCTGTGTGTGTGCATGAGCGTGTGCACGTGAGTGTGTTTTGAGCACTAGCTACTCTATAGGGAAAGAAGGATAGGGCAATACTGGAAGACAGAAAGAATAGAAAAACACAAAGAACAGGATTCTGGAACATTTCAGTATCCTGTTGACTCACAAGATTGGAGCAGACAGGTACAGCCCAAAGACAGCATGATCTAAACGTGGGCCAAGCTCTAACACACAGCAGGAATGTCTAATTTTAGTCTGTCCAGTTTTGGCAATGTCACCTTTAATTGCATGGCTCATTTGAATTGTAAATCACCTTTAAAAGCTAACTAGTAAAAGGAAATAGGCCATATTTTCTAGACTAACAGTCATATTCAATTTTAACTGCAACGAAATTGGTTTTAAACAGTTAATGCACATTAGGACTTGAGTCACCAGCGAGAAAACACGGCCTGCAAACACACATGCAGATGTTTCAGTCCTTTAACTAAACCTGCATTCAGATCGCTTCGTGGCAGTGCTTCCCCAAACTTTCCTGTGTGACCCACAACTCACCGCTGCGGATTTTTCCCCGCTAACAAGTTGCAGACTGCTACGTGGTGTGCGTCGCAGTGAACCGCACTGCAGATTTTCACGCGCAGGTCCCTGCACGATGCTCTCGTGCGTCTGCAAAGAGAGAGCGCCGGACCCGTTCCACCTGCTCCGCACCCGCAAGCGGCGGCTTCCCAAAGCACAGGGGGTCTGGCACAGCCACGTGGCCGTGAGGAGTGTCCTTTACGAGCCCGATGTCCAAAAAACCCACAGGCCTCAACAGGTACACAAACACGCTGTGCTGTCAAAAATTTGGATAATAAGCACAATCTATTTAGTAAGCAGGCTGGTGTGCCAGTTTGGGGTTTGAAAATAAGAAAAACCAAACCAAACTTTTAGCAGAAAAGAAGATTTTCTGAGAAGCCGGGCTGAAGCTAACAAGCAGTTTTTCATCAGCTTCAGTGGGGCAGGATTTTATCTCACATTGAGTACACGGTGCAATTTTCAAAATTTGTGATTTTGTGAACGAAGCCCAAGTAAGCACCTGGTGAACACGCGTGGGAAGATGTTCGGAGCAAACTGCTCATGGCCAGCAGAGGAAGGAAAAATATTGGGAAGTGCATTTAAATAATACTCACATTTGTGAAATAATTAGCCACCATCCTGGAAGCACAGATGTGAGGACTGGACTACTTCGTTATGCCTTCTAGTCTTGATTAGCCAGAACCCAATTCAGAGCCAGTTTTCTCAAAGCACCCTCTGGTTCTGCACTAGAAGGGCTACAATCGGAGACCTGCAATTGCGGGAAAAGTGCTATACGGCTTTTGCAAGAGCAAAATCCTGCTGAGCCAGTGATGGAGGTGAATATTTAAGGACTTTGCCACTAGCAGAACCTGTGCTGCCACCTGAAACATACTTGACAAAGAGTGCTTTTTTGTTGCTGCTGATTGTGCTGCACACATAAACTATGGAATCTTCCTGGAGAAATAGCTCTCTGCCTCCCTCTAGAGAGATTTGTATGGTATTCACAAGCCTAAAATTCATTTTTCTGCTTTTGTTAGCAGGTAGTCAACGGGCTTTTAACTTGCTCTTTAGGCCTTCCTAAAAATTGTTAAGCCACCAGCACAAACGGGGCTGATGACGCAGCAGCTGAGCCCTCCATCGTGTTTGGTGGCGCGTAGCCTACCCCTGTCACATCTCACAGCCCCACGGCGTGCGCCCAAACCACCACAGCGCTGACAGCAGCCAACACAGCCAGGGCCCCACCGCAGTCCTGAAACAAATCACGGCTGTCTCTCCATATGAAGGACTTCCACTCTGTATCCGCCCGTTATCAGACATCCCACTTTCTTAAATGCATTTTGTTATTCTGCGCTACGCTCGTGTTTTTCTCAGTCCTGGTTACTCGTTGCTTTGCCACCTGAACCACGCTGCTGCTCCATCACCATTCACCCGCATCAGCTCGCTGCTCTGCAGGGTGAGCCCTCAACCCCCACCGCTGGGGAACCACACCAATAGCTTGGAAATTGGTGTAAGATGTAAGCAAAAGTCCTTTCCGAGTCGGAGAGCTGAAGAAAACCAAACTCCCTGCGAGGCCCTCCCACAACACTGAAAAAGCTTTAAATGGGAGAGGCTGCGGCAGCAGCGGTGCAACCGGGAAAACGTGTCGGTCAGCCGTGTTCCCTCTGCAGCATCCGAGGCAAAGAGTGCCAGGAAGCGCTCTGCAGGCTGGCTGCACCTTGGCAAAGCCCTCGCCACGAACAAGCCGAGGAGGAGGAGGACGCAATGGGGAAGGGGCTCGCACCAGCTTCCTAAACCTTCTTCTTGCTCCTATGGCGCAGCTCTGCCAACTCAGTAAAAGCAGGGGAGGGCTCGCTGAGCGTGCAGGGCGAGGGGCTCGCTCCGCCTGACCATGGCTTATAATGGCTTTGTGTCAAAACCAAAATGCTTTAAAAAAAAAAAAAAACAATCTATGCCACTGATGGCCCATAAAAGTCAGTGACCAATTTAAGAACTCTGTCAAGCTAAAGAAAGAAAAAAACCCCGAGTTTCCCAGGTCAACGTCCTGCCAAAATTGAAGCAGAAGCTGGTGCAACTATTTTCTGTGGAGGTGTTGTGGGGGTACCCGCAGGAGTGTGAAATGGGCACACACTGCGAGCCGGGGAAGAGAACCACAGCAGACAGGATACACGCACAACAGATCTCTAGCTGCATCTGGAAGACACTGCTTTATACAGCTTGAATTTGTGGGTAATGTTTCACATGGGGCTCGTACTTCTCTGATACCTAAAATCAAGGCAAGGCTTGCATCCCTGCCTGAGACGTATTTACACGAAGAACAGTAAACCAATCCTGCAGTTGCATCTGAAAAGGCGTTTTTACGGGCCCAGTTTGCTTACAGGGGTATAACAGTAAGTATTCTGGCAGCGCGCAGCAGCGCTGGAACGAGCAGTGGGTTTAGCAAACTCAAAGCGGGCGGTGATTCCTTTCGCTCCCAGAGACCCAGCAGGTGCCCCGCAGAGGTGGCCGCCTGTTGGCCCTCGGCTGCTTTCCGTCAACACCTCCCTGGCGGGCACCAGACAGCAACGCATGAAGCTCACAAAAGAATTTGTAACCAAAAATGTCACCTCTTGTTCTCTTCAGTCCTGATTTCACAAGGTTTTTAAGGACATATCTAAATTTAATTTTCAGAACTCTGAAATTATCCCAGTAGACCTATTTACATGTTAAAGGTTATGCATACATCTACATCTTACAAAAAAACATGTACATCTTGAACGCGTTTCTTATTAGAAATAATCATCAAAATGACTTTAATAAACAATGCCTTATCTGGGGCTTTCTTAAGAATTTTTATTTTGTTTTGCTTTGAGTATCCTTAATACTTGAAATCTAAAGTCTTCTCTCGAGACACACAAGTCACATTTTTCCTCCCCGTAATGTATCACTTCCCTTCTGAGGTGTCCAAAACTTGATGCAAGATCTTAGGCGGACTAAATTCTATTCTTTCCCCTTAAGCCTAACGAGTCATTAAAAAAGGCAAGTGGGAAATAGCATGGCAATTAAAAACAGAATATGGAGGAAAAAATTGAAGTAATGCATCCTTGGACTGTAATTTAGAGAATTTGTTAGTCATAAAACCTTGATGAGTTATTCTTATGACAAAACCTGTAATAATAAGAAAAAAATGATAAAAATAACGAACACATTTGTATGACAGCAATTGTAGCAAGTATAGGGAATGACAGAACCCTTCTTTGGAAGGATTTAGCTTCATAATTACAATCATATGGATAACTTTTAATGCCATTGTTTCGGTAATATATTGTTAATTTTGTCTTGGAAACCTTTCCACTGAAACTACTTGCATTTAATCTTTCAAAAACAAACACGTCTCTTGTCTTCTGTGAAGCAAACTGCTGGGAGTTGTGCAAAAAAGTTCCATAAGAAAACCAAAGAGTGACGCAATGAGTCTGGTAGTAGGTTTTGGAGCAATCCCTGTCCATGGATGGCGTTTGCAGAGGTCTACAAACGTGATTTATGTATTTGGGTGGGACTGCAAAACTAAGCAGTTTCATCTATGCGGGAAGGGCACGGTAAGGATGTCTAAACAAAAGCAGGCACAAGGCTGATGCGAATCACTGTGAAAATAAATAACGGGGGTTCATCCAGCAAATGAAACCTCCCCTGTCCAATTACGGTGCCATCAGGAGCAGCCAGGGCTGCAGGATCAGACCTTTAAGTGCTGAAGACAGATTTACACATCGGCAAAGTTGGGCCTTCGGTACCCCAACCGCTATCTTGGTCCCCCAGCGCAAGAGTTAGCTGTCAGCACCGCGCAGGCAGACGGCCAGGGCCAGGGTCGCCAACGCCGATACTGTGTTCGCAGAAACACAGCCGGCCAAATTCCAAGCTCTATTTCAGTTTCTTGGTGGCGGTACGCACCGAGGTGTAGGTGGTGTCTTTCAAGCCCGCACAAGAGAGACTGGAGTCTGGCTGAGCCGAGAGGAGGAGCGGGGACGAGCCTCTGGAAGGGCTTGTGTGCCTTTGTACGGTATCTGGGGTCACTGCATCTGAAATACCGCAGGAAGCAGGAAAAGAAAGATTTGAATTAGACCCTGCAGGTTGAATTTCAGAATCAGAAACCAGATCCTCCTGAAATCCCACCTGCAAACAAACTCTAAGCACAGCCGGTTCTGGAACTAAGATTTAGTGTATCGCTTCTACCTGAACTACCACCCCTCCTGCACCTCCTCCCCCTTACATTTCTTTATGCATCTCCCCAGGAGACAGAGTCGGTGTCTGATCCATGTTTCAACAGGGAACAGTCCACAAGCAAACAAAAAATAACAAGCAATAAAGAGAGGGACCCGCAGCAGTGTGTAGTCAATAATACATGCCGCCGCTTCGCCCAGCTAAGTGACAGTGTTCCTCCATTGCGTGTGTCAAGGCTCATTTCATTCCCCGAGCAGCCAGTGTCCTGACAGGCGGGTGAGTAACACCTATGTGGTACTTGATGTATTTAATGGGTGTCTATGAGCTGGTGGGAAGCTGGGGTCCTCCCAGAACCGTATGATCTCTGCCAGAAATAAACGTCAGTTGGAATGGAAGGGCTCTGATAGGCACAATCTGTTAGCAGCAAATTGAACTGTCACCCTTGTATGTCATGTTCATTTGGCTGATTAAGGAGATATTAATCTACTGTCATTGTTACAGTATCTGTCATCCTGGGAAAAAAAAAAAAACAAGGATATGCAGGCAGCTTTTCTGGATATATATACACACACAGAGAGGGGAAAGCAGAGGTGTGCAGAATACAAATGAAACTCTAATCTGCCACAAGTATTGAACCAACTACCACCGACTACAGACACATGTATAGAGCAAACAATGGGTCCCACTTCAGGTAACACTGGAACTGTTTTTTGGCGAGTTTTGACTACCCCTCAAAGGCAGTAAGACGAATTCTGTGCAGTCACACTTTGTCTCCTCAGAACACAAACATGTTCAGCCGTCTGTATAATGGGTATGATAACGGGTTACGATAAGCAGTCTCTGATACCACGTTTCGTTATTTCAGGAGGCAACATCAAACACCTTCATCGCTATCTTTGGTAGCGCTCCTTAGTGGAGAGACACCAAATACTTTTGCCGAGTGGCGTCAAGGTAGGAAGCTCCTGAAACGGTGAACAAGCCTTACGTTAAAGCCTTTCTGTCCCCCAAATACCAGGACCTGTTTCTGAAATACGCTGCGCTGAATGCACATAAAACACACCCAGAGCCAACTTACTGTCATTCAGCAACACGGCAAAACATAATCTCAGCCCGTCTGCCAGGAGTCTCTTCCTTTCTTCTACCTCTTTGTGCCTTTCTTACCTGTCTGTCTCTATTTCACCCGCTGAAGCAACTCCTACGTCCTGTTCTCAGCACCATCCTTTCCACCATTTTAGCTGAAAAGAGATCAACATTGAGCTGGATTATTATTTTGAAAGTAAAGGTCAGACCATACAAAATGTGAAGATGCCCCGTCTGCTGTGGAATAACAGTGCACTGAATGTGGTCTGAGGATTAAGCACAAAATGCCTCCAATTTAGCGTAATTAAGAATAGTGTTGACTTACAGCAGCACATAATTAATAAGAGTGAACACTGACTACAGATCTCCTCAGAGAAAATTATAAAGGAACAAATTCAGGTCTAACGTACATAGATATGGCTCCGCTGTCTTTCACTTGGAAACTCTGGTAAATAAATTTAAACTTCTGGGCAGTTTCAGATGGAGATAGTTTAGGGTATCACTGTCAATGCCGGTTAGCAGAATCCTTTAATGAGAGGCAGGCTGCCACAGCTTTTATGTAAGAGCACAGCTGCCATTAAAACAGGATTTTAATTAATATGCACACACAAAATCTTGTCTGCGTAGGTTCTTACTCATTTTTGTAGCAGGAACATTAACACAACCTGAAAAGCTCAAGAATACATCAT
This sequence comes from Ibidorhyncha struthersii, assembly GCA_013398815.1. Taxonomy (NCBI): domain Eukaryota; kingdom Metazoa; phylum Chordata; class Aves; order Charadriiformes; family Charadriidae; genus Ibidorhyncha; species Ibidorhyncha struthersii. Next base: position 101,313 of record VZSZ01005770.1, read on the forward strand.
CAAAAATAAGCTGCTAGTTCCACATTTTCTCAGATGAGGAAACGTATGCTAAACCCCTCCACCTCCCCTTACTTTTGCAACCGTCTTCATAGTTTATGTTTGAATCAATAACTATTTTAATATGGGGAGTTTAGAAAAGTTTGATTCAAATTCCTTTGACACAGTTCCATCAACATCCAGTTATAGAGCCATTCTGCATATGACTCATTAAATATTTAAAAGATTCCTATTATTGAATTAACTATTTATTGATTTATAATTTAAAAGATTTATGCTTGGCCATTAAAAAAAATTCCAAGCTGACTTTCACTTAAAGAGATGTCAGGTGCCATTTGCTGCTAGTGAATGTCTAATGTACCCTTTTCACCCCTAGAGTGAAGAAAGGACAATTACTCAAGGACCTCTGGTTCAATATTCATACTGTTTAGATGCTGAGGTCTGTGGTTGCTTTTTTTTCCTGCGGCATTAGGTCATGCTCAGCAGCGTCTATCCATCCCACAAAATCTCAGCCTCCATGGAAATGCACAGCTTGTAGTTTCTCTCCTGTTACATTTATTGATTTGCATCCTGGATGAATTTTGCAAGCCTTAGGAGACTTCCTGGTTATATTCCTGCGGCAACGATGCTCTTGCTGAGGTCATAAATGCAAAGGGATAAACACACAGAGAGACATACAGGCACAGTTGATCCTTCTCTTCTATCACTGCTCTTACAGGGCCAGATTCAAAAACCTTTCCAGACTGGGAGCCTTACCAGTGGGAAATAAGGGGTCTTTCTAGAATTAAGAATGGATTTAAGAGCTCTGCTGAATTGGGACCACAGAAATGAAAATATACGCTGAGCACTGTAACGTTAACTCCCAACTTTAAATCCAACACTTACCAGGCTATCGCTTTGCTCTTTCTGTAAGGAACCAGAGTTAAAAATATTAATATATTGCCTTTATTTAGCACCTTTAATCTGAGGCTCACAAACTGCTTTACCAACATTAATTATTTAAATCTGGAAGAGCCCCTGAGGGGTGTCTATTATTATAATACTCCTGTTACAAATGAGTAAACTGATGCACAGGAAGGTTAAGTGACTTGCTGAAGGCCACACAAAGAGTCCACACCAGAGCCAGCTAAAATCTTTCAAAGTGAAGAAAAAGGGGACAGAGCAGAATAAACGCACTGTCTGCCCTAACTGTAGAAACTCAAGGTATTTCCAAATACAGACAGAAATACTGCTTGGATCTAAAGGAAAAAAAAAGAAACACAAAACATGGGAATGCCTTTTTTTCTGTACACGGCTAGGAAGGGTCTGCTTCAGATAATGATCTCTCACTGTTTGTTTTACTTTTGACTTTGGGGACCTAAGTTTTAGTGATACACATTTTTCTACAACCCATTCTTGGCTCTATATCAAAACCACACAGAGTAATTAGCACAGGTCTGTCAGACAAAACTATAGCAGAGTAACGCATTATACTGTAGAAACTGTTGCTCCGGTTTCTCCAATCTGTGAATTATAAATAAAGATCTCTGTGACTTGAAAAGGCTGCTTGCTGTAAGTTGCAACTATTTCAAGTCTGCCCTATAGCTTTCCATATGGTATTGCTGGGGGTTAGGGATTAACCCTAGAAAAATAATTTTTCAAAGATCAGACACAAAACTGTAATAAACAGAATTAAAATTGAGATAATAAGAAAAAAAAGAGGGTATTATGGAGCCAGAGAAAAGGAAGCTTAATCCGGTGTGATATGGGAGAATACTTAAACAAATACATATACACACACATGTATATGTATATATGTTTGTCTTGTCTTTATTCCTCCTAAAAGGGCATTGGAAAGTAACACTTGGACAAAGGTACAGAAGGTCAGCTCAAATTAGAAAGAAAAAAGGTGAGGCTCAGACGAGTGCGCAGCATCCTTATTCATTAGCAATGAAATCTAGATATGTTATTTCAGCCGTAGCTGTTCAGATCTATGCTTTGGGATGCACGCCCCCAGACTCTGTCCCCGCTCCGCTGCACAATCCCTGCTGGCCATGGGCGAGTCACTGGCGGAGCCGACTTTGCCACTCAGATCCCCTTGGATTAGCCTGCAAGGTCCCCGCTGAATGCAGACAAATTCTGTGCAGATCTACCCTTTCTTTCTCTGCTGCAAAACGGGAATAGCAGTTCCCACCGAGAAGCGCATCTGACCTTGATTGGTTTATAGATGTGCACTTTCTGTAAATGAATGGAGCTATATACGTGACTGCACAAAATAGATCATGACTGGCCACAGCTGTCAGATTTTTGTTTCCTTTTTTCTTTCACGGGTGATGGATCCAGAGCAATGATGTCTGCTGTGGCATTTCTTTCCCAAGCTGTGGGTTAGAGCTGTTCACAACACAGACTTACAAGTCTTCTTCTGACCACTCAGAAAATGATAGGCAGTGATTTATTTTAAGCACCGACATCTCCACTTGGGAAGAGGTTTGTTCTAGAGCTGCCATTGCCTATGAAGTGCTCGGCGGGGTGTGTGGGACAGGGCTTGGCAGGGCTGGGAAGCTGTGACCCGGCTCCCAGCAGAGTCCTCCTTACCTGGTGCCCAGCACAATCTGAAAAAGTGTGAGCAGACAGCTCTGGTATGAGTACAGAAAGGGATGAAGATTCGCCCCTCCAGGGACAATGCTGACAGACAGGCTCTTTATCAGCTATGTCACTTGTAATGGACTGGAAACTGAAAAGCCCACGACAAGGAGTCAAAATGAGTGTCTGCCTCTCTCTGCAGAGCAGGAACTCTCAGGCAGTCAAAGATAAACCATCTGCCCTGCCAGCCCCGATGGGGAGCTGCATGCTCGCAACTTGTTGGCTGTCCAAGGCAGGAGAATGCCCAGCAAATGGATTCCCACTGGAATTTCCATAAACCCTTGGCCATTTAGTCAGTTCCACTGGCTGTCATGGCACCTTGTCCTCCGGAGCCATACGTGGAGCAGCCTGGCTAACGAATCCCCCAACACTGAGCAAGAGTTTTGAAATGTGAATGACACACATTCCAGAGCAAGACCAGAGCTATGTGCAGTTTAGACGGCCATGCAAGTTTCAGACACTTCTCAGAACTTCTCTGACAAATCTGATCTGATCAGGAAATAGGCTCCTTCCCTCTGCTTTTCAGATGACTCTGTTACCAATGCTCTCGAGCTGCAGGCATGTTACCAACGATGCTCAGGCAATTTCAGTGCTGTCCATCCGCCTCAGGGAACGCCATCACTAACGGCAAGTGCTTCCTCCTGCTCATAGGCTTTGCTCGACCTAGGATCCAGAAGTCACTGCCTAGGTAAAGGTAAGGTGAAGTTGTGAGTACGTAATGTAATCTAATCTTTGGTAATACAGATGTTTACAGAAAACTTGCATCTGAACACTGAAGAGCCCAAAATACTTGTTCTGTAATTTACAGCCAGGCCAAAACAATTTGGCCTCATTTGCAAGTTTTTTTAATATTAATCCTAGATAGCCATCACAGCAGCAAATACAATGTGTCATGTTTCATCTTAAAATCAAATCCTGAATTTCATGGTACAATATACAATGCTTACTTATACATATGCAATCACACAGAATAGTCAGGAACATATGCAGGGAGTAGTAGCTATATTGCTTTGATATTTAAGTACCTGCGAATTACAACATTGCTATGTAAATACATGCATGCACAGAGACAGGCAGACTGGAAAGGATACATACATGAATAGGCTAATTCAAAATGAGTGGAAGCAAAATGAATTATTCACTCACAGTTTTTTATCTGCATTATTCACAGGATGCATTGGAACACAATTATCCACTTGGTCAGTAGACCTCTGCCCAAAGTTTACTATGTTGGACTTGCTGAAGAGACAAAAAAGGTTATTTCAGAAATTGAGGTTCAACCCAGCTCTGCATTTAACAGTAATCACTGCGCACGAAGATTAATAGAACATCATTCAGTGACTGAGAAAGCAAGTTATGATGAAGAAGCTGTTGAAACAGGAAACAGTTGATTTCCCAGGAGTCCCGTAAATCCACCTCTGATGTCCTTTCAAATTCTCTGTTATTGCTGCAAAAATTTTAAACACCGGTAAGAGGGTGAAACGGCTGACACACTCATTTACCATGAGAAGAATTGTGTTCTGGGCTTGCCTTTGCAAACTGGTTCAATGTGCTTAGCAGCTACATCAAAAAAGAGAGACCTCCTCGGAGGGGCTTTGGAATGCGTGATGGCACCCCAGGATCAGCCACGGTTCAGCACTTCCCTGCCTTTGTTTTGCCCCACCATTACCACTTAGCACCTTCTTGCTCTCCCACAGCGTTCTTCCCCTTCAGCATCTTATTTTGGGGTCTCTAAACTTTCACATGCCTATAACGTCGTGAGCCGTGAGGACCCTGGTAGAGGGCTCGCAGGGTACTTCTGTGCCGTACATTCCCTTCTAACATTCTAGCGACAGCATGCCATAAATCTTTGCTAGGCACGCAGCAATACGGCCAAGAGAACTCTAATACCATAGGATTTATTTTATTTTATTCTGTTTATCTTAAGTCGACTAATTTTATACTAAATTAGGTCAATGCTGTTCTGGGTATTTTGCCAACTTTTAAATGGAGCCACCCAAGAAGAGAAGGCCAGGTACCATCTCACAGTGAGATGCCAGCATCATTTGGCTGCAAATCGGTTAAAGGTAGATCCAGAAACAGGAGATAATACTACACAGAGTTATTTTTTTGTTTAAAAGTCTACTGATTCTTCGTACGTGTTGTGATCCATAATTAAGAGCCACTGCAGCTGTCATCAGCACAGTAGCCCACCAAAACACTCAAGAAAATATGATTTTCACAATTCAGACGCTACATTCCCTCAGTGCAGGGAATCTGGGTTCAATTTTCAGCTCTGTTACAGATGCACCACCTTTCTGCCGATGAGTCACTCTCTCTGTGACTTAGTTCACCATACGCCAATGCTGTGTGCACAGCCTTCTTTGTCGGCCATGTAACCTATTTATGCTGCAAGGTAACACCACGGCAACTGTTTTCCACAATAAGGATCTCCTGACATAAATGCCTCACCATGACATTAAAAATTATAGTGTTGAGAAACTGATAACCAGCATGTGATTCTTGAAGAGTCACAGAAAGTGGAGGTTACAGCATCCACACATGGACTTTGTTTGCTATTGTGCTGAGAAACTAATTTTTCAATACCAAAAATTGCCTTTTCTTCCTGCGTGTTGAAGCATTATTAATTTTTAACTGCATTCTTTGGTTTTTCACTAAACAAGAGAGAACAAAATATAGATTTAAATCCTCAGTTTTCTCAACGTTTTTGCTTACATGGTTTCCTCCCTATATGTCACTTCTATTGAAAGATTTTTGTGCATGAAAAAAAGTGCACTAAGCTGCTTTCCCAAACAGTATCAGCAAGTCAAATGCACTAGTCATCAAGGAATGAACTCCCTTTCCATGCATCAGACTAATATTCCTCCTGAGAGGATGACAAGCACCCACTGTATTTCTGTGCTTGGGGAAGAGACACTTTTAAAACCAGCTTCCACAGCCAATGCTTTTGATTCAGTAAATCCGAGTGAACAAGACAAATGCTTTTTGCCCTTTCCATTTTAGTGTCGTTTGATGGAGATGCCATTGGTTCTCCGTATTCAGTGGTCCTTGAGCGCAGCATGAATTCTGGTCCTGGAGCCAGCTGCTTCTGCCATTAAACACAACCAGTCTCCATCCTCCTTGCTGGAGTTTAAGAACGCAAAACACATTTTAACCAACAGGTCACATTTACCAAATCCTAGCCATGCATGACTTTACTATGTGAACAGCCGATTCTTATGTTTCTTCATCAAGGAGTTTTTCTTCCTGCTTTCTCAGCTGTACAGTGTCTCTGATTTTTTTTTTTGGCTTGAGGTCTCTGCCTAATTATCTGTAACCTTCTGTTCGAAGATCGCTGTCCTGGCCTGATAAAAACCAGTAACTTTGAAAACAAACTGGGTCTTAATTTTCCTTGACAGCCCTTCTTTAAACATGTGGGCAAAGCCCTGGCTTAATTAAATGCACATTCGTATTCCAAACAAATTAAGTACAATTAAGGACTCTGAGTTATGGGTATCTATCACTCGGCGATGTTTTTGTAAAAATTACCACATTTAGATCAAACACAGAGGACCCTTTGCTTAATTGCTTCATTAGGGCCCGATGCAATAGGCTTCATAAATACAGGGTCTGATGTCTCTTTGGGAATTGCCCAAAAGACGGCTCTTAAAGTAATTGCTTCCACATTTCTCCCCGTGCAATGTTCATGTGCTCACTGATGAAAATGGGATGGCTCTCAGACATGTAAGTGAATGTGGGTCCTGTTTTGTCTTCCAGCATCCTGACTCTTGCCCAGCTCTCAGAGGCAGAGGGGTTTGGGCCCCCGGTTCTTACCTGTTCAGTTCCGATGAGGAGTTTGACAATTCAGGCAGGATGAGGCTGTCTGCAGGATGCTGGGAGCACTGTGCTTTTCTCATGTGTCACCTACAGATCACACAGACTGAGGTAAACAGGATGCTTTGGGATTTATTTTTCCAGAAGTTGCTCTGAAACAATAATGAACATGCAAAAAATCATTAGATAGATATGTCTTCAGGTATTTTACTAGTTTTATCCCTTTAGTTCTTAGAAATGCAGTTATTACGACCCTTTAAAAAGAAAGAAAGAAAGTCTATTTAGCTGAACACAAACTACTTTTGGTTAAATTAAACTTTCCTTCAAACACACCTAGAGTGAGGAATCCATTTAGAGGGAGTCCAGATTTAACCCTTGCTCAGATTAATGCCATTCAGTGCATATGTATAATGTGGATGCAGAAAGGGGCTGGGGCACAGTTTTTTCTGATGAGACGTAGAAAGAGCATCAAAAGAAGATATGCCATTCTTTTTGCATTTGTTTTCTGGCTTACTTGACAGACTCAGGAGTCCTGCATTTTCACCGCAGAAGCCAAAATAACCGGTGTGCACCCAGAAGCAACAATAATGATTGCAGCAGAGCTAAGAGGTAGCAGGAGCTACCTTGACAGAACAATGAGAAATGGCATGTCATTCTCAAATGAAATGTTTGCAGCATTTTTGTATTTTTGTTCAAATATTCTTGGTTTTTTACTACGAAAAAAAGCGTAACTAAAAGGTTTTCCTCTCCAATTCTTCCCCTTCCAGCTCCCTTTGTATCTATTCTTCCCCGCACACCTTTTTTTATTTTCCATTTGCTCTTGAAAATTGACAGGGAACAGAAAAACAGAAAGAAATAAAAGGGAAAAGGAAATCTGTCTTCTCCAAAGAAAATGCTTCCAAGTTTTTATCTCATGCTAAAAATACACAGAAAGACATTGTTTCTTTGATGAAATATTTTAGTTTCTAGAAAAGTGCTGGTTTTTATTTGAGCTCATCACTAGTTGCACAGAACTGCTAGCAATTTAAATCCATGCTAGTGAAAATGGTTGTAGAGGCATTGAGCTGTTTCATTTATGAATAATATTATTTCAGCATGTTAATGTAATTTCATCATGGCCGCATTGACAAGATTAGTGTTGACAAAACTGGAGACAGATGCAGCAGAGAAAGTAGCAAACGGGCAACAAAAATAGCACTGCCACTGTGGCAATAGATCTCCAAACATCAGGATAAGATGAGGTACACCTCCCATATTGCCTTGCTGAAGGTGATTTAAAATCATACAGAACAGAGTTTTCCATGGCCCATTCTCTCTGGCTGCCTCTGTCAGCTGATGAACTTTTGGGCTGGAGAAGTCCTTCTCCCACAACGACATCTCGTTAAGCACCCAGAGGTTGGTAGCTCAGCTGTCTAACACCGCCGCACCACCATCGCTGACCTAACCTAACATAGTGTCTGACCATCAGTCCTTTGAGCCTGTCGATCTGCAGATTTGCAGATTTATCCTGCAGATAACAGCAGGATAAGGAACTTAGCAGTCATGAAGAACGTGCTAACAGCTCTTCTGTAAAACAGAAGTCAGCCCGATTTCCACAAGCCAGAAAAGTCTATCAACCTCCAGCGGCCAAAGAAACATAGCTGCTTATTTTCTGACTGCTTTATTCTCCAGACCAATTTTCCTCAATGCTAAAGCAAAAAAATGAACGGCAGATTGTCCAGTTCATGACTGGATGGCTGGCAACAGAAATCCTATTTCCAAACTGACCCCTGCTTTCCAGCATGGCATTCATTAATTCCACAGTCTCACATTTCTAGGAAGATGTCAGTCATGTATGTGATTTTTCTATCAGCTATTAATGCCAGATCACAAGGTGAGAAAGCAGGGGTTTTAATCTCAAGACCCTCAGGAGATGGAGCTGCATACATTTGGTGTGAGCCATGTGTCTGGAAATGTCAAGGACAAATATTTTTAAAGTAAGGAGTGTTCATATCCATGTGTAATCTTAAGTACTGTAGAAGTGATCCAAAACATAGCCCTTTTCTCCTTGTTACGACTGTTCGGCTGTAGCAAGCATACAGCTGCTACTTCACAGGAATTAAGTTTAGATCATCTAACTTGGCACCTCTGCATTTAGGAATTTGCATATTTGTACTGAGCAACACTTTAATGCTCTCCTAAAGGCTTTGTCCACGGCAGAGTGTTTAGTTTTCTGTTTGTAGAAAGGAAAAGTTTTACTGTAGGAACAGTAAAAGTTCCCTATCTGTCTCCAAAAATTGTTTGTTCCTTCATTCTAAATATGAGATTAGTTCCTCACCTCTGTATTTTTTGTCATTCCCCATTAGGTTATTTTCCTATGGTCTGTAAAATCAGGTACTGAACTAATTACAAAGCCCCTGATTTTACACCTAGTTACAGATTCCACCTTCCTAAGAAATGCATAAAATTCCCTTTTATTTCCATCCTTAACTAAATGATAATTTTGAATCCCATTATAATCCAGGTGTCAGACAGCATATAAATATGTTACTACTGCTGGAACAGAAGTAACTAAATTACTGAGAAATATACAGAAGCCCTATTAAACCATTATTTAGGTATGTATATTTCTAACACAACATACAAACACAACACTTTACCTTTTCTCCTACAAGTTCCACTGAAAATCTAACACTGTGAAAGGTTCCCTCAAAAGCGTGATGTCAGAAAAGTAGAAAAAAAAAGACCATATATCTCCAATTTTTTTGTAAATTATGAACTTGCTGGTCACCAGTTCAAGAAATGCCACAGTGGAGGGTGGGAACAGAACCTTACCCTAGCAGGTGAACTCTTGCCGGTAAGGCATACGGGTGCCTGCCACAGGATGGCTACGACAGTAGACTGCAGCATGACCACCCCTGTGAATCTTAGTGGGAACACAAGTGAACTGGGGGCAACACCAGTTAAGTCCAACAACAGAAAACCCTCTGCCTCACCAGCCCATAGAGTCATCAACAGCTGAGAAAAACATTCTCATGACACCTATTTCACATGCCATTGCCCATTGCTGCAACCAAGGAATGTTATTTAACTAACGAAGAGTGTTGCAAATAGCCTCTCATTTGCCCTTCACATGCTGTCATCAACTTTCTTTCTATGGGCCTACTTACTTATAATCATTCAAGTTCAAGACTTGGAAAGTCTTACCGTGGAAAAAGTGTGTGCGAGAGAGAAATCTCTGAAGAGATGCTGATGGTGGGCACCCTCTGGAAATCTTTTCCTAGATAGCTGCTCTATGGCTGGAAATACAGATCTGAGTCTGCTTTTAGCTGCTAACTGCCATATAACATATTAGCCTACTTATTGCATACAGTTACAAACATCTTGTATCTGGAAGCAACAAGGGAGAAGGCTCCTTTATCAAGTCAATCTCAAATCCCATTATGTTCCTCTACAACAGTTTCCGTAAACATTCAGCAATTTTCAGTGTCTGAGTTGCGCAGCTGAAGAGGTGCATAAACAGGCTCCACTGAAATGTGAAGATGACTGATAATGTACTAACATTGAGACCCCTTGCTGTGATTATTACCCCCTGAGTGCTCCTTACAGAATGTGCCTCTTATCTCACACTGACAACGCTAATAGAATATGCATAGCCCTATTAGCATACAAGATAATAGCACCCTGGAGGGGACAGAGCCATAAAACTTTAAGTAGAAATCAAAACAGAAGGAGGAAGAAAAAGGGAACATTGTCACAAGCCAAAAAGAAAAAAAAAAGGGAGCCTGAGGGCAAATTTTGCTGCAGAAAACACACATAGTCATAATTCTTGTGCTAGTCACCATGCAAATGGTAATAGTCTTTAGTCCCATGAATACTATCAGTGCCATGTTTGCTGTGAAACATTAATTGAGATAATGTGCCCCTTTCGGATGCAGCAGGGAGTCGTATGTCAAATTGTACCACAACAAAATTATGGCAGCATCTGCAAGAAAAATACAACAGCAATTGAGGTACCTTGCATTGGGTAAGTCCAACTGGGTCTTGGCCTTGGCAGATGGAGTCGGTGGCAGAGCCGGAGCCTGCAAGGGGAGGCAAGGCAGGATCGCTGCAGGTGACGTGTGTGTATACCTGTAGCTTACCACTTTTCAGCTGCTGCACAGTTAAAAGCTTTGCAGGTTAGACGTGTTATCTCTTGACCCTACTTCAGTCGCTGGATTAAACCTCAAGCAGTTCTTTGAACGCCAAAGCCTTTCTTCAGTCACGTCTGCCCACCGCATTCACATTTGTTCCATGTAACCGTCCATTGTACCAGACCTTTCACTGCTCACCCATAGCTGGCAGCCAGCCACGCATTCATATGCTTTCCATCTTACAGCAATAGCCAAAGTAAATCTTTCAGTGCTTGGCACAAGAGTGTGAATTCAATAAAAAAGGCTTCAAACAAGTTTGAGATGGCTTGTCTCTAAACAAACGAAGAACAGTGAGCTTTTCTAATGCTCATTGTGGTTCAGTTCCTGCCTACAGCTAAATCCAGATAACCCCCAGCAGCACTGACAACCCTGTCTGGTAAAATAGTCACCTGTCAAGTGGGCATGAAAATATCCACACATCTAGGCTCGGAGGGGTTGGAGGGAAGTGACCTGCTTCTTACCGGGAGCTTCAACACAGGGGCAATCAAAGGTCCTTGTCATCTTCTTTGTGAGATCTGAAGCTTTCCAATATTAGTGCTGAATGCCCAGGACCCCGGGGTAATCGCTCCACAGAGCGCTCTATGCTTTTTCCTTTACAGAAAGATGGTGTCAGGAGGTAACAAGCACGGGATCCCTGTGGTGCATTTTGAAGCATCATGCAAAGTTTTCTGGGATTCCTCCTAGCATTCACTGGGGTTTCTATAGAGCTAAACTCTTTGTGAAGTGGCTTTGTGTTGCAAAGTTTCGCAGCTTGTGTGAGTCTGCCTCGCTTCATTTTGGTTGATGGTACTTTATGCTGATGGCTTCAGCAATTAGAACAGAGTTGGAAAAGACTCTGGTAAAGAAAAACCAGCCATTTTGGAAAAGGAAAGTGGAGTGAAGATTAGAGGAATGATTCCTGAATGTATCTCCCTATGCGTCCATGCACTCAAACATCCTCTACATCTACGTTATCACAGGCAAAACAGCTCATCTCAAAAACGTATAGATTGGAGAGATTGCTCAAGTATGTTGTTTAATGTTCTTTTGTGGTTGATACAAACTCTGGAATAATTTTTCCTTTCTTCCTGGAAAGATAACAAAGCACCAGCACACATACTATAGGAACTAATGTTATCCCATGGGAATCACAGATACACAATTCTCATAGGTTATCTCCATCCTAATTTTTCAGACTCTGACTCTCTGGCTGGTCTTATTAACAGGAATTAAACAAGGAAATGCTACTTCCACAAAAAGGCACCCCAGCACTGGCTAAGGCTAATGAAATGCCGGGCTACCTACCCCTGAAGAAACAGCACTTTGTGAACGGCTTCTAAATCTGGGTCCAAAAGGGACCTCTGAGGCATGTCTGCAGCACACAGCAATGGTTCCTACCACTCAGGCACAGCTGGGAAATCTCACTGAATGTTGGTCAATGCTTTGGCATATGTGGGAAGAATATTTTGTATGTTGTGTGATTAGCGATTACCCAGTTTAAATTGCTTTTTGTATGAAAAAAAAAGATGAAAAAATTTGGCAGAAAAACTTTAGAAATGTTTAACTTTGATAAGGAGAATAAAGAAAAGTTTCTGCACTTTAGACCAAAGTGAGTAACTTCCATCACAGCTCCTATTGTAACTTTTTACTGTATCTCCTTTCATATCCCTCATTAGCGAGGCCCAGCCCCGGCATTTGGACCTGGCTGTGCGCACCGAATCGTGCCTCAGCCTAGCAGGGCACCTACACACAGACTTCTTTCTAAAAGTTTAGCCTACTACTGTCAAGGTGGAGATTTCCTGGCTGGAACAGTAGACAACCTCCTAGCAGAAAAATTGTTAGTCGCACATTACTTACATATTCATGCAGAGAAGTAGAGGTAGGTGCTCCAACACAGCAAGGTTTGGGTACAAGGGAGAGAACCCCAGAGCACGTGTGCACTTCAGAAAGACAAACAGGGAGAGACAGGATTATCAGCCAGCTCATTTCAACAGCAGTCATTTAATGCACAAGTAATTATTCCAGAATAAATAAGTATCTCTTTTCCCTATACCGAGGCATAACTTTTATTTAGCAGACATTATCTCCAAGGATCCTGAGCAGCCCAGGACACAGCAAAGTAATACAGTGCAGCCTGGATGTTGTTATGTATTTATTAAGTTGTATCAGGGCCCATTTAGTAGCAGCTCTGCAGTTTATCACGTAAATATCGAATGCCAAATACAAAAGAGAAGAAAATAGCAACATAAAAAATTTATCTTTGGGGGGTGGAGAGGGAGAAAGGGAGAGAGAATGGTGCTGATAATGTGATTGTGCCTTCAGCAATAGCGGCTAATATCCTTTCTGCAAGGGGCACGGTGTAAAAATATTCCAGGGCTGGGGGAGGAGAAGTGAAGAGAAGGGAGCCTAGCTGTTGTTTGTTTGTTTTAAAGTGTATTCTGGTTGCAGGCTAGGTCAGCGGGTGGCCAGACTGAGAAAATGAGTCCCCCGGGCTGTAATAATTGTAACTGTCAGGGAAAAGAAGTCAAGGTCTTAGATAGCAGTGGTCTGCTCTGACTTCTGACCATGGAGAAATATATATGAAAACTATTGCCTGAGGCACTATGGGAAGAAACCAAGAGGTTTTAACTCATGGTGGCTTGTGCTTATGAATTGGAAAACTCATTTTGCACCTTGGTGGTTTGTATCTTTATGATTCTTTTCATTAGCAGTATAAATGAAGCTAGAGGTATTCCTTTTCCTTATGCCCAAATCTGTGATGCAGTGAACACCCATTACTAGGCTGGCTTTGCATTTCTGAGTCCCAAACATCATGGAGGCTTATAACCGATCTTTTAACAACAAATATTCACAAGGACAGTCTGAATTTGATTATTTCTTGCACTGCACTCGTCATTTACCTGAGTGGTCCATAGCTGCCTTCAATGGACTAATCCAGAATTAGACACAGGGAACTTCACTGACTTCATCAGAAGTATTCCAGGTATAAAGGCAGTGCAAGAGAGAGATAAGATGTTGAGGAATCTAAAGCACACAACATTAAAACTTGCANGGGGGGGGGGGAAGAAGACAAAACAAACAAACCAAAACCTTGTTTCTACTTTCTTTTTTTTTTATTATACAGCCATGGTCTAGCTACCTAACTGGCCAGGCTTTTTGTGAATCATCGATTTGCCCCTTTATGTAAGGAAGTATGGGAGCTCTGATGAAAAGCTTGCTATCAAACCTGAACCCAAAGGGTAACAGTTCGGTTGTCCATCAGGCTGGGAGTCTGGAGGCATCCTTCCTCATTTTGCATTTTTGCACCCCAAACCAAAGGGAGAAGAGACAAAGCTGTGGACACAGATCCGCTGGTGAGAAAAACTGACGTGCATTTCTCTCTTCCCTCCCCACCTTGCTGTCAGACTCCCAGGCACTTTAGTTGCGTTGGCCCTAACCTGATATCATCCATAAAATGTTGGACAGAGTCATCCAGCTGATTTGGCAGGTACACGCGCAGAGAAGGACGTTTCTGAGGAGCACCTTTGCCTGCACATCTCCTCAACGTTCCTGAATGTGTTTCTTACATACCATAAAGGAAAGACAACTGTCCAAAGTGGAAAAGATAATGCAGAATCAATCGTATTCGCTCCTTAAGCTGTGAGGTAGGTAAGAATGTGGCCCAGACACTTCCCTTCTTTTGGCAGGAGTCACCTTTGCACAGGCACAGCTGGAAAGCAATACCATGACACAGCATCGCAAGGTTTCAAGGTCTTAGACATTGGGGTAAAACCAAAACCATCTGAACCAGTTTGCAAAATTCAACTGTGTCAGGTCATCTGTTTCTTTCAGTGTGTCCCTTTGTCTTTGGCTGGAGAATCCACCCTGATGCTGAGAAGCTTCCTCATCAAAATCCATGTCCCCCCGCAAAATGTTCTGGCTTCAATTAAATCTTTTTTTTTTTTTTTTTTACTGTAAAATGCTTTGATTCAAACATCCCAGCTTCTCTGACAGCCTTCTAACATAAATTAATTAGTAAATATCATTCCTTCAGTATGAATTAGTAAGTGGAATTGAAAACATTTATATACATAGTGAGACCCAAATAAACTATATAAACAACAAACAGCAATTAATCCCAGTTTGATGGTGACAACAGCATGTAACGTTTTGCTGGTAAAAGAGGATAATTATCGCTGGAATGTGATTTACTTGTTGCAAGTCACCGTAATGGTGAGCTGGATAACTTTTATGGGCCCCGTCTGTACTTTACTCACCTTCCTTACAGCCTGTCTGTGTCTTGTGAGGGAAGTACAGCATGTGTAATGGAGAAGGAGAGAGCAGTAATGTTGGTAGTAAGGAACTAAGTCCACCGGAGAAAATAGGCATACATACGAGGAAAGAATATAACAATGGTACTCATGTGTTTCAGCGTTACATAAATAGCTCCCCTGCTTTGTCTCCCAGTAGCCCCAAATCTAAGGAATTCATATTTCATTGTTCATTGCATTTTACAGAGAGGCAGCAGAAATAAGAGACACGGCTCATGAAAAGAGGGACACTAATTTAGGACCCTCTTTAAAGCTCCTTTTCCCCTGTAACAAGGCAGTGCTGAGAAAAGCGTGGCAGAAGCAGAGACTCAAATACCAAAACAGAAACACCAGCTCCTCTGGCCTGACCAGAACAACTTTCGCCCTCTTACCCTGCACTAAATCTAGTAAACTATGCTTGGAAAAAGTATATTTTCCAAAATGGCATCCAGTCTCAATTTAAAGATTTCAGGCACAGAAAACCTACCACTTCCATTCGATAGTTGTTCCAGCAGCTAAGGACTTCCAGTGATAAGAATATTTTACCTCATTTAAATTGGTGTCCTCACCAGTAGTCTTTTTTTCTGGTAATGTGAGGAACTTCTTCAAGACTTTGGCTCTTCTACCTGTGAAGATACTTATACATGGTAACCTCTTGCCCCTGGATTTTCATTTTAGCAATAAATGTTGGTTCATAGGGGCCCATCCCTAGTCCTGGAGGAGGAGTGTGGTCACTGGGTAAGAAAAAAGCACTGGTGCAACTGAAACCCCTGCAACACCTAAAGCTCCTTGCTTTGAAGACAGGAGCAGGAAGCCAGAGTGGAAATCTCAGCTCCTAAGGGACTTCCATGATTTTGAGTCTTGCTGAGCCTTCACTTACTGATGAGCTCACCCTGAAGACAGGCACAGGAATTCATGGGGCTCCCCTCTTTGGAGCTTTTCGGAAGTGCCAGCTGGCTGCAGTGTTACGTTTGCAGGACGGAGACAAAGGTCCTACAGAGGTCCTACCCCTGCAGTGGGCTCTCTTCACGCATGGGCGAGGCGCAGCACCACGCTACAGCAGAGGGGTTTCAGCAGCTCTACCTGTAGCTCGCCAATGCAGCTTGTGCCCGGACAAGCAAATGATTGTTCAAGCGATTTTCTATTTTAAGGTGAAGGTGGTACATGCAGAAGATCTCAATGTCACTACAAAGCAGGGAGGGAGGCTGTAAGGAGGAGGAAGGCAGAAACCTTCACAACTAATGTCAATTTTCTGCATCAAATATTTTGATAATTAAACAAAGCTGATCAAGAGAGGAAAACAGCATGTCTCCAGAGCTCCGGAAGCAGAGGCCCATTAAATAGAAGAGTCAGAAAGTGCCAGAGGCGGCAGCCTCAGATTAATGGCACTCCAGTAATAGATTTTCCCAGGCACAGTCACACAGGAGACAACTACTGTGTAGCCAGAGCAGCGATGAGGCCGTTAAAGCAACAGTAACATTAAATCACCTGGTACCACGGGGTGAGGGGATGGATGGGAGCGCATCGGCTTCGGCACTGCAGAAGGTGTAAAGCTCAATCTGCTTCCAGGCAAAGGGACGGGATCCCAGCGGTCATTTACAGCCGGGAAAGCAGGCAGCTCGGATGTAGGACGCATATAAAAACAGATAAACAGTAGTTCCAGAAGGATGGCGAGCTGAGCACAAATATCTCCTCCTGAAACGGAGAAGCAGGCATCAAACATCACAGCGTTTGGTTTTGCTGAGACCGCCCATGCCTGTTTTGGTTCAGTTGCTCTTCTTTTCAGTTATCAAGTACTGGTTTTAACTCTGCTGTTTCTCCACTGACTTTCAGGGTCTTAAAACACCATTTTGAATTTGTTTCAACACAGCTAAACTTCAGGAAGGGAATAGGAGGGATAGCAGCAGGGTGGGAAAACAGCCCTGTTCTCTTATTATCAAGTCAGTTTTATCTCAGCAGTGTTTGAACTGATCCTCCTCGAAATGTCCATCTTGTCCAAAGCATTTCTTTCCACTTTTATAATACAATAATAACAGAAACGAGGGCTTCTTGCAAGCCAGGCTGGCATGGATTAGAGTCCACCGCAAGAGTACTTCACTCCCAGCTGGGATGTATGGAAACCAGATGAAGTGGCTGAAAATCGGAAACAACTTTTAGACGTACTTGAATCCTGATACGATCACATCACAGGGATGGGTTAAATTTATGATCTTATCTAGGATTTTTGTTTGTAATCAATCCCAGACCTACTGGCTATCACTCACTATAAGCTTACGATTTCCCAGTGCTAACAAGGAAAAGTTGGGACATCAAACTATGAGGGAGTGAAGCCAAGCTATGATATTAGCAGATAGGATCAGAACTGGAATGCAACAACAACAAAAAAACCCACACTACAAAACAAAAGAAAAATGATAGCCTTCTGCAGCCTGTAAATTTCAGCCTTTGTCTCTTTTGGCTCATGCTTCATACATAAACTACCGTGTGTGCATAAAACCCCAGTTTCCAGGCAGAAAGATTTGGGGATAAAAGCTAACAAAACAAATTAAAATGGAATACCCTGAAATCAAAGTACAGCTTCAGCGTGGAATACAGTTGCTATCCTTAATCATGCATATGCAGTGGGACATGCAGCAAAACGCACCGATTTCCTAGTCTTCTCCCTCTGAGGTTATAGTAATCTCATCACACAGTGCTACTTATTTTGCTGGATTGCCTGCCACATTTATCATGGCAAAGCCTGAACCTCTTGCAGGTGGCTTGGACAGCAAATAGCTAGGAGTATCTATCCAGCAGATTTGACCCTGCTAGCTCTGTCTGCTTACTCGAATGCAACTGAAGAGAAGAACTGCAAATCAGGGATGAAGCCCATGGCACCAGGATCTAGCCAATTCTAGACAATATTAGGCAGTTTTCACAATTCCAGTGCCAGCATATGAATAGGGAAATTGCATATATTTGTGCATGACATTTCTTTGTATCATCCCCCATTTTGATTAAGAGAGGCCTGTTTTCATACAGCGTGAGAGCCAGTGTAAGTCACGGCAGAAGAACTACTCTTCCCTGATTACCACTCTACTTTCCAGGCTGATCACTGTTGAACAAGGTACTACAAAGCACTGGGTCTCTTGCATATTCACCCACAGCAGATCAAACTTGCATCGCTTTGGGGTCTGCCTCGTATGCAGCTGTGACAAAGACACACTGGAATTTGGACAACATTTCGGTCTAATTATGTCACCAAAGCTTGTTTGAATACAATCATTCAGACGGTAGGAATGGCAGGGCACCAGGAGGGAACACCCAAGTGCAAGCGCATTATTTCACCTGTTTCCCTTTCTGGGGTTTCCAGATCCATCAGAGCTCTTTGCACAGCGTTTCCTGGGGATCCTGGCATCAGCTGCACATTCTGGTACTCTGTGTATCTGTGATGAGTTGAAGAGAAGCAGGCTTAAAGGCCAGATACCCCTCACAGGTTAAACATAGAAGTTAAAGTGCATCCTTTGTCTTATAATATGTAGATGCAGCAAATTTCCCTAACAGGTAACTATTGAGCTGCAAATAAGCTCGTCAGACAGTTGAGAAGGCACTGGGGACATCCCTGCTCAGCATTCTGAACAGCCCTTCACGCAGTGAGGAGCTTCCAAATCCACACTGAATTGCTTTCTTCTCAACTTTGCATGGATTAGCTCCGAGACTAACAGTGTGACAAATCTGTTAATGTTTCAACAGGCAAGTCTTAATTTTGTACATACCCTTCAGTCATTTTCCATATGGAAATGGAAACATTTTTTCACAAACAGTCTGTTAATATTTTCAATATAGGCATAAAAAGATTGTTCAAAATGAAAAAGTTTCAACTGGAGGCATTCAGATTGCTTCAAAAATTAAATTCTTGGGCAGTACCTATGGGTTTTGTAAAAAAACATTATACCTACTATATAAATGGAATAGATAGGTTTAGAGCAGAGGAGGTTTAGCAGCTTGCCTAGGATCAGTCCAAGTTAGAATGCAACCTATGAATCCCAAGCTCCAAACCCAATCCAAAGGGGCTTTCTCGTAACTACTAAAGCATATTCAAATCTGCATTAGGTCCACGAGCCCACAGTCAACCCTATGCAAGCAGCAGCCTACAGCATAATTAGTCCCCCAAAGCAAACAGAACTGTAAGAGGGAAATAGTTAGGGCCAGGCTCTTTTATTGTGTATAAATCAGATCTATAAATCAAGAGTGACTCAGCTGAAGTTACTGGTGTTGCTCTCCTTTGGAATTAATGGATCAGAATCTGGTCCACACATTTCACACATTTCTGAGAATCAACATTTGTAACTGTATCAGTAGCCTGGAATGTCTCCTAATTGGCACCAAATGTGAAACAGCTCATTACCTGGGCAAGGCAAATAGCAGGAGAGAGAAGTCAGAAATTGAATGTAAAGTACAAGCAGAAACATGAAGAGCAAACAAGTTCCACGCACAGATAAGAATTGAGGTGTAACAAGCACTAAATAATAGCTATAAAATTTTATGCATGTACACGAATTACAATATTATTTCTTCCAAACTGATGCTCACAGCAAAGGTGCGTGATGTTTTCCTCTCTGTGATGTAGAAGTGACTCATAAAATTAGTACACAACAGTATTTGTGTTGTGTAAACATCTTGCACATTTGTACTAGCGTATATTGGTGACACTGAGATTTATGTGCATGTAGAATCTTTTGAACCTACTTGACTGCCAATGGCTTAGAAACCAGCTGTAGAAATATTGTGTTACCCGTGAGCTCAGTAACTCGCCAATACAGGTGTACACTTCGGGGTCGATGTCCCTTGTGGTACCTAATAAAAGATATAGATTGGGATCTGTAAAGGAACTTGAGGAGAAAGACACCCGTAACATGCTGAAATCACAGTGTCAGGCAATCAGGTTGCTTGTTAATCTTCAAAAAAGAAAGTGCTTGAGGATCCTGATGTTTATTCAAGCAAACAAACTTAATAAATCCTGTTAAAATGTTACTAAGAGTTTTCCTGCTCTACTTGAGATTTGTACCCTCAAGTCTGAATGCTGGCTGGGGAAAGGAAGTACTATTAACTAATGCAGAAAATAAATCCTGTTTTATTCACAACAAATGTAACTTCTTGACATTCCCAACGACAACAAACCGTAAGTTTGGATGAAGCCGTAACAACGAGGCCAGCACAGAGATGTTCACTTTCTACTGTTGGAATGCTTTGGATCGGGTTCATCATTAAAAGCTAAATGGTAATAACTACCTGTCTACGTCTTCCTTTCTGAATTAACCCAGTCCGTAGAGGCGCTTTGAAAAGCACATCCTGAGATTAATTACCCACGTCCACTACCTGGTCTTCACCTGACAATCACATCATGGTGCTTCCTCCAGTGGGTGTCTTGGATTCCACCCTTTTCTTCAAGATACCTCCTTTTCTCACTCCTGCCTTTTCTGAACTGAGGAGTGGAAGCTGATGCTCTTTCTGGAACGCGAAGGCACCCTCGTCTCCCAGACCCAGCACACAGCGGCAGCAAGAACCACAGTGCAGTCACGAACCTGAACAGCTTCCCCCCCCACACACACAACCGTTCACACGAATTCCCTGGGATGGAGCGGGCATGAAGGCGGTCAGAGGCACAGCAAAGAAAGCCAGGATTTGGGTTTTTGTTTGCAGCGAGTAGGTAAGCCCAGCCAGCCAGCGTGCAATACAACAGGAGCTACTTAAACCACAGACAAGGTCAAAAGCCGACCTTTCCAAACCGGTCAGCCATGTTGCCTCGCAATGAGCATTAGTACCACATCATTATGTTCTGATAAAACTCAGTTACTCTTCAGCAAAAACCCATAAATCACAAGGCTTCACCCAATCAGGGTTCTGTCACTGTAACTAAACAGTGACTCACAACACGCTCCGTTTCCATTGGCGGTGACAGGGGGATATAAATCTGCCGCTGGCCAATCCCCGGCAGGCGCCAGCGCACGTCAGGACGGGTGACAGCGCGCCGAGGTGCCAGCACGGGACAGACCCAAACCCCCCCTACAGCCTGATGAGGGGGAAATCCACAACCCCGGTGGCAGTTGCTGAAGTGTCCCTAATTTCACAGTATGGCGAGATGCTATGTGAGTTATCACTGCCGAGAAAGGTCAATGTGGGCTTTGAAAGGTTGTGCACCACATGCCAGCAAAGAGATTTCCTCCTTGCCAGCCCCACAGGTACTGACATCCTGTGATTTCGTGGCTCTTTGGTTGGGAAATCTTAAAATGGGCATCATTCTTTGCACAGCAGCCTCTGCATGTGCTCCCATGGGACGGTTTAGACCGCCCCGGGGAACTGGGCTGTGCTGGCCGGCGGTCTGCCGAGCGCAGCTGCAGGAGGGACGGGCACACCGGACCCTGTGCAGGGTGGCCACAGATGAGCTGTGGCTATGACATGCGGCCAGCAGTCAGTCCATCTGAGGCCAAGTTCCCACGAAGGGAAGAGGCACAAAGGGCCGGATAAAGCTTTCGGGCGTAAGGTGTGACCTGGATTATATTTTTCAGCAGTGTGTGAGAAACTCGTTTGTTGAGATAATTCCTTGTCCACTGTTAAAATTACGCCAAAACCTGAGTTTGGAAATCTCCTCTGCGGAATGATAATGTCCTCACCACGTGCTCCACAGAGCAATCCTCCATAACGCACCAACATGCGCTCTTATTCTCACCCAACACCTTTGCAATTCCCTCAGATTTACACCGTGCCAGTGACCTGCTGCGCACGCTGAAAATCACCATTGTGCCCCAAAGGGGCTCCTGTTTGCTCACCCATCGGTCAGACCTGAACCTGCCAGAATATCAGCTTTTCTCAGCACAGCGGTTCTGCCCCGCACAGTGATCTCTGCCCAGACAGAGGGGCACTGCCTGGCTCCAGCCTCTCCCATGCCCTGCACCCTTTAACGAGTTTGAACCGCCACATGAAGTCATGGGCTTTCTCTTCCCCTTTCACACCTCTTTGAGCCTCTGTTCCCGCCTCCGTGGAAGGGACCTGCCTTTCCCTCCCCGTGCATGGGAGCAACTACCTGCAGCTCCCACCTGCAGCACAGATTCTGAACAATTTCATCAAGTCGCCTCCCCTTCTTCTCAGTAAGAGAACCACTGGAACTCCAACTACTTAGTTTATCTCTCCTCCTCCCCAGCTTGTCGTCCATAACCCAACGTTGCACTTTCATCACAGCTTACAGGAATTCGTTATGAAAGCCTGAATTCATATCGCTAAGACAGCATTCGATCTCCTGAGCTTTTGTAGATGGGCAAACTGAGGCACAAAGAGAAGAGAATGGTCCTTTGCCCTAAGATGATTCAAAAACAGAGAACAGAGAGGGCTCCCAAGATCTCAGTTCACAATACCCAGTTTGGTCCTCTCAGGCTGTCTCAGGGTTTCTCTTCTGAGAGCTCCCACGGAGAGTCTCTGAGATGAATAAGCTGCGCCCATTGAGAATCACTACTTACAAAGGGAGGCAAATGCTCTAACCAGGCACTTTGCCTTTGGAGATGGGCAGCTCTGCTTCAAGGGGAAAACTACTGTGTGAATTGGCCCTAAAATTTAATTTGCTCTTTAAAAAAAAAACAACAAAAACAACCACACTGGCATTTTAAGCAGGACCGTAGTGATTTACAACATGGAGTGACATTTCAAAAAAAGATAATGTGGGTAATGAATTATTTGCTGATCCAAACGAACAATTGGACATACCTACTTTTCGTGGATTTAATCTTTGCCGAGGCGCTAGCTAGCAAGCATGAAATATCACTTTTCGGAGGCATTCTGTTGCATTTATGCAGTGTACAATTACATTAGGCAGCTTTATGACACATTGACTCGGTCGAGTGTGATGCAATGTAATACAACCAAAGTAATACGAGCTTTTAAATGCAACATGATGGCAAAAATCCATCTCAGATCTGATCTTTGTTTCATTTCAGATGCCAACTGTCATAATTCACAGAGAGTCAAATCCTTCTGGTTTTGCTTACGTGAGCAGCTCCATCAATGCCAGCGGGATGTGCCCATACTGGCGAGGAAGCAGTGTCCGATCGACCCAGGGCAAAAGCATGTCAAGGAGTTTGTTGCACTAGGTGGTAATGCATCCTTCAAACTGGAACCCAAAGAACTACAGATCAGCTGCAAGTCACACAGGGTTAAATAAATCCTGGCACATTCAAAACTAGCACAAAAGGGTACGGTATTTATGAATTCTGTTTTGCCAGGCAGGAGTTTGCTCCCCTCACTATCCTTTGCCCGCACAGAGGAGGCCATTGGGAATACACTGGCTTTCGCAAGGAACCCAGTTGGCATTCCCTGATCTATTGCTGCTCAAGAAGCTCAAAAGAGAAGATTTTATCCAGATCTTGATAACAAGCATCGCAGGATAATACATGTCAGTAATTTCCTATAAGCAATACCCTGTATTTGAATGGAAATGGTCGAAGCCAGCACAGACACAGGGATAGGATATAAGCTTGTTTCTTTATCCTGTCTCAGCGTTTGTTTTTCCTCTTGTGAGGTATTTCAGCTCTGCACTTCTGCATGACCAGACCCCGCTGTCAGGATCGGACAGTAGACAGAAATGTGTCCGTTTCAATTTTGATTCTGATCCTGGGATATTTCTAACTCTCTCCATATCCTTGATAGATAATGGTTTAATAAGCGATCTGTTTTTTATTTAAAGGGTCGGTAGTAAAACCCAGATCACATTTCTCACTTGGTGGGTTAAAAAACCGCTTACGCTCATTTCTGCAATGTAAAACGACACTATATCAAATCAAACATTTCCAGATGTGGCCAGCTTGTGTATGTAAGTGCAAGAGGAGCGAGCATTTATAGACAAGGTTTCCCAGGTTTTTTTAACAGGATTGGAACCCCACCTACTGGCAAAGACTGTAATAGTAATGTCAAGACAAGAACCCACAGAGCGTTCATTCCTTGACTAGAAACTACATGCCTGCAGTGAGGTTCCTAAACATGCAGTCTAATTTCCATTCAGCCTGAGTATCACTGAAGTCAGTATGGGCACCTCGGTGCTTGGCAATTATAAAATCCTACCCTTAAGAGTGTGCTAAATGCCAGTTGCGCTGACAGACACAAGGAAAAGCACAAATATCTCTGAAGAGCTAACTTGTGTTTCCAACACATTGTACTTCGGAAAATTTCAGCTTAGGTAATTTTGGTCCTAATTTTGATAATCTAGCTCAAATCAGCCTTACACGGGCGTCGTTTAGGTAACGATCCCACAAGTCCGAAGTACCATATTCTAGTAATGCACAACAACAAAATAAGTGATATCCCTCTATGTTATGCCACATATGTCAGATGAAAAATTAAGACAGTTAGAAATCAGACAGGATGGAAAATCATCATTCTAAATTCCCACACCAGAACTGGACAACTTTGAAAAGAAGAGTTCTTATGCTTCACTTAGAATTCACTAAAGAACACCCCATCACCTCCCGTGTTACAGCTTTCCCATAAAAACAAAAAGGAAGAAACTCATCTTAGAGAACATTTATGCCATCTTAGGTCTTGTTAAAACAGTCCAATTAGCAATATAAAAATTTTAATTTTAACACATTTCAAAGCTGGATAAGTTTTTTAAAAAAAGAAATACACAGAGAGCAATATCTAGCACCGGAAATCTATGTCTTAACATTCCCAAATGAGATACTTTCCACTTAAAGCCAGCACAACACAGACCATTCCAAAGACAGAAGACCTACACCTCGTACTGCTCCATCACTGTCATTTTATTAGCATCAACCCAGAATGTCCCAGGGTTGATTTCACCACAGAGCAAAGCGCTGCAGTGTATCCTCTCAAGAAACCACAAGCAAAGACTGCGGAGAGAGCAAGAAGAGGGTGCTACAGAAAAACTTTCAGCCCATTTCCAAAGGGACTCAGAGCTCACACTGCCTCTCCAGCAGCTGCTGTGCATAATTGGACTATTCCACATTTTTTTGAGTGCAGCACAGTAGAAAGCTTTTAAGAGCTACGGGCATCCTTGGAGATGTGCACAGATCTGTGCGGAGAGCAATAAAATTGGCAACAATAGAGTGACAGTCCCCTGAAGAAAGGTCCTGGGGACAGAAGCAACTGGAGGTGGGGGCACACCTGATGTGAATCTCTTTAGACATGCCCGCTCATGGTGAGGAACTGCGCTGGTTCAATATAGGAATCTGCTGTTAGGGGGAAAGCTCCCTTCCGCTTCTGAAAAATACCACCTCCTCTCCCACTTACATCCTTGGTATGGGCTTAAGTTTCAAAAGAAAGAGCACCTGTAGTGTTTGCCCCTGAATCCCCACTGCACAACACAAGAAGGTATCCAGTTCTGAAACAAGCTGTGAAGTGGGACCAGCTCCCTGACAGTTCGTTCTTTTGCTCTTACCCCTTATGTAGCAGAGAATCCGGGTCAAAGTCTACCACTGTAATGACACAGTAGGAAAAAGTCCAGATGCTACCTAACAAAGAAGAGAGACTGGGCTATTCGTGGTATCTGGCATATGCACCAGGCATGTCCAAATATGAAGAAAAAAGAAGTCTCTATCCTGGGCCAAAGTACTGAGAAGAAAAAGAGGGTTCCAGGATGTGAGTCAGAAAGTCCTGGAAAAATTTTCCTTGATGAACTAATGATAACAGAAGGATAAGTTAAAGCGTCAAGTGAGCTGCTTAGATAAGGCGGAGGTAGACACATCGCTTCCTGTCCATGAGAAAGGAAAGGAGACGTGCAAACTGAGAGTGAAGCATGCCAGCTTCCAAGGGTTTCTTCTGCATATGGAGAAAATAACTTTTTTAAAAGTTGCGTTCCTGGCACACTTGGGCACCGGCATGAAATGGCAAACTGAGGGTTGGTTACACCCGACCAGAAAGACGACTCAGCAGGTACCATCTGCCACCGGGACACTGTACGTACGGACCACCAGCGCTCCCCAGCCCCTGCTCCCTGTCCCTGCCACCTTCTGGGAGTCTAAGCAGCTGTACTGAGCTTATACAGAGGGGGTTTTTGAATAAAAAATCAGTTTGCATCAGCATGGGGTTTGTTTGTTCTGCTATCTTCTGTGATCAAAGAATTGAAACAGCTGCATGCCTCAGCTCACTGGCAATAAAACCTGCAGTCATCGGCTTTGTCCTAACCCCACAGCTACAGGGAAAGTGCAACCACAGATTTAAAGAGGGGAAAAATAATATTAAAAAAAAAAATCGAACACCCAAGCTGCATTTAGCCACACTCTGCATCCTCCTAACCTGCAATCTCTTAAGTGCCACTTACTCAATTAATCCAAGCTCTTCTACTTTAAAAGCAAAGCTGTAACATATTTAAACAGTTTAGAAACTCTACCCAACGCGCCGTGCTCCCTATCTTATTCATCAGCTGCAGGAGTGACTGTGCATTAACTAAGAAAGCACACGATTTGATTAACACTTCCGCTGCCGCTTTTCTGCTGCTGTTAATTTCTGCTGGAATTCTGCTAAGGCTGAAATTTCTCAGCTTTTTTTAGTAGGGTGGATCTCATCTCAGTAGGGACTGTCTTTTGGACCAGCTCCTAGAACATCCTTGCAGCAGCTATAGTAACTATTTTTATAGGCACGTTTTATTAGGAAAGTATTTTAAATGGCCTTTGAATGCAATTTAGCAGCTGGAAATAAGGCACTATGCCAGCATCATGTGATCAGACAATCTGTGGAGCACCAACAAGTGCTACCAGAGATCACCAGTACTCCACAGACCACGCATAAAAACCCGCAATACACCTGGGACATGCAACAAGCCAGAAGTTGCCCTTAAACTGCAAATGCCCGAGAGGCTGAGCTATGCTATTCCTGGACCCCTTACTAGGAGCCTACTTTCAGAGACCTAACGGACATGTTTAGAGCTAAAAGAGGTATGGAAATGGTGTTTTGTATTATACAGTGGATATCAGCTTATCATAAACATGTGTGAGGACATAAGTAGTACAACTTGTATTTCTGTGGCAAGCAGTGAGTGTGTAAAAGGAGTGTGAGTTAGATGCTTAAGGGGTTGGTCCTGGACAGGTGATCCAGAGTATAAAATGAAGTAGCCCGATAACACAGGGCCCAACATATTCACCTTCTGCCATATACCCAGGTGAAGCAGGAAAAGATCTGCTTGCTTACTCACTTTGATCAGGGCTGTGTTTGATTCTGGGCAAAGGCCTTTTTATTCTCCACCTCCATTCAAGTGTTCCTCTGAGCGTGCATGGGACTCTGCGCTGTCAGACCTAATGAGATCTCTCTTTCCAAATGCTTTTCACGCTTTCTGTACAGCAAACGTCTCTCCCAAGAACTACCACAGCATTCTGCAGTGATGCTTAACGTAAGCAATGAAAGCCTGACAGCCAGATTGGGAACCTGTCCTGGGAAGGCAGGAGCTGAGGGCTGAGAGTGCTCCCTGGTACCGCGGGCAGGCTGCAGCCCTGGGACACGGGAGAAGCGACACTGCATTCCCTCTATACGGAAGACGGTCTCCGTTATCTGAGGAACTGAGGCAGATACCTCCACTGAATGGTTAGAAAACTGCTGAAAGATAAAGTTACCCATAGCAAAGAGCTGTCACAAGCTCCTCGCACCACAGTGCTTACTGTTTTTTAAAGGATGCACGTATCTCCTGTTCCCACTGGAGCACAGCACACAACATTTAGTAAGACAGACCTGGAGTTTGAAAAGCGCGGAGCACGCATCAGGTCCTGCTGCTGCAGCCAGACTCTTCTGCATGGCTACGGCAAGTAACCAGATTGGCATCTCTGTGATCAATCAGATGACTAAGAAAGTAAAAACAAAGCTTGAAATAGCTGAGAACTCAATTCTAATCTCAAGCCATACTGGCACAGCGTCATGTGGAGTTACTGTGGTTTAAACTCATGCAAATGAGAGTGGAAACTGGCCTCCAGTGCAAGTGCATGCTGAGGGAAAAGACAGCTTTCCTTTTAGACATGACTCCAATCGTACAGTCTGAGATTCAATTAAGTTTTGCTTTCCTGACATCTCCTTCCAAATAAAGGCTCAGTCTTTGTGCTAGGCATTTTTAAAAATAAAATAAAACAAAATCATACGTTTGGCAGGACCTGGGCATTCCTGCTACTAAATTGTTCTGTACTTTATGCAAAATCTCAGTGTATTAAAGAGAAGGGGAGTCGCCTCTTTGACCAGTGTCCAACTGTTTAGAACTGTTAAATGTGAGTTTTTGCCCATGTTTACATGTGGAGTGGAACACAGCCATTCAACCACAAAATGTTCCCAAAGCAAACATCCAAAACCTGGTTGCTGGCAAGGCACATTGACAAAATCGCCTGAAACCAGTCATTCACAGAATGCCAAAACAACAGATTACCATTGGTAGAAAGTACGCAAGGTTATTTTCTTACCTCCTGGGAAGAGGCCATTGCAAGTGACAGGCAACAGCGACCGGCAAAACAGAATGTAGGCTCAGGTTTTTTTCATTTGGAGGGAGAAAGGAGATTGGTGGTGTTTCAGACGTGCAGAAAAGCATGCCATTAACACAATAAAGCTAGCACATGTTGCCAATAGCATGTATGAACCACCTGAATTAGAGTACACATATTCTGCTAAGTCAAGAATAGCTAAGCAATACAGAAATAAAGCAACAGAGGTAAAGGCAAACAGAGAAAAGGCAACTCAGGAAGGACACAGCAGCTCCAGACATTTGTCAGAGGGGAAGGTGAGATCAGGAGGTGACCTGTGTTCCTTCAAACAGATACCTACATTTTTGCGACAGTATGTATTTTTCTAATCCTGGATCGTGTCACTGTAGCTCTATGCTCAGATAAATGAAAATACATACTTGAAGTAGGCCAGCAATAGAAAGAGCATAACAACATGCTGGTATCAGCCTTCAGGATGTTGTGAGAAGGGAGAAATCTACGAAATAGGGCAAGAAACTACATCCCTGCAAAAAAATGTACATAATAGCTCAGGACACAGCTGGGAAGGATGCTTCCTAAGGAGCATAAGTTTTAGAGCAACTTCTAGAGAGTCCATTCTATTTTGCACGGTGCTGAGAGATCTACCCCTCTTGCATTTTCCAGAGGTGAGTGTTTCTTGTCCTTCTGTTCTTTGACAAACAGATATGCCCATTCACGTCTCCTCTGTTGTGTCCTATGAGAGCCAAGCCAGTGTCCATAGATCGGATGTGTTTTCCAGCATTTGCCTGCAATGTTATTTGTACTTGTCCAAACACTATGTCCCAGAGGAGCCAGGTTCCCTGGTACACTTCCCTGTGGCAGGCAAGTGTTGGCTCGGGCAGGGGAACTTGGGCATGGGAGTGAAAAGCTGGGCATTAGGCATTGCCCACTTCAAGAGCCAGCATGGAAGAGGCAGGCTTGGTTCCCAGAGAAAGCCTCAGCAAGGGAACACACTTGGAGAGGAAGCTGAATCAGGAGCTCTCTCCTGGCTCTACTCTATCACAGCAGAACACTCTCATGTTCAGTAGGTTTCCCTGAACCATATTAGCCAACATTAGACATTCTTGAGGGCTGGGCAGCAGTCTACCTGAGCTTTCCAAGGAGAAGGAGCCTGAGACTCGGGTTCTCTTACCAACCTTTTGATTGGGTCTCAATTGTAATGCCCTTTTAAAGAGGGCTTGCATTTAGACCACTTTCTGCCACCATCAACTTTACCTCTTACGCACACTATGCACCTCTGAGCTTTCCAGACAATAGCAGAAGCTGTAGGTGTGCCATACCTTACCACATTTAATGCCTTACCCTGCTTCTTTCATAGCTCTGAGAATTGGACCTGTTGGAGCGGGGCCAGAGTAGGCCGTGAAGATGCTGCGAGGGCTGGAGCCCCTCTGCTGGACGGACAGGCTGAGAGAGTTGGGGGTGTTCAGCCTGGAGAAGAGAAGGCTCTGGGGAGACCTTAGAACCGCTTCCAGTCCCTAAAGGGGCTCCAGGAAAGCTGGGGAGGGACTCTTGATCGGGGAGGGGAGCGATGGGATGAGGGGGAACGTTTTAAACTGAAAGAGGGGAGATTTAGATTAGATATTAGGAAGAAATTCTTGACTGTGAGGGTGGTGAGCCCCTGGCGCAGGTTGCCCCGAGAAGCTGTGGCTGCCCCATCCCTGGGGGTGTCCAAGGCCAGGTTGGACGGGGCTGGGAGCAACCTGGGCTGGGGGGAGGTGTCCCTGCCCGGGGCAGGGGGTAGGACTAGATGGTCTTTAAGGTCCCTTCCAACCCAAACCATTCTATGGTTCTATGAATTATGCGATTCCTAACTAACCAACAAATAACAATGTTTCACCATACTGTTTTCTTTTCTCCCACATGTTAACACCTCCCCAGCAGCTGAGTGATCCCTGTACGCACCAAATTCTTGTTATTATTCTGCCTGTGCATTCACACCTTGTTGTATGAGCCGTGTTGATCGATTGCAGGTGCCCCTCACTATGAAACTGGCCAACAACCCACTCACAAATTTGCTCCACTTGTTAATATTAAAATCATATGGCCAATGCCTTCCTAAATTGGTTCAGGCTTGAGGTACTGCTGCTTCACAGTAGGAAGACTGTTGCAACAGGCTTTCTGCAGGCCCTGCTATTTATGGTAAACACTCCACTTTGCTGAAATAACATAAAATTTTGAGATAAACCTATTCTAGCAAAGGAAATGTTAAAGTGCCACCATCCCTGCTTTACAGCACTAAAGTAAGTCGCATTGCAGCTGCCCCGCATAGTACACAGTTAAATGCACGGGGCTGTTGAAGACCTGAGGAC
This sequence comes from Ibidorhyncha struthersii, assembly GCA_013398815.1. Taxonomy (NCBI): domain Eukaryota; kingdom Metazoa; phylum Chordata; class Aves; order Charadriiformes; family Charadriidae; genus Ibidorhyncha; species Ibidorhyncha struthersii. The sequence continues at coordinate 131,969 of VZSZ01005770.1, forward strand.
CACATGTTCTCTGCTTTGATGAAAATGGTAAGGAAAAGATTTGAAGTGCTCCTACTGGTTTGATTATCTTTGCTTTGTGAGTACGTAGCAGAGTTAGAATACAAGGAAACTTCTTTTCTTGTAGTTTTATCTGGTTACAAGTTTGCCTAGACAGTGTCAGGCCAGGGTCTGCCTTGATGTTGGTGGCAATGCGAACTCTGTGGATCCAAGACTGCAAAGAGACTGCAGAGAGCAGTGGAAACTCTGCAAGGTAAAGACCAGCTCAGGTTCTCAGGCTTCACTGCTTACCAAACCTGGAAGGGAGCACAAGAACATTTGCTGGTACTCCTTTGTTTTTCAAGCAGAAGAGAGGGGAAACTCCCTTTAAACTCTCAGTCACAAAACTTTGGGCTGATTTTTTACATAGATTGGCTAAAGAAAGAGTGAAGCTGGTTTTCACCTTCCCACACAATTTCTTTCGTTCTGTGGCATTTGTTTGCAGGTCCCAATATGATCTCTTGGGAGTTCAGCCACCATCAAAATAAAATCAAAGCACCTTCAAACATAATACATTATCCCAAATGTTTATGATGTGCAAGTACTCCTTCCATACTTTGTTGTCTGAAAATTATTTTAACAGGTGGATTGGCAATGATGCCTAACAGCCACTCAAACCCATAACTTTATTGGTATTTCGAGAGATAAGCCCTAAGCTGTATTTCATGTGCCTGCATTGACACAGAGGACCGGAGTTGTTCCAGAAACTCACACGCTTGCCAGAGAACCGGGCAGGAAACACGGTTACTGTCGGGTGCCAGAGCGCTCAGCCAGACCTGAGGAATTTGCCTATTTTCTGCCAACTCTTCTCATGGAACAGAAAAACAAAATAGCATGAAACATGTCCCTCGGTGCTGGCACAGCCCTAGCAAGAATCCCTTGCCAACCAAGGCTGTTTCCTTCCTTTAAAAGGGTGACCACCCTGTTTTTTATCACTAAAATACATAGCTTTACTATATAGACTGATTAGCAGATTCTTAGCTATCCAGTTGTGCTCAGATGATGCAGTGAGAAAGGTATTAAAGAGACCATACAGAAAGAGAGCATTTTTTCCCGACATTTGTAACACACTGCCGAGCAAAGTAGATTGGCTATCATAAATGATCCCATCTTGCTCTGATGTTAAGCTTTTGACTTAAACTGCTTGGCGTAAGGAAGTTTGAGGTTGAACTGTTGGACTGCAAACAGAAATGGTGAAAATACCACCGTCCTAAGACACTAACACTTCAAATGAGCAAAGGTCTAGGCAAATAACCTATGGAACAGTGTTCAGCTGGCCAGAGAACACCATTTATGATCTACCACGGCTACTGTAAACCCAATTGGAGTAATTTTATCGTTGCGTATGTCAGTGAAAGCCACCAGAAAGCTGTGAGATTTTCCTGGAAATCCTATTATATGTCAAAAACAAGAAAAACAAGGAAGAGGGTGTGATTCTGCAACAAACAGTTACTTTCAAAAGAGAAGTTTACATGCTGCCATTATATGTTTATTAAAAAAAATTCCAAGGAATGTGTTTCAAAGAATGAGTGACATTGCATGCTCCAGGATATGCTGTTAATCCTCCACACATACATACTTCAAACTTTGACTCAGATTTCTTCCATCTACTTTTAAGATATTCAAGTCAGGAGCATATACATTCAAGTATTCTGAATTTACTCTTTGCAGGAACCAGAGTTAGGGATCTCATTTAGGACACACTCAGACCTGGATTCAGACAGTTATTTTAACTCTCAATGCCAGACAGAAAAGCAAAGGGAGAAATTGAGGAAGCATGCAGACACAGAATCATTATCAGAACAAATCAGCTGAATGCTGAGAGCTGCTAACAACATCATAAAACAAACGTATACATCTTCCAGGGGGATTTTCCCAGAATAATTGCATGCTCTTGCCTAGTATTGCTTGGGAAGGCCACCCCAGAAGTTGATGGTTTACGGTAGTTGAAGTGGGATTAGCCTTCATGAAAGACTCAGGAATACTTTTTCTCAGTGAAAGTTTACAATAATATTTTAAAGACTCTCAACCAACACCCATACTTAAGCTTTGAAAACAGATAATGCATTTTTAATGGGATTGCACATCTGACAAGGAATTTGACTAATTCCTCTGATAGCAGACAGCTTCCTCCCCATAATTCATCTCAAAAGGATCAAAAATCAAAACACTCCCTACCATCTTTGGAATGGCCCCCCCCGCCCCCAGCCGCCTGGAAAGGATCAGATCAATTCCAGCAATTCAATGGCAAGAGAATAGAGCGACAGAGACCTGACCTCCCCACAGTCTGTTCTACCAAAATAAGGGCTTGAGTCAAGAAAGAAACAGGCAAAAGCCCATTGGGCTACTGACACTGAGCCCATTGTTTCACAGATGCAGTCGGGAACCAGCTTTTTTGCTATCTGAGCATTAAACGTAGCTAGCAAAAATCTTCAAAGGTGTTTGAGCCACGTAATGTCTTTGCTCCGGTGAACAAACAGCTGTGAAGCATTGGGAGGTGTCTGAATTTGAGGTGTTTTAAAAGGAAAAGCACGAGAGTTTTCATTAGCTTTTTTTATTATTTGCCCTAATGAGGAATTCCTACTCATAATCATGTTTTGCCATAAACTAAAGCTTTTCTCCAAAGGAGGAGACAAGTCAGTACTCTGCATAAGCACATGGCTGTGCCTTTAACACCACTCGCAGCATAATCCTTTGTAGATGATCCACAGCACAAAACCTAGCAAGGTCTGTCAAGGCATTTTTAGCATTTGTTCTGTTAAAAAAAAACAAGAAAAAAACCCTGAGGTATTAGGGTGCACTAATCTTTAGAAAGGTTAATTTATTCATAGAGATTTTGACAGAGATGTATGGCTAGGCTAGAGTCCCAGGCACTTCTTCCCAAGGGGAACTGCTAGTGTAGAGACGGCTTTTCTGACATAAGAAGAGAGACGCTTCAGAAACAGACCCAAACTGCATTAACTTGGGGGCTCCCGTGCATTTAGAACACTTCCACTTTCTGTGACCAGCCACTGAAGCACCTTCTGCTCCAACCAAACTTCAGCTGCCTGTTGATAAAGCAGGGAGGAGCCCTGCCATCCTGGAGACCGTGGTCCCATATGAACTGCAAACAGCAAAAGCATTGCTACACCTCTTACAAAAACGACAGGTAATGAACCTCTTCCTCTTTTACAGCAGGCATGTTCCTGTAAGCAAATTCAGAGCATTCTGCAAAAGCACTTCAGAGCGATGTGAGCTGATGTTACCATGGGATGGACAACACATGACGCTGTCTTGATCAGCGAGAGATCTGTTCTCTCAGATACATCTGTTCAGGCAGACTGTGCTTTTGTTTGATTCTTCAGAATAATGTTTTGGATTTCGAGACAACATCTTGTTCTCAGACCAAAATTTAGTGAAACTAAATGAAGTGTGTTTTTCTGGATATTTTGGGATCTCTTTTTCAAAATGCCAGAAGATAAATCCAGGGATGCTCCAGTAAGAGACATCAACCTAAAATAAACTGTATCCTTGAAATAAAATGCGTTAGAAAGGAAGGGGTGCATAATTTTAAGATACCTGATTGTGACCTATTTTTTTTTCCACTGGGAACAACCTGCACCATAACTGCACAAAGATCACTTACAGATTAGAATTTTTTTTTACCTTTTTAAGCAGTAGGCAGAGAGGATGTGGCTGAAGTCAGCCAAACCTCGTATCTGCGGAGGCCTCTGGGACCTGTCAGAATACTGTAGGAAACCAGCCTGATAACTGATTTGGTTGCTTCTTTTTAATTTGCTTGGGGTCTGTGCAATTAAAACTAAAGTTTCCACCACCTGTGGAAGGATAGAGCTAATTTGCGACTGCCCTCCAATTTCTGCAGCAATTCTTCAATGTCAGGAGTACCTGCACTGTTTCTTTCAAGCTCTTGACCCACAAAGCAACTTAATGCTGCTAGTAGTTAGGTGAACCATAGCCCAGACTGTACTAGTAAGAATGCAGCCAGCAGGTCCAGGAAAACAATCTCTTCCCTCTATCCTACTGCATCTGGAGCACTGTGTCCACTTTGTGGCTCCCCAGTTCAGGAAATACATTGACAGACTGGAGCAAGTCCAGCCACAAGCCCGCAAAATGACAGGGGCTGGAGCACACGACTTACAGGGAGAACCTGAGAGGTGAGTCTGTTCCGCATAAAGAGAAAGCGAAGGGGAGCCCTCATTGCTGATTACAACTACCTGGTCAGAGCATACAGAGACAATGGGGCCAGGCTCTTCTTGGAGGTGCATGGCAACAGGATGGGGACAAAAGACACGGTGGAACATGGAAAATTCCAAATAGATATAAGGAAACCTTTCTTTACCATGAGGGTAGTCAAATACTAGAATAGGTTGCCCAAAGAGGTTCAGGAATCTCTGTCCTTGGAGGTGTTGAAGACTCAACTGGATATGGCCCTGAGCAACCTGAGCTAACTAGACCTGCTTTGAACAGCAGGTTGGGATAGCTGACCTCCAGACATCCATTCCAACCAGTGTTCTGTAATTCTATGATCTCTTTCAGCGGATGTCCAGTTAAGAGTCTCTGACACATCAGACACATGCTACAAAACAATGTCTCCCCGCACAGCATTGTGAGTCAAGCACAGCTGGGAGTTCTGCGCATTTTTCTTGCGCTGAGAAGTGACCGTTTGTCCCCACAGAGAAAGAGAGGGTTTGGCCTGAGCTGCTTGTGCACAGCACTTGGCTGGACAAGGATCTCAAGCTACATCTGCATGAAGAGCTCACCCACCTCCTCCTACAGCCATACACATGCAGGCTAGTTTTCCCGTCAGTATCTTATTTCCACATATAACGCTTCGTAACATCTCTCCCAGTGCTAAAATTAGCAATGGCTCATCTGCAGGCAGCCTTGTTTGCTCTCCTTGTTTTCACCTGCATCTCCGGCACTGAAAAGGACAAGCAACCAGCTTAGCCAGCGTGAGCCAAAAGCAATAAGACTCTGCTGACCATAGCTAGTTAACTGCTAGTTTAGATTATTAACCTCTTACACTTAATGAGAGTCCTGAGGCTGCTTAAGCCACAAGACTAAATTTCTCCTAACCACAAACATGGAATCCTCATTAATATGAATCTGAGACACTTTCCCAGGAAGAAATAGTTTGTAGAATGTAGAATCTACCCAGAAGCAAATGATGCTGGATTTAGAAGTATGTTTGAAACTTCTGCAGTTCAGTTTAATTTGTCCCCAAGGAGAAGGAGGAAGGTCTGGATCAAGAAATGGATTTTTATTTTTAATTGCCAGGTGTCACCAGACCTTAACAAGAAAGTTTTCTTATGTTTTCCCCAACACCCCCAAATACTTGTAATTATTTTCTGGGGAATTTTACTTGAAAAATGATCTATTTCTAACCGAATTTAAGCCTGTGTTATGCAAACAGTAAACCAGCTTGTTTGAAAGTAATCTGTACCCAAGGGCTAGCAGAGGAATAAAAATAAATACGGTACGAGAGGTTTTGCAAAACCACAGACACCAACAGGTTTTCCAGGTCTGAAGGAAGAAAATCTCATTCTGTGGACTCCCTTTTATATTTTTGTAAGTTAAATTTTTTAAGATGTGTTACAATTGATACACAGATCAAGTTTCCCAACAATCAGCACCTGCTGCCTCTGAAGTGGAAGGTGGTGGTGTCTAGCAGCATACAGCAAACTAGTTGAGGACAGGAAGCAAAATTTATTGCATTAATTTGAAACTACAGAAGGTAAGGGGTTAGCAACACATGGCTACTCTTTTCCAGCTCAATCGTCGATCTTAGAACTACTCAGTGCAAAGCCAATGTTCCAGGATTTCCTTGATGGCCACATGTGACCAAGGCCCCTACATTTACACCAGATCCCCCAAATGCCACAGCTTGTAAGGCAGCTCCGGGTACGCTCTCTCCTCTCGGGACCATCGCCCCCACCTGCCTGGTGCCTGAGCTTCAGCAGGGGCTCCGCAGCCCAACCCTGGCCAGAGCCCTCGCCACTGCGCCAGTCAAGCAGGGAAAAGCTTTTGCCAGCAAAGCAGCCGACAACCTGAGCAGAGCCTGGCAGGTGGCACATCTCCTCTCCGAGGCGCTTTAATCTCAGCAGGGTGTTCGAACACGCAGTGGCTCTGCAGTAACAAGCGAGCCTTTCTCCCAGGTGGGATTACGCTGTAACAGAAACTGGGGGCGGCTTTCCCAATTGTTCTGTCCATGCTCTGAAATACAAATCCCCTGCCCCGAACCTCAAAGCGCAGCAGCGCGAGGTGAAACCTGAAGACTACAGGAAGGTTGGGGGCATTTCTCTGCAGTGAGACTGGAAGGATCTTACCCTTGTACTGCCAAGATAACACCCTGTGGGAAACTGTGGCTCAGAAACTCACATCCTCCGATAGAAACAACCCGCCACAACTGCTTTAGAGTCCATGTCCTGGAAAGCATCAGCGTGTAAGGCGTTATCCCCTGGTGTCTGAGCTACTGTGCTGGCAAAAGCTTTTTGTAACGACAATCACATACCCCCCCCTCCCCACACACACTGGTTTGCATTACAGAAAACATGGTACAACAGAAAGCCAATTTCTCCGTGCTGCAATTGGGTTTGGACTTATTCCAAGCAGTCACTATCTAACAATCTCCTTCCAGGAGTTCCCACTCGCTTCTCCTGTATCAATCTATTTTTATGTTGGTATCTTGTTTTAATCTTTTCTTTCACGTGGATGCAAGCGCAATACCAAGAGCAGATGTGGCTCATTTATGTGTATAGCAAGTCTCAATCATAATACATTTAAAGAGGTTTCTCAGGTATGATTGTTTGGCTTCTATAACACATACATAGTGTTTTGCATTAGATTTATTTCTGGTACGTTTGGTTGAAATTTGAAGGATCAGCGGGGCAATTTTTCCTCTCTCTAATTTAACATCGTTTTTTGCAGTTTTAGCAGCAAAGGGATATTCGTCAGATATACAGCATTCACATGAAAATGTATTTTTTATGTACGAAATGGCTTTTCCACCAAAACAGGTATTTTAATTTTGATTTGCAAAATAATTACTTCATTATTTCCTGGCTTGGGGACATGTTGGAATCCTCCAAAATACAGGAACACAAAATTTCTGCCACAGGGTCTGTCGTCTCCTCAGGTACAGCAGAGACGGCCCTACCAGGTCAAATCTGAGCCATGGCAGGCACAGAGGTTGCACGCGTGACTGCCATCCACACTGTACTACCTGCTCTGGGCATATGCAAAAAACGGTATTCTGCAGTCTGTCGATAAGGAGCATTCCACCAGCATGAATTTCACTTCAAACCACACATCGTGCAGCAGTGAATTTAAACAAGAACCCACAACACAATGGCAAGTAATAATGGACTATGCAGGTTTCAATCCCGATGGTCATCACGAGCTCAAGTGACAAATAAATTCCACAGGCTTCCACCTCTTCCTGAAACACAAGAGCTCTCAGGGATCAACAAGGATCAAGACAAGCCATCAAGTACTGCCCAAGCATCTCAGCAATGGGAGCTGCTCAGCTTTCTTCCACTTCTGTGGACCACGAAGTATTGCCACCCTTACAGCCAGTTACCTCCTCTAAACTGCTGCAGCACTTTTAAATGTCCTGCTACAATTATCATTTTATACTGTAAGTTAACCTCTTGTCATGGAACTATATCAGACTTTCCCTCATTTATTGGATGGCAAAAGCTACTGCATATTGCCATTTAAAATAAGCAGTTTTCACTGGCAAGGCATAAAATCCCCTTAGTGCAATTCAGAATCTATGAGTAGCTTAACACGCAAATAATCACAAGCGTGGTGGAAACCCCTTTCTGACCATTCAGGTATTAGAGGGCCCAAAGGCTGATTTTTACAGCATTTTTCCTTCCTTTTAATCTTCTCTTGCTGATGTATCTGATCAGTTACATCAGGAAAAGACTGTTTCCTGTTGCCTCATAAACGATTCACTTTCACAAGCATGAAACATTTTGAAAACATACATAAAACCTACAAAGAAACATCAGAGAAAGACAAAAGGTACAGCCTACTGCAATCTGCTCAGCAATTTTCCATCTCCCCGGCAGTCTGCCACTTCCCGACAGAAATCACAGGGTACCAACAACCACTGCTCACAGCCTTTAACCATTTCCACAGAGGGTGCTGTAGCCTGACTCCCAGCTGACACCAGCTCTGACCCCTCGGCTCCGATACCTGCTCCTGACCTCTTTTTCTTCTCTGAATAGCTTAGGCAATGATGTTGGAGGCTCATTTGGGTGTGCGTGTCTGAGTAACAGTTCTGATACCTCTATGATTTTTGCTAGGTTTTCTTTTTTATTTTTTTCCCCTTTCTTTTTTTTTCTTTTTCTTTTTTTTTTTTTTTGACATTTTACACAGGACAGATGTTGTCACCAAGGCTGCTCTTGTAAACAAGATATGGAGATGGTCTGGATTGGGTTACGTTGGTAAAATAGTTTAAAATAAATAAAAGGATGGTTGGTCTCTCTCGGACGAATTAGCTTGATTGGAACTGTCAGATTAAAAAGGCCTAAATAAACAGAGTTGTGCATCTACCCTTAATGGAGTTAAGGGCCCAGGACAAGTAGTAAAGATACACAAAATGAAAGCCTAGATGACGGAATTCATCCCTGCGCAGACACGGCTGATATGTGTGTAAGCATCTCCTAAACCCCAGTCTAAAGCAGGTCTTGGATTTACAGAGACCACAGATTTAGTTCACAACACCCACTAAAAGCTGTGCTGATTCTTTTTCCCTGCTTGTAAATAATTTCATAGACACATAAAAACATGAGTCAAGGACATCTAGAGGTGAGAGAGACCATCACTGCCTCCTGTCATTTCAGAGCTCCTGGCCCCAGGTAAGATGGGACGCTGCTCCACTAACTGTGCTTTGGATTGGTTAGTAAGTCCCTAAAAATTAAAGCTATTCCATCTCCTTCCACAGGATTACCTAAGTTCTACTCCATTTACAGTGCTCTTGCATCAGCTCTCCCTTCCACTTCTGTGCCGTAACAAATTCTTCGCTGGCTGCCCTGAACTGCTGAGCCATTTCTGATGTCGTGTAGCAGACCATTCCTGGTACGGAGGTGTGTGAGTGTCAGTGATGGATGAGCCTGTCTGTCTACCACTGTCCTGTAATGTCGCATAGTCATTTCAGGGTGAAAGATACATGAGCGTAGATGTTTACAGCTTTTCAGAAGGAAATGTAAAATTCAACAGACCATTATCCTCCAGCTCCTATTGGTACATTTAAAAGACCCATAGTAATTGTATTACTGTGGTGCAATAGCAAAACACTGATAATTAAAGACACTGACTCTTTTTACAGTAGTACTCTTTTTTACATTTACCACTTTGAGCTGTTCACACTGAAATTTTCAAGGTCTGTCTCAGACTTAGTTTCTGCCCCCAAAAGTAATCTAAAATAGCTCATCTGTGGGTTGGTTTGTTTGTACACAAATAAAATGTAAAGAAAAGCATATTGTCTTGCCATGCTAAATGTAATCTATAAATAGCATGGTCAAAAACATCTAGGAGGTTTAGATTTAAAGTTATTAGAAATTACTGGATACTGTGACTCTCGCCCAGTTAACAGCTATGAATACAGCACAGAAACAGAGGTACCTACACAAAGAATTTGGCCCACAGCAAACATATATTATTGTAAAGTTGTCTAGAAAATAGATGCTGTTCAGACCAGAAATTACCTTAAATGACTGTTGAGTTGACTGGGTTACAATATTTTAAGGATCATAAAAATAAATATAGTTGTCCAAACAGTGAGATGCAGTGTATTGCCAAGTAAAACACCAGTGCATGAAGGGGTGCTTACCCTGTGTAGCGCTGGGCTGCCTGTAAACTACAAGAACCAGGATGAAGTGACTCTTTGTTCGGTCTGTGTGTTTAAAAATTGACGAGTGCTCCGTGGTATCAATCATGCCTGTCAGACAGCACAAGTGCAGATCTGTTACACTTAAAGGGTTGTCAAACGAGACATGATTTAATTTGTCATTTTTTTCTCTCTCTCTTAGTGCAGCATGCACGTGCTCTTCATTACTCTTCATCATCAGGAAAATGAATACATTTTTTGTATAATTTTTTTTGCTCCGAGAGGGTGGAGGGATGGTTGTTTACCAATGACCCAGCACTTGTGAAGAGATCATAAGCAGCTGTTCCCTACATGCCCTCACGATCCGAGAATTTAACTGAAGCCGTGGGAGGAGTGGGATAGGAGAAGGGGCTGTTTGGGCCATTTTTTCAATAGACAAAGGCCCCAGTCCCACACAGCTCTGCAAAGAGACTGCAGGAACAGAGCCTTTGGAGCTCGTCCTGCATTCTGTTTCTTCATTACATGTTCTGCTTCAAACTTCCCTAAAAAAATTTAACGTGGCATCTTCATGTTATGTTTTTGGGAGCGCAATTGTCAGGGAGTTTTACCCACTGCAGGACTTAATTAAAACACTTCCTGATTTCTAGAACTCTGTGAGCACGGTTTATTTTTTTTCTTGGGAGAAGCTTTACCTGTTGTCATAATCCAGGAAGTAAAGCAGATATGAAATAGAGTGTTGGGGAAAAAGATTAACTCATTTGTTTCACAGTTCATGTGGGATTTTTTTCCATTTAAGACAAAGAATGAACGGCAAAGGAGAAAAGACAATATATGGAGAAATATATTGCACAGGAGGAAGAGAAATATTACCTATCGATAAGTATACTTTTAAAATTGGTAGGAAACCTGAAGCTACATCCCCAAAAGAGCTTTTAGATACCTGTGAGTGCAGTTAATCTTTTTCCCTTCAAAACCAAGCCTAAACTAATAAAAATGTTCTTAACTCTGGGCAGAACTCCAAATATGTTTTGACCCAGGTAATTCCCTGCTGCTCTCATTGGGAGCTGATGTCCCAAAATTGTCCAAGGATGCCACAGGATGGCCTAATACATAATAATGCTTTCACAGTATAAAGCTTTAATTTGTTTGAAGTTGAGAACTTTCTAAAAAGCACTTAGCAGAAACAAGGCTGTCTAGTGCTTGTCTTCGGGCACTTCACAGAGATAGGTACTTCCGCTGTTTATAGATGAGGAAACTAGAACATCTCTAGAATAAGTGAGTGTCACAGGTCACTCGTCCAATCTGTTAAATGGACTAAAACTCTGGAACAACACTCCCAAACACAGTAAATAAATCTAATTCAAATGAGACCGGAACACCCTGATCCCAGGTCATAAGCCATTGACTAAGCTTGGGACTGCAGGTGAGATCCAGCTGCATCTTTCTATTAACGTTTCATTCATTGCAAGAAGTTGGATAGGAAAGTCGAAAAAACATGTCTTTTTACTTTTAATGACACCTCTCTTTCTCTGCCATAAACAATCTGTCTGCCTTCTGCAAACACGTTTCTCATGCAGCCAGGACTAGGCCAGCTCAGAAGTAGATGTCATGAGAAACTCCTTCCAAACACAACAATGACAGTCCTGTCTCACATGACGGAGAGTCCAAACTAAAGTCTTACTTATTCTAGTATTTCCTATGGAAAGATTTTACAGGTCCCCAGTGAAAGTGAGCTTGAATTAAGTACAGTGTTAAACTGGTAAATCTCTGCCATGTTCCATCATGGTGTATCAGCAAGGTCATTTTCCAAAATGCTTCAAACATATGAACCTAGTGATACAAGTTTATTCATATTTTACCTGTGGATCCTTAGCTAGCACTTAGGTCCACAAAGCAGTAGATGCCACCCGTGATTTAATTCAGGACCAGGGGACAGAAGTTACATACATTATGAGCAGCGTGAGGCATCTAAACTTTACAGAATGTCCTTGCCCTGATGCCCACTTTGAGTACCTGGAAGTTGTAAAGGACAGTCTTGGTTCAATGCCAGTCTTAGTGGCAATGATTACTTTTAGGACAGAAACACTTGCAAGTATTAGCGTCAAAATCAGAGCTTTCAAGATGGAAAGGTACCTTTTACAACCCTGAGAAGAAAAGGTATCCAAGTGGAGGGGCCTGGGCAGAATATGATATGTAGTTTGGCTGAAAAAAAAAAAAAAAAAAGAGTAGAAAGTGCTAAAACACAAGCAGAACTAAAGCACATGTGCCGCATCAGAGGGGAACACCACAAATAGTGAACTTCACTCTAGCTTTTCAAACCCAGAACTAAAGATCAGAACTCGAAATTCAGCATCTTGAAACATGTTTTCAATTTGTTTAAAAGAACAATTAAAACATGAAGAAAACAGACATTGTAGGGAACACTTGTGTTTTTTTTAACATAAGGACATTTTTCCCATAGAAAATAAATGTAAGATTTTAAAAAAAGGCATTTGAAAAGTTGAAGGAGGATGCTTTCAAGACTTTCCTGAAGACCTTTGCTCATTTTTGTCCTAACAACAATTGAAATGTGAGGGGAAAAACCATTCTTCAAAAATAGTAGAAAGCACTTGAGAACATTAAAGGGTTTCTCACCGAGTTCATTTAAAGAAAACTGCAAGGTTTGACAGATTTCCCATTCTGACGTAAGATGAGTATTGTTCCTTTAAAATGTATTTCAGTTACTCTTTACTTCTATTGAACGCATCACAAAGTGAAGGCAAATGTTTTAAAGACAAACACCTACAGCATTACAATGAAACATAACTCACTGGTTCTGATCCTCCTATGAGCCACAGTGATCTGGAGTGACCATTGTGCATAAGGAATCCTTTCTGCAGAGCACACAACTAACTTGCAGATTTATTATTTTTTTCCTTTCCAAATATCTTTCACATCAGAGACACAGAGTTAGTCAAGGATTAGGCGTGTTCTGTGTTACCTGGTTAGACTGTATTCCTGTTACCAGTGCACTAAGAGTCTCAAACTCCTAATACCTAAGAAAGCCAGGCAAGGTATTTTTGTACCCACATGATTTTCATATGTTCAAAGGACCATTTAATACCCCAGGACGGCCAAAATGTTTTCATACAAGTATACCACTTGAAAACCCAGCCAGAATCCTGGACTTGAAGGATGGGAACAGGAGGGAGAGATGAAGAGTTGCCTTGTTGGATAGTAATGTTGCTTTCCTTTCTTTCGTCCTGTCTTACTTGAGGCATAGATATTTTTCTGCTACAGCCCTTTGAACATCTATCACAACACTAGCAGCTGTCTCAGATGTTTTTCCCAGACAATATTTTAATACCAAAAAAGTGCAACCAGGATGTGAGGGGACCAACTAGGATAATTGTATCGCTCACTGTAAAGGAAACTATATAATATACATTAGGCTCATGCAAGTCAAATAATATTCAAAATAATTTCAAGTCTTTTCCAACGCCACAAGCTGCAAAGCAGCCCCCAATGACCAAAAAACTAATCAGTCCTTCAAAAGAACTAGTACTAAACAAGAGAGCAGGAAAACTCAAGCACACTGCTAACATCTGCAGACCCTACCAATAGCAGGGAATTTATTTTATTTGATGACTGTTCCAAGTGAAATATCACCAATCCATAGAGGAAGATAAAAACCAAATACAAGGGCAAATCACTCAGCTGTAGCCTTAAATTTGGCCTGAACTCCACCCCTTCCAAGCATCCCATCTGCAGGAGACCAGATACGCGACTCCACTAACAACCTAATAGAACATTTCAGAACTGATATTCCTAGAGTAGCCAACAGCAGCAGCGGGGACCCAAAAGGACAGTAGCCCTTAAGCACATGCTCGATGGTTTTTCTGAACCGAGTCCCAAATCCCACTTTACCTATTAACGTGAATAGCCCTATTGAATTCAGTTGGACTGCTTATGGGAATATGGACAGAAAACTTTGGCTCTACTTTGGTAAACTAAACTTCAGGGACAGTCTGAGTATACCATAACAAAGACCCTAAATCCAGCAAGCATCATGAAAGCAGCTTATTTCATTACTAAATCAATTTATAAGTATAAACATGGAGTTATCTGACTAAAATATGGATATTGCCTATTTGAAATACTGCACCTCAAACTTACTAAATGTCACCAAAAGGCATCCCTTAAGGAAGCAGGCAGCATGCTGCCTTTGGATGCCCCAACCATAAATCAAGAGATTTCCTGAGGTCCGCCTGGAATAGTGGAGAGTAGCCAAAATTACATGAAGTGCTATTTGTGTGCTATTAGTTGTGGGGTGGGAGGGGGTGGAGTGTGGGAAGGAAAAAGGGGAAGAAGGAAAACCACTTTCTTAATAGTTCCTACAATGTTTGGAAAACATTCATTTATAGCATCCATTTATCAGGCTTCCATGTAATAACTCCAGGCCAAAAAAAAAAAGCCTGGAAGGGAGGTAGATGGGGAGGGGAAATCAAGGATACTAGGTTTTAACGGGGAAAAATTGGAATGTTGTCAATGTTTCCATTTAAAAGAAGTATCGTAATTACAAAGTAATGTTTGTGTCTAGGTGCCATTCCGAGGTAGCAGATGATGTCAATTTGTTCTGCTCAGTGGTTTTATATCTGAACAATAGCCCAGTCTTTGACAGAACTTTTAAGATTTTATATTCGGTCAACTGCAGCCTCCCACTCCCCAGATGCATTCGTATTCACTTAAAAAATGTCCACAGTGTCATTCTGATAGCTGGAAAAACCTGGCAGACGTGGAGGCCACATCCTGCGGCAGTGGCGGTACAGCAAAGCACAGGACCCTCTGCGACACCTCCGAGCCATACCTGGAGCGCTCCTCAGTTCAGTGCTAAGCAGCACTGTTCTAAGAAAGGGGTGCCATGACGTGTTGATATGACGGGTGTATTAAAACAGGAGATAATTATGAAAGAAAACAGCCAACACTGCAAACAGTGTTCCACACAGTCTGAGTTCCAGCTTGTTCTCGCCAGTGACTGAAACATCACAGTCATCCAGCAGCTGGGTGAGACCGTACTTGGGACTCCTTCCTTTTTCTAAGGTGAAAAATGTAAAGGTACTGAGCAATTAGCCCCCAGTATCTAATTTCATCTTGAATTTGAAAAATGCAACAGGAACCAAGAAATCAAAATGAAACAATGCGCATACGTGAAGCTGAAGACAGAGGATGGTAGCAACCCATTATTAGAGCATTAGAGCTGTCATGAGTGACCTCCCCTGTGGAGTATTGATATTAGCTTAAATGCAAAAATTTTGCATCAACTGTCATCTGCAAGACAGACAGATCTCAGTGCAGCTAGAGCACATATTCTTTTTCTTGTATTTTAGTGGATCACATTCATGGTTGTCTTTTGATGTTTCTAGCTAAGAGAACATTTTCATAAAACAAAACAAAAAAATCTCTTTGGGAATCCCCATTGGTGTGATGTTTTTGATTAGTGCTAATGTTTTTCTGGCCGGCTGTGAAAATGCATTTAACTATAATTGACTAGGCATTGTAATTCCAAAGCTTTATGAAACAAAAATCCACAGAGTGACAATCTGATACAGAAATCTGGCAAAAGATGATGTATCTTGCCCCTCAGAGACAAGTTTAATGGAATAAAAATATTGATCTAATATAGAAAGATTGGATATACATTTTCCTATAGCTTTCAGTATTATCAAGGGGGTAGGGGAGAAAATTCTTAACATGGAAACCTACTCATATTTGGAATAGTTTCCTCTTAAAGGAAATGGTGTAATTGTAATTTCAACGCTCACTGCACTGAAAACCAGACAAAGCAGTGAAGCCTATACCACAGCGAGGAAGGCTGCACTGGCTGATGACACAAGCCCATCTTTCCCAATTCTCATTTCTATGATTCCATGATTTCCTTTTTCACTGAAACTGGAAGCAGGGGAGAGAGAGGCGGGAGGAGAAAAGCAATGAATTTCCTCACTAGGATCATAGTTACACCAGTGCCGCCTTCAGCCAGTCAGAGATGGACTAAAATACCGTTTGCCATTTCCTGAAGAGTGCCATTTTACGGTAGCCATAAGGAAACCATGTGTTTTCTCTACTCAACCTCAGAACTGGCAAATGCATGCCCGGTTGATTCTCATACTGTAAATTTCTGAGAGTACTTTTAAATGATGCTCTAAATTGGATCTTCTTGTGGGAAAAACAAATCTGTCAAGAGAACAGAATTTTAATTTGTGAAACAAGGAGCCCAGCCATACAGTAGTAACAATGACACCATCAATTTGGTTCTAATAGTTGATACTAAACTGAAAGGGGATCACAGAGATGGAGCATAGCACTGACTAGATGGCACCAGGTGACTGTCCGCTGCTCTCCCTTCTGCGTCACTTCAGCCACAACAAAAATTGCAGATGATTTCTCCCTCTTTAGGTTTTGAAAGGGAAAGGGAAAAAAAAAAAAAGAGAGACTGAAAAAAAGAACAACCCAAAAAACCACTGCGGATAAAGAAAAAAAATCGCAGCATCGAATCAATTAATGCAAGTTCTTCCTAACTTCCATGCAAGCTTTGCCTTCAATTAGCATGATCTCACTGAACCCTCTTGTGTAGGCCTGGAGCAAAAGCAATGGAAACTTTCTCCCTTCTTGTTTTAATCTTTCACCAAGTCCTGACTTTCGCCTCCAGCCCGTCTAATTGAAACTAATCTTCGCGGGCGAGGCCTGTCTCTTTCCCTTAATCCCTCTCTAAGGAAGCTCACATGGTCCCAATTACAGCCACACCGGCCCCTTTTATTCCCCTCCTCGTCTCCTTCTGCCAGTTTCATTTTTTGAAAGTTTGCATTATTAACTCCATGCTTGCGAGTTCCTGTCTGTCACGGGGGCCTAGAGATGTTATCACTGGTTGCCGATGTATAAGGTTACCATGAAAGCATTTTATGGATTACATTTTGCAAAAAGGCGATAGAGGGCATGATAGCTAGCACAGTGGCGAGCTTTATAGGAGTTTATATCTGCAATAAATGAGAGGCCAAGGAAGTGTTTATCTTGGATTTAAGTGTATACCTGCTTAGTTATCTGGAGGCAGAGACAATAACAGCTCAGAAGGGATCGCTAACATTTACTACAAGGGTTTCACAGAGATGCTTATGAGATGGGCTGCTACCCTGGGAGGAAGGCAGGCCAGAGAGACACAGCCGAGGAGCCCAGCTGAAGAATGTGTTTAACATTATAGAGTTAATGAGGTTATATGAAGGCAAAGATAGCACTCGCTGGTTCCCAAGCTGGTTCCTAATCCCAAGGCAAAGCCTAGCCCACTAATACTGAAGCTCAAACAATTTATTAAAAATAGACAATTTTCTTTCCCTTTTTTTTTTTTATACTTCCTTCTCATAGCTTGCCGAGTCCCAGGCAATAGCTTCTGTGTTCCTCCAGTGCCATGATTTATTGCTTGCTTATACAGTTTCTGGTTCAAAGCTAGGTGCGTAAATCAATCACGGTGGTTGCTCCCCTGAATACATTCATTTGAACTTCTCTGTTGTGGCCCTGAGAAAGGCAGCTCAGCACCACCACAGCAACCTCCCTCCTTTTCATCCCCAAAGTTCACTCTGGATTTCTTTGAGCACTAGCACATGCATCCCAAAATGACCCTCCCACCCTCATCTTCCTTCTTAAGCAGGCCAGCAGACACACAAGGGAAGAGACTCTTCCTCCCTTGTACTGTCAGGGCAGGTGGCATCAGCACCGGGCTAGCTGATGACAGGCAAAAGAAGGGAAGACAGGTGCAATCACATTAAACACTAGCTATGGTCTTAATTATCACTAGTGGTTCTACAATTTAGGCTACAAGCAACCAAAACTATCAACTGCTGCCACTAACTAGAAGCTGGAGCAGATATCCACATCACCAAAATATAGCTCAACTCTGGAACCACAAACCTGCCCGTGTCTCGTTCAAGATAGATTGCAGTTGAAGTCTTGCCTTTCTGTAGCGGAAGAACAGAGCACTGCAACCATCTAGGATATTCAGTTGCCTAAATAAAGTTGTATTTCCTCATAGTGTTTCCTTTCCTTTTGCAGAGGAAGGAAAAGCAAGGAGAAGAACCACATGTGGCAGATGCAAATGACACCTCTTCAAGGGAAGGTTACACCACAGCTTTCCGTACCAGCTCAGCAGTTTTGGCCCATACATCCCCCGGGATTCTTCTAGACCTTGGAGAACAGACAGGCTCCTTCTTTTCCTTGTTCTCAGCCAACCAACTGAGGGTACCAAAATTACAATGTACTTTATATAGTCCCAGAAAGGGTGAATACTGCAGGAGTTCTGGATTTTAGCTCTATAGATGAGATTTTTTTGTTGTTGAAAGAAAAATCTCAAGATATGGAAAACACTGATCCAACTAAATCTGCTAAGAACTAGAAATCTAGAAATTCCTGAAGTAAACACTTGAAAAAAACCCTTACCAATTCTGTCAATCAAAATAACTTTTCTATATTTCAAAGCATTTCATTTTTGAACATTTTGAGCAATTTTTAAGTATCTTTACTTCATTTCACTAAAGTTTGAAAGCAAAGAGTCATTTAAACCAGAAAGATGACAACTGCATTTTTTAAAATGTCAAAATAACATATTTTGACAAACTCAAAGCATTTTTCCAAAACACAATCCAAGTCAAGAATTTGTCAGAAACCTTTCCCACAAGAAAAACTGGCATTTCAAGGAAGAAATAATAACTTGCACATCTGGATAATGAATTCTTGGCCAACACTAACTCATGAACTGTAGTCTAGTTAGCAGCAGTTCCACCTGTAGAACTGTAGCAGACTCCTAGTTAGATCCTCAAGGAATCAGCCACAAAGTAGACACGAGAGCTATTTCAGTTACTCTTGCGTGAAGCCCGCTCACACTTTGGCTTTAAGTGCTCCTAATCTTTCTTTATAATGGAAATACAATCCGTGCTTTTCTCCAGTGTTTTTTTCAGTATGGAAATCTTCATGACTCATTTGTCATTATTTCAGTGTCTTTCATAAGACATTTTTAATAAATGCCTGAAAATCTCACCCTTCATTAACAAAAACATTTGCCTTCTAGAGTTGAGAGTCAAGCTTGAAAATCACCCCTCCCAAGTTTAGAATGGTAACTTGATAAAACAATTAAATAATTGAGCTTGGTTTAAGTCTAGCTGCTAAAGATGCCGAGGTATAGTCGTCTGGGGCAGTATTTTTAAAGTTTGTACTACTACAGATTTTACAAAAAGAAAATACGTCCAGACACACAGATGTATGCATGCATGCAATCCTTGCTGTGTCTTTTCTTTCTCCTGGGAGATTATATTGTCTTCGAATGCACTTATGCCCACCTCTTTTTTGGCCTAGAAAGCATAGTCAGCAAGAAACTCCACACTGCAACCTCTGGTTTGCTGCTGAATTTTTCACACGTGAGCTGAGGAGTAAAAACTCATAGCCCAACACCATACGTTTTATGGCACAGCAAGAATGGGTCATTCTTTTCCTTTGCCTGTGATATTTATGAGGACTTAGAGAATGATTAACTGAGGGGGATGGTGGAAATGAATCCTTCCAAACAGTGAAGCTTTGGATTCTCCAACCAAACGAATGGCTTTTATTCCGGATTTATGATCTTCTCACAGCCTGGCTGTCATGAGTAATGACCTATCTTCACACTATTAAAGAATTTATTATGACTATTTATCACCAAAGTAACATAACAAGAGTTGAAGAGGTACACAATAATGCTAGGAGAGCAGCCAACATTGTCTTAGCTGTTAACTTGCCCAAATACCATAGAGCTAAAGTGGGGCTAGCAAAGGAGAGGATCTGCTTCTGAGCACATGCTCAGAGGGGAAAGTATTATGGGAGAGCATGCGGCTGGGTAGGAGAAAGTCCAGAGTC
Source organism: Ibidorhyncha struthersii (assembly GCA_013398815.1). Taxonomy (NCBI): domain Eukaryota; kingdom Metazoa; phylum Chordata; class Aves; order Charadriiformes; family Charadriidae; genus Ibidorhyncha; species Ibidorhyncha struthersii. The sequence continues at coordinate 151,752 of VZSZ01005770.1, forward strand.
CAAAGAGGTATGTATACGAGGAGAATATCTCCAAGGGAAGGAGGGACAGAGAATATAACTGTGTGCACGTACACATCTGTTTTTCCTCTCTTTTTTCCAGCTTTAATGATGGGGAGGGAAATAGATCTACAAGATGTTATCTAAGTACATCGGCTAACGAGGCTATTTCCAGTGGAGAATGAACGCCTCTAACAGCTGAGTAAATGAGACCCTAGAGATGTTGCCCACAGCAGAAAGAACTTTTAGAGAACAGAAACAGTAATGCTGAGTGAATGGCGAGTACTCTGGATCTGAGGGATGCTCTCCAAGGATGTCCTAGGAGCCACACAACATTCTTCATACCACTAACTTTGAATCCATCAGTTTTCAGTTGTAAAACTATCAGAATTACAGCTGTCTTTGAGACTTTTCAGGTTGGTAATGTAGCTTGAGCCCAGCACATAAGAAAAATCCACAACATTTCTGCCCCTTTGCTAACTTTGAACTAAGCACTAGGACTCTGGCTGATCTCAGTGCCAGCTACCAGAAAGTCTCACAGAGGAGTTTCAAAATTCACTCCATCATATGATCTAACTGCAGAAAACATCGCTCCTGAAGGATACAGCAGAGCAAGTCATCTACTTCGAAGAGACTACAGCCCCTCCTGTGCGATGAGTTTTCCTCTTTGCAGTGGGTTATGTTCTGATGGCAGCCCTACCCGTGGAATCAGGAGCAATAATGGATCGCCTCCAGAGTCTCAGCATGTAAGTGAGATCAGGCTGTTCCACTTTTGAAGCAGGCTGTCAGTAAATGTCATATTTTATTTTGCTTCCGAAAGACAAATATGGCAACGCACACTTTGTTAGCAGGCCAAAAGAATTATAACTGTATTTTGCTGAAAGCAATGTTGATTTGGATTTAGCCTAACACTGCTTGTAAAACTGAATTACATTGAATTTGTTCTAAACAGCTGTGACGTTGGGATCTTTACACACAAACGCTCTGCTGGCTATAGTAAAATTGCAATTGATGCTCAGGCGAAAGGTAGCTCCTCTCAAAAGCACAGGAAGTCTCTACCTACTCTATCCAGGCCTCAGGAGCCAGTGAAGTCAGTGAGAAGAGAGAATTCATAAGAAAATCTGGCTTCTAGATAGCCGTAGATGATCCAATACCAGGTCAATCACAGAGACAGGGAGCAGAACCTACATGAGCCCCTGGAACCTCATTCAGTGTCCAGCCAGCAGACCCCAGAACCAAAACATAACATTGACTTTCATAACACTTCCATTCCCCTTACGCAAGAACTTAGTAGTAATGGCCCACACACTTAGAGCATCATACAAATTCTAGGCAACACGCCTGCCTGCGGGTACAAAGCCCAAAGACAGGGGGCACTACCAAAGCAAACACAGTAGTTGGAATTTAAAGAGGAAATCAGCAGGTTTGGACTAGACTCAAACATCCGATACCACTGGAGAAGCATCCACTTGCTGAAGGCTTATACATTTTTCCAGTGAAGTGTGAGCAGAATTGCAAGAGGCAGATGCAAGATGTTTGCAAGATACAAGGCAACGCAAAAGCGTTTGCATGGCACCCTTCTGCACTGCTACCAGGGACACGTATTATGGACAATTCTGGATTTACTTACTGGTAGGGAACTTCCTCCTGACCCATCCCTTGTATGGATACTCGGGTCCTCATGTATAATCAAGGACTAACAAGATAGACAGCCACAGAAGAGGAAAAGATGTGTGCGTGGCTGTGCTTGTCCTCCAAAAAATAAAGACCTCAGAGTGCTCATCACTTTCTGCTATAAATATCAGTCTCACTGTTTTATCTTGTTTTCTTCAATGAAAATATAGCACAATATGTGTATATCCTTATCAAAACAGTTCCAAAATCATTAGAGTATTTCACTATATTTTTCTTTCCTTGAAAAAACGTAATTACAAACACCTGATAGGTGTTATTACTGCTCCCTAAACAGACTACAGGAAAGCCCCCACGTTCCAGGGAGGTGAGCAGAGAAGTGCACAGAACAGAATAGAGCAGAGCAGTGCCCTACCTACTCCCAACTCTACGAACTGATGTCTAAGATGGCCGTACTATGACACCAGTGACAGAAACCACCTGACCCGTTCTGCTGTACCTGGGTTTTCTGATGATCTGCAGAGACTGGACAACTGGCAGAAAAGGAAGGGGAGGCTTCCTCGAGCAAAGGGGAAGGCTGTTCCCTTCCTCATTGCCACAACAGCTATGAGAAACAGACCCTAGTCTTTCCTAGTCCTCCAGGTGATGTTTTGAACTTCCAGGCAAGGAAGATCTATGCTTTAAGGGCCCAGTTCAAGGACTACTGATAGCTCATGACGTTCTGATGGAGTTTAGATCAGGTCTAACATCTGAGGCAGCCATTCCTCTCTTTCCACAAAGTATTTTTGTTCCATAATCCAAAGAGTTCCAGGAAACTTCATGGGGTCAAGCCCTGGTATGAGACAGAGTCTACTTTCAGACTGGGATCCCAAGTCTGCCAGCTTTGGGCTTCCTTGGTCACAGTGTCTCAGCTGTCCTCACCAAGCTGCTGTGTTGACCTGTGATACCTTTTCCCTTTTCTTCAGGAAAATAGACCTAGTTACTAGGCAGAGGCTAGCTGTGGCACCTAGTTCTAGTTTAACCATGTAGGTGGATGAGAGGGGTCACTAATAAAGCAATGGTGGTTTCTGTATTCCCAGAACACAATCTCAAACCCAATATACCAATACTAGGCTCCAAGTTCACAAACCCCATCTGTAGCAATCATTAAATAAACTCTTAACAGTGTCTTCTGTAGCTTTTAATAGACTAGAGTACTTATACTGTCAACTTTTACTGGGCAAGATGTAATTTTCCAATAAACACGACCTCTTCCAAAAAGCAGCACTTTCTGAACTTTTTCCAGAATCCAAAGGTTTTGGCTGCAGCTGTAGCAATGGGAATCAAATTATAAAAACAAAATCCCTCCTTTCACTCCATGCTTTCAAATGTTTTTCCAGGGCTGAAATGAGAGGCGCACTCGCTATTTGTTTCTGCTTCTGTTGGCTTTTAAAAGCACAAGAGGGTAAAGGAGCTGGATGGCTGTAACTTTCACAGCTTGCTTATGTACACAGTGCCATAACCTTTGTGTCTTGCTGTGAGCAGCTGCACTGCAATTGTATTAGTCTGACTGACTGTAAACTGTGTGGTAATATGTAAAACATATTGTGAGTGATGATGACTAATTGGAGAACATCTTGCGAGACACTCTAAACGTGTGTAAAATGTCATCCAGCTGTAAGCTGCATTCTCCCCTGATTGGCTCTGCATTACTTATCAGGGCTTCGGGGCTCACCAGCAACATTTAGTGATAATTGATAATTGATCAATGAAGCTTAGGTATCAAGTTCTGGTTTCCTAGTAGTCATGTAGATCACCCTGGCTAGAGCAGCCTGTTTGTCAGTAGGGAACAAGGATAAATCAGCTGCCCTTTCAAAAGAAAAAAAGAAAAAAAAAAAGCACCCATCAAAAATACCCTAACACACACACACCCCGACCCCCCCCCGTAATACTCTAAAATTTTGTCCCTGTTTCTGGTGCTCTCACAGAAGGAACCCTGCAGCAAGCTGTCATACTCCTGGCATTGCCATTACTGCAAATGCCAGAGATACAGGGCAACAGCATCTGGTTTGAAAAAACAGCAGATATTAGAATAACAGCAGATAAAGGAAAAAAGTTACCTATTGGAAGGAGTGTGTTAACTGCCTATTACAGGAACCAAGACTTGCACTGCATAAAATACTGGGTTTGCTCAATTGTCACACCATTGGCCAGTCACGCTGGTCTACGTAAAACATTCTCTTCCAGCTCACATGGCAGGGAAGGTATTCCCCATCTCAGAAAGCAATTCAGTATTTACCTGTAAGAGCCTTTATCTGTGGGTGATAAGGCCAAATAAACTTTGCAGGGGATTTCAAATTAAGTCTCTACATTTTTTTTTTAAATTACAGATTTCATAGAGGACTAAGTGGTGTATAGCAGTGAAACAGTACCTTTTAATGGACATAGAAAGCAGACCAGCTCATTTCTTAAATACCACTATGGAAAATACTTTGGAAGCAAACATCTTATACTTACAAATAAGAGATTAACTAGACTGGTAGAGAACAACTATGCCAGTTTTAATGAGAAGTATACTTTATAAAGGCGTATCTGTCCTATTGTGCCAATACTGCTTGCCTATGGGATATGCGAACAGCAATTGCCATGCAATGAATCCATGACTGGAGCACGCAGTACAAAGTGTAACAGATTAATGATCATTAAAGCATTACAGCTTTTGTCTAGAGAAGCCCCTGAACTCACAGTACTGAAAGCTGAAACCATGTGGGATTCCATAGGAAATGGGAAGTCCTCGTTAAAGCAGGGCGATAGTAAAGGAGGCTCCTCGAGACTGTACAGTAATGTCTCCAGACAGTTACACTGCAGATGCCCTATGCCTTCACAGCATAACATGCATTTAAAAACCTTCAGCAAGAGATCCCCAACAATGTCTCCCATTGTTCTCTTTAGCTCACACTGGACCAAAACAATAGGTTGGTTGTAGTCCCAATAAGCTGGAACATATCTGCTATCTGGTGTGCAGGCAACAGGGAGGTGAGCTAAGGGTAAAAATAATTCTGTCCTCCTTGGTGCTGAAAACCCTTTCATTTGTACTGATATTCAAGGCCCTAATTTAAACAGGGACCATCTCTTTCTGAACACATCTGACTGGCAGCGCAGGATAGAATTTCAGCTGTATGGTCTAGCTTGTCCATTATGCATTTAAACACTGTCAAGACGATGCTAATAAACCTTACCATGACCACTGCACCCCAGGGACCAGAACTAGCTACCCTGAAAGCCACGGAGTTTTTGGAGATGACCAGTAATTAGCAGTGGAGTTTGGTTTCCTGTATCAGACCACGGGCGCAGGCAGGACCCAAGGGAGCCCTTGCAAGAGCTTCAGAGGTTGCTGGCTCACCCCTCGGCACGCACGGAGCGCCTCAGGTGGAGCGCGCAGACCCCAGTGCAGCAGCCTGCCGGTGACCTGTTGTTCACCTCCACCACTGCTGCCTTAACAGAGCGGTTTTGTTCCTCCCCGTAGTGGAGGGCGTCCAAACAGCAAATGTTCAGTGAGGGCAGGAAGAGCGTTTGAAGCAAATTCTTGCAGAAATAAATGTGAATTTACTTAACTTACCATGTCTCCTGCTTTTCCCCTCAGCCCCCCTTTTCCTTCCTACTGCTGTTCCTCAATAGCATCCCTCTACTTTCCAAGTCATCCTTCACACTCACCACTGTGTACTGATCTCCCTTTTGCCACCCACTGCCTGTTTCTTTATTTTCTTTTTCTAATTTCTTTCCCCTCCCTCCATCTCAGCACAGACTTCTTTCCAGGTGAGAATATTCTGCTCAGGGATTCTATTAAAAAAAAAAAAAAAAACACAACCAACCCAACCAACACTGTAAAAGAACTAACTCTTGCTGCTTTTAGCTCCTCAGGACACACTGGTAAACCAGTCAAGCAAAAGGGCTGGGGCACCAGCAGATCAAACCTGCACAGAAATATTTTTTTCCTCTGTTCATTAGCTTCTAAGTGAATCTGAGGTTTTATGGCTCTGTCAGCCACACAGATTTTGTCACAAGTTTCAGCATTTTGCATTAAGCTGGAGCTTTTGCACATGTGTGTTTATATGCTAATTGAGTTTTCCTTTATAGCAATTTTCTGCCTCTTGTGTTACAGACCATAGCTTGAACACTAGAAATACAAAGCTTCAAAATCCAAAATTTCAAACAATAACTTTCAACAATAATCTTGTGTTTTTAAGCCAACCTCTTCATTCTGGGGCTAAGTCCTTTTTTTAAGGCTCCTTGGTGGGTAGTTATACTAATGTTTGATACTCTGATACTACAGAACACCAAACTTTAAAAGCCAGATATCCACATTTCCTAGACAGGGAAACTCCATGGGTCAGTTCCTGCTCTAAAGTCTTAGGATAGAAAGGGGAAGAGTCAGCCAGCAAACAGCCAGGTGAAAGAAGCGCTTTGGTCCTTGTGCTGAACACAGCTGAGGGCAGGAGCTTCTGCGCCAGGGGCCGTACAGTCTCCAGGAAGAGCAGCGCACAAGACTTCAAGTATCTGCTCTCTGGAGAAGTGCAGGGAGATGCAGCACACAAGAAGAAAGCCAGCAAAGAGCTTCTCTGTACTTCACAGCACCCTGCACGCAGCATCCGCACTCATGCATACATGGGGACACAACCCAGGTGGCAGTCAGGCTAAAAAGACAGTTAACAACCATGCTGCTGTGTGGGCCACGAAAAGAAGTGTCCTTTCCTGTGTCTCCAGTTCTCTCCTTTTTTGGAATGGTCTAACCCTCTTCACTCATTTATTCTCCACCCTGCCATGACTCAAACACACACACCAAAGTAACAGTCTTCCCTTCATAATGGTTTCACCCCCTCCTTCATCTTGCCAGTCTAAATTTCCCTACTAGAATGGGCTCAGAAGAAACATTTTAGAAAACAGAAGTGATCCCAGCAGAAAAATGAAGAGGATACATTCCTTACTTGCACCCTGCCAACACGATTGCCAGCATGGATGTTTGCTCTGTGTGGTCACAACTAACACCAGGTGCCTTTGCTACCCACTGAGTGCCTGGGAAGAGTTAAACACTCTCCCGTTCAAGCTCACTGAACTCTTTTGCAGGGCAGCTATGTTCAGACTAATACGCAGGTTGCCATTAGTATGTTATATTAATACACGGTATTAAATTTTAATATAGTGATTTATAGAGGAGAAAAATTGTACTTCAGCTTAGAAAGGTATTAAAAAGCTTGAGAAAAAAATAATCTTTATTTTGAAAGAAGCATTTATCAGGTAGTTCATAGGACACTTTATTCTTCATAGCACTTAGGCCAGATGCTCAGAATGGGGGAAGCCTCCCCATTAATAAGAATGGGAGATTCAGCAACATCTTCACTTCCGTTCATCTCAACAAATTGGACTGGAAGTATGTTTCCAAACCTAAAAAGGCATCTAATTCAAAGGGCCTGGTCATCCATTCCTCCCAGTGTATTAGCTGTCAGTAAAAAAACAGTGAGTCTATTGACTAGGGATTCTCTTTAACTAAACCCATCAATTCAGATACTGATAAAAAATAAACAAACAAAAATCCCAACAACCTTCTTTTGGCAAATCCAACACAAACCGGGGTTCAGCTGGATCCCAGAGTCACAGCTCGTTTGCTTCCATAGGGATTTTTATTGTGCCCAGTTCCCCTCCAGACTACCTGGAAGGCTTCATATTCTCCAAAGGGAGGAGTTGATATGGTTGCACTGGGGCACTGTTGGAACCATTGATCCCAGAGGCCCAGGTTCTCCAGCAGCAGAAGGAAACAAAGAAGCCAGTGTTTTCTGGGAATGAGATGGAAGAAAAATAATTTTGGCTGAACCTGCACTTTTCAGTGAAAACCCTTTTTGTCAGAAAATTCCCAACTAAGTCTACTGATGGGAAAAATACAAATATCTTGTCCTATTGCTCTGAATCATTCTGACTGCCTGCCCTGTCCTGACCCAAGACACAGCTGATTAGAGGGAAGTTCTTTCCCTTGAATGCCTCATGGCATCAGCAGCAGAACAGTTTGCAAGAAGTTCTTTTCAAATAAAGCTAGTTACAAAAACACTTCTTAGGAATACAACAGTAGAAGCAGAAGAGAAGATTCCAATTTTCTTTTGAAATTACTTCATCAGTTTTGTATTATGCAACATGAAATAAAGATGAAACTGGAATGAAATAGATTTTAATGTAACGGGACCACAGAAGCACAGACATCTGTAGATGAAGTCAAAATAGTTTGTTTCATGGAAAGTTTTCACTGCCTTTTTCTTTACCCTATTTTCAAATAGAAAAGACTGAGCATTTCCTGAAGTGACAAGTCCAAGCCCTGCTCTGGCTTTTTTATATAGGCAGGCATTCATAAAAGGCAGAAAATAACGTTTAGCATTAATTGCCCATAGCTGCCTTGCTGCCTTAACTTCTTGTTTCCTTCAGGTGCACCTTGAAGACATATCAAACAAACACAGAGCCAGCAGAGCGCCTGAATAAGCTAGTGTCTCTGGACCTTCATTAGCAGAAAAGCCACAGTTAATTTCCTAAAGAAAAAAGGAAATTGAAGGGTTGGTTTTAATCTTGTCCGGGACTGAGTGAATCCAAGAGTTGGAGCAAACGGTATCCCCGTAAATCTAACAGCAGCCACAGTGAAACATTATCCCGTGCCTTTTTTAGGAAGTACTTAGTGTAAGAAGTAGCAGAAATGGTTAGTGGAAACAGACCCTTGCCTCAGTGCTGCAGCCATTCCTTGATGCTGTGACCCTACCAGATGTGTCCGTTTCAGAGGCAGCACCAGGGCCAGATAAGGACCCTCGCCATGGAATGAATCAGTTCCCATTTTTTTAACCCCTCATGAGCCTGTGCAGGGGGGACTGTGCAGTGCCTACAGATTTCTGGGGCCACTCAGGGCTGAGAAAGACGTGGTCAAACCTTACTTTTCACTGCAGCCCTAGTAAGGGAATAGAAATCCAAGCAACCCACAAGACCTTGGCAACTCTAAGTTGCTCTTGGAGCCTGAGCCCAGAAAGGGGCACCCATGAGCTTAAGGCTGGTGCTTGGAAATGAAGGGCTTCGTAATGCGAGTAAACGGAAAGCCCGCTGCCCTGGCCTGCGCTTTTCACCAGAGCAATCTATTCACACGGCGCCCATTGGAGTTCAGAGTCCCAGGTCCCCGCTCCAGCTGCGACTTCACCTCCTGTCTCTGGGTACATGCCTTTAGACATACTTTATCTCCCACACTGCATCAAGAATAATTCCTGGAGCAGCTCTACACGCACCCCTCCCAGTTGAATTTGTATCTGGTTCCTCTCAAGTTCCTGTATAGTGATTTCTGGACTTTGGCAACACAGTCTAGCATTGCCCAGGGTTAATGCTCCAGTCCATTCTCCACACAACCTGCTCGCTTCCCAGTGGTTCCTGCCGATCCTGGTAATCCCAATGCCTGAACTAGGCGGGAATCACTTGGGACACAGAGGAGCACTGATACCTGCCTGATGTCAGTCATGGAGGGAGAACGGAAGTAATAGTCCAACCCTGCAGGAAGAGGCAAGCTTACATTGTTAATGCTGTGGATGACCAAATTAGAACACAAAGTGAAAGGGGGGGAGCTGAAATGAAAGCTTGGGAAGGGCCCCGAGAGAGAAGAAATGCACCTTTTGGGGAGTAAGGGGAAGCACTGGTATCTGAGTCACTAATAACTAGCAGGAAAACTACTGTGCTCTCTCTGCCCACCTGTGCCTGAGCAACATTATTTCAAGCTTCCTCATGTTGTGTTTTTTATTTAATTTTCCAGCGAACACACTCTTTTATCATCCAGAACCGTGAAAGTAAATTAAGAAGAAATGGTTTTCTTTCAATTAGACTCACAGTTGCTTTGAGTAACTGCCTATAATTCTATTTAATGAAAAAATAAAATCATTATTCCAGTTCTCCCTGTGCCCTGTGACAAGCACACAGACGGGCCCCATTAAGTAAATCTACAGTGCTTGCTAATTAGAAAAATATTTTGTTTTCTCCAATTCTTAAAAAAGGAGAGAGAGAAAAAAAAGAAGCAAAAAGAAACCTCCAGGCACAATATTAATCTAACCTGTTACCTGGTGCTTAATAACTTATAAACTAAAGGCATCTATCAATCTATGATTTACTTTTCCCTTTGATCTGCTATAGCATTTGGTTCACAGTCTAGTCAGCAGGCCGGTGCTGTCTTATTCTTTCTGCTTCACTTCCAAGCACAAGGGCCTATACCCCTGCCTAAGCATTAATGGTCTTTTTGGAGACAAGCCGCTGAGGCTGGGGGGCACAGCAGAGCAGAGCTCACCCCTTAAGCTAGAGGAGACAACTGACCAACAGACAGGAGCCCACTGCCAAACCTGGCCCCCGCTCAAGCCTGCCAGTGATGGATTTGAGGCCCGGCCTGCCGGTGGCAGCAAAGGCTGCTCAGCGCCTGTGGCTCCAGCCACTCGCAGCAGACACCAGTGCCAGCAGGTCAGTCTGCCTTCAGACAGGTCCTACTGAAGGGCCAACTCATCCCCAGGAAATCAATGAGACTCTTCTGCCAATTCCTATCCATTTTATCTCTGGCTTTAAGTATCCCACCCTCTATCACCTTCCTTTAGCTCCACATGATGCTCCCCCATCCCACTCTTGGCTAGTAGACAGGAGACCTTATGAACACCATGTGCAGTTGTAAGCGACTGCCTCAACAGTGAGTTTTTTCAGTACCCAGATTTAACAGTTTGAGAACAAATATCCTGTTCTTCAGTTCTTTTGTTGACCTCAGCAGTATCTCCACAGCAGAAGAGCAGAATATCAAAGAGGCAATGAAATAGCATTGACCAGGAACGACAGCCCCACTGTGCCAAGCACTGTGTAGTCTTCATGCAATGACACTTCAAACGAGGACACTCTCTGGCAAGGAAGACTTAACACCGTGTTTCTGACAATGACAGATCTCCTTATAGAGCTTCTATTGGACTGCTGGTAAAATAAAAGCAGAAAGTCTAATGGAGATCCTTCAGCACGGCTGCATGCTCGGCACTAGGTGTCAGAGTTTTCCTGGCATTTATGGGTTACTTGAAACAATGCACTTTCATTTTATCTGCATCTTGCTTTTTTACGATGATTATTATTCTGCCGTAGCATGAATGCCTCCAAGAAGAGGAAGTTTCAGTTAGGATGCCGAAACACTAAGCTGTAGTTTTATGGCTTTAAATTAACATATAGAGATTCGCTCCAGGTACCGTAACAAAATCAACATCCAGCCATGCTATCTGATTACACAAGCTGATAAAGAATTCATGAAACACAGCACAGGAAGCTCTCTCTTTACTGGCTGCCATTCCACAGGACAGTGCCCCTCGCAAGGAAATGATGGGGGCCAGTGGCAGAGGAGATAAAACACACTAGGCTGGATCCTCAGCTGGTGTAAGTCAGCCATGCTTCCCCGACTGGGCCATTGCTTGGGCTGTGCAGCTGGCTGGAGCACTCTAGATTTGCTTGCCACTCTTGGCTCATGCAACAATTCATTCCCCTTTCAGCATTTACTGTCTTTTCTTTGGGAAAATTACATGCTAACCTACAAGTACTGTAGTTTCTCAGCTGTACCATCTGCCATCATCATCTCCTCAGTTGGTAAACTGCCTGAGCAGATGTCTTCTGTGTGTGCATTTGCAAAGTATGTGACAATTCTTCTCAAGTTATCTGAGGAAAAGGGATGAACTGTCAGCATCTGATCTCCCCTGGCTATTAAGAGATCAGGTAAATCAACAAATACTTTATGCAAGCTTCCTCTCTTTTCAGGTGAGCCCTTAACTATATGGACTACTTCTAGCGGTAAGCAGCTAGTTCTGTCTCTGAATACACTAAACTCTGGGCTTTTGCAGACTCAAAGATGCGAGAGAACTGTCAAAGTGAGACCTGGATTATCTTCTCAGGTAGTGTCTTTGGGCTGCCATTCATGTGGGAACTGAGCACTGTGGCTTATTAAGGCATGGACACAGTAGACTGTATTTAGTGACAGGACTACCACTTGCTAAGCAGAGCTCACTTTGGCTGGCATCAAAGCTACACAAACGAACTTTCAGAACCAAGAAGATGGTTATACTGTTGTCAGTGGCCAAGCTGACTTGAACAGGGTTGGAATATGGCATTCAGCATAGACTGTGATTTCAGGCTGAGTTTCATTTTTGGGAGACAGGGCAGTTGCAAATACAAAACCCAGAGGATTCTGTAGGGCATTCCTCAGAGATGTTCTGCATTATTATAACTTATACAGGCTCTTAAGAAGAAAGATATTTGGCTAAATTCCTAGTCCTAGTTTGAAAGGAAGCTGCTCCTGTGGTGTAAGATCTGACTCAGCTATCATCCAGAGCCAGAAACACAACTCTCCGTATCTCCACAGAGTCCACTGAACTATACTCTCCAGTATAGCAACTCAAAGTGTGCCTGAGCTGGGAACATTCAAATTTTTAGCCACCCTTACAAACTATCTTGAATTAATAAGGCCAGTGACGTGCCAGCAGATAAATTTGAAAATCCAAAATCAAAACCCTTCTGTCTGGGGCAGGGGGAAAGAAAGAAAAAGAAAAAGGAAAGATGTTTGAGCCCCCTACCATTAACTCCCTCATTCTAACAGTCAGGATTTTGCAAGGAATCACTCAAGGCAAATTCTGTGCGCTGCACAAGCCTCACAAGGTAGCAGCTTCCTGCTTTTGTGTTAGCCCCAGTTAATCACAGAAAATAAAAATTAAAAAAATTTAAAAGAGATTTCCAAAGATGACAACTTCTATCCTTACAAACAGTGCACTGGTACCCTCTACTGGTAATGGTTTGTCATGGCAGAAGGATGGGCGTTGCATTACCAATAGTGAGAGTTGCATCAAGGTTGTACTACCTTTTAATTTTGTGCAAGCATATATTTCTTTACACATTATAAAAATGAGTATCTTTATCCTGATGGAGAGAATCCCTAGACGCCCATGGAATAAGGAAGACAGCCTGATTTTGGATGAAGCCTGCAGTGAAATGAGTTTTGTCAGATTCTAAATTGCCCAATCGAGCATCACGGATGTTCTACAGCCACATCACAAAAAACTGTCTGCTTTCAGACCTTAGGTCTACCCTGCTATCCTGGAGCAGGATCAACAATACCCGAACTATCCCTTACAGATGTTTATCTAACACATTCCTAAAATCTCTGGTGACAGACATTCCACAACCTCCTTGGACAATGCGTTCTCAGGTTATGACAAAATTCCTATTGCCTTTCATCAAATGATTGATTCTTGATCAAATGAGAAGTGCTCTTGACAAACTAATGTGGAATAATTCCCAGACTGACATTTTATCCATTGTGTAAGCAACACAGGAGACTCATCTGGACAGCTCACCCATCAAGGATCTCAGTACATGCACAGAAGTCCAAACTCCACACAGATCAGTGCATGTTTACACCACATGCCTGCCATCACGCATACTGGGCAACACCAGCCCAGTTTCCATTTCTCCTCTCTCCTTCCTTTAATCACTATGTCCGTCATAGCAATAAGACAATTCTAGGCCTCCATTTAACTTCTGAATGTAATAAGAAGTCCTAAAAAGAAAAAAAAATATCTTCAAAAATGCATGCGAGCTAGCTATTATTTGTTGTAATGTATATCAGGGAATGGAGGTATGATAACCTGCAAAAAAAACCTCTCTAATTGTACCTAAGTTTTTCATTCTGCCAAAGAAGAAAAAAAAAACAAAGAAAAAGTGAGAGTAAGCAAATTCTTTTTTCTTATAAACTTCAGAACTGCTTAAGACATTCACAATTAATGCTGTTCAGAAAGAGAAGCTCAGCCCTTGACCGTGAGCCTAAAATGCAAAAGCCCTACCTGGAGTAACAGCACCATCAGCGCGCCTGAACACCTGTACTTCAGCACCCACACACAGCACCATCCCACAGAGCCCACAGCGGTGGCACCCACGGCACCACGGCCAGCAGGGCACTGTGCACAGGGTATCGCCGGCATTCCAAATAGTGCCAACGCAGTTTGCTTGAAGTGGGGACCGACTGGCACTGCGGGGACTATGAGGGGAATCAAATCAAATCACAGCAAAGAGGGCCTAGAAACAACAGGATTAAACCAGGATTGCGATCTAAGCTAGACTCATGGCGTTCTGGTTGATCATGCTGGAATTTCAGCTTTCTTAATATCTATTTAACATAACTATTTGATACCAGACATGAAGAGAAGGGCAGTTCCTCTCAGAACACTGACAGAGCCTCCTGCAGAAACAACACCTGCTTGTGAAACGAAGCACAGACACCTGAGGCAGAGGGTGTGCACACACGTGTGCGTGCGTCCATATCACCCACATGGCCCAGGTCCAAGCACAGCGCTGCAGCATGGAACAGTGCTGAAAAAACATGCTCATCTGACTTCATTAATCTAACTCTTGCTCATGTATCAAAGTGCAGCACGTTTTCTTGTAAAAATGATTAAGCTGCTAATTAAGCTGTTTATAACTTGTTTCCCTGGTTGCTAATGATAATTAACATGCAAATTAGCTGAGGGAAGAGAGGCACAGGGGTCCTCAGTTCATTACCAAGTTAATTACTGTTTGCATACTTAAACATAACAGTTATAAATGGTGGCATTTAATGTAATGGCCAAGATGATAATTATACCAACGACATTTTGAAAAGTCATTTCACTGTGTGCTATTTTTCTGGGTGATTAATGTTTCCATGGCTGGTTGATAAACTTAGTTCAAACCACTATGAGTTGGAAACTTACTGTAACCAACTAAGTTATCCCTTAACAACACTTTCTTATCCCTGTTTGTTTGTAAAGTAGGGAAGGAATGAGAGGAAATAAAAGCAGTAAGTTTCAATATTAACAGAGGAGGAATAAAGTGGGCTGGTTAACACTGTCTGTTGAATTTGAGTTGGCAGTACTGAGGTGTTGTAGCAGCTTCCTTTTTTATACCTCATGGTTTGTTATTCTTCATATTACAGCAGTGCTGGGAGATCCCTTCTGAGATTCAGCCCATCATACTCATCATACCAGGCACTATCCTTGGTCTCAAAGCTTGTATCCTAAATACACATGGCAAAAATGAAATTTTTAAATCAATCCATCCCCAAACTGAAATTTGATAATGGCCATTTTGCACTGGGAAGTACAGAAGCAGAAAACGTGATTACTTTTATTGGACTGCCACTTGCTTGGCATATTGAGTACTTTGTTCAAGCAAACCTGTTCCTTCTAGTTGAAGAATCAGCCTGGCCAGCTAACTATTAGGGCGCAAGAGATGGGAAATCTAGTATGTTTAAGTGTTTTGCTATTGAGAGGTTAGCCTTGCTCACCGATTATAAGTGGGCAACTGCCACTGATTTCAGCAGTCTCCATCTAGAAAAATCTTGTGCTTGCACAGCTAGGCTGGAAAATGCTAGTGAAATAACTCAGAGCAGGGAATTTCAGCCAGAAATTTCTACCCTTGAGCCTTTCTATCAGAAGATGTGGCATCAGAGGGGAAGATGTGTTGACTCATGAATGTCAGGGGAACGGAGATGATACTTCATTAACGGGTACACTTGGTACACACACTCTGGAAGTGGACAACTAACTGCTTTAAGGGCATTTTTCCTTCTCAGGTCTCAGACAATGCAATGTTTGGCTTGTCCTCTTCAGTTAAGACAATTCTTTTTCAATTAAACATAAGCTTACTAGAGGTAATTAATGCTGAGGGTCATACATGTCATACCTATAGCAGTAGACAAGGAAAATTGGAACCTTGCAGAACACTGAATACCTCACAGGTATTCAAGAACCACATGCAGCTTGAGCAACTAAACTTTAAAGTTACTATTACTCCTTGGAAACACTTCATTCACATCATGAACCTTTCATCCAAAATCAGGCACACCTATCTGTCTGTGGAATAAGCAGATCCACTTTACTACCTCATACAGAGAGCTGCTTCAGGACTCCCAGCACAAGGGGAACTGATTAAATTATGCAATTGCACTGCCGAATCCCACAGTTAAATCATAGACAATAACTGAGACAGCAAAGTATGCATGTGGTGACCTTTGGGGGTTTTCTGCTGCTACTGCTTTAATCTCTAGAAAATAAACAAAGGGATTATTTCTTTCTCTAATGAAGCGACAACATTTTGCTCAAGTGCATCTTAATCCTGCCCTGCAATCCTTTGCATTATCATTCTCCTTCAGGTAAGCACACTTGAAAATAGTCCAGGATGTTTAAGGTAGTAACACACTTATATTTAAGCCCAGCCAAGTCAAATGAAAAGTTAAGATAGTCACTTCCTCAAAGCCTTACTGAGAAGTTTGAGCAAAGGGGCAAATTTTGTAATACTCAACCAGATCCAAAGTAATTGGGTTGGACTATACAATGACACAGCTAACACTTCTTCTCTGGCTTATGCCACCTTTCACCCACACATTTCAGAGCTATTTACAAACACTGATTTAATCACCTTATAGTTTTCCAAGGATGTATTATACTTGGGGTGTGGAAAGGTTTCAGCAAAGAGCAGTCTATTGTATTATATAAAGAACAGCATATAAAAGGTTGGCCGAGAACATGAACATCCTGAAAAGAAACATCTCACATACACTTTCCTACCAAACAATGTTAGGAAGTAGATGTGTCAATAACAAAGCTTAGAGGTCTCCATTTGAAATCTGCTGTTCTAACCCAAAAGGAACAGCAGCAGCTGTGGTCATGGGGATACAGCACCAGGGGTGCAGATTTCCTTCACGAGAGAAGAATACCCTAACACAGTTTGACAACAGAGTTAATAGCAGTCTAACCCGCCTGGCAGACTGCGGGTATGGAACTAAAGACGCCTAGGGATGAAATTTCATCGTGTGGCTTAGCAGCTTAGTACATCACCAGAGCTTCTTGACTTCAGTGTCGTGGGGATTCAGTCACCCAGCCTTCATAATTTAGTACAAGCCATCTTGGTTCCCTAGCATGCATGCTTACACCAGCCTAAACGAGAGCAGAATGCGGCATCTGCTCTCCAACCCAGGTACAGCTCAGAGGGAAGAATGTTAGTCAAATAAATCAGAATTTTTTTCCAGTTACTAATGCCCCACCCCATTACACTCCTTTCTATCAAAGAAAGTCCATGCTCTTCTTTTTAAGCCAAATTTTCTGTATCAAATGCACATATTACCAATTTCTCACCCTCAGTCCTAGCTACACCTAGCATTTAAAAGCCCTGAGGGAGTGACTTGTTACACCCACTGAGAGCCTTTAAAAGAAAAAAGTGCAAGATTTCTCAGCCATAGCTCTTTGAAAAGGATTATTGCAGGTGTTTTAGTGCATCTCCTGCTTTGCAAAGCTCTCCACTTGTTGTGATGTTTACTCCCTCCCCACCCACCTCCCTTTAAAAATTTATCAGTAATCAAAGACACCATGAGGAGCTATTGTAGTATACTTAATATTTAATAAGCATGTGGCATACTTAATATTTAATGTTCAGATAAACCTCTCCACACTTTTTCCTCTCCCCCCTGCATTTTTATGATCCTAGAAACAGGGCTTGCCATATCTGCCCCCTAGGACAAACAGCAAATTTTCTGATGGCTTGAGAAAAATGTT
Organism: Ibidorhyncha struthersii; assembly: GCA_013398815.1. Taxonomy (NCBI): domain Eukaryota; kingdom Metazoa; phylum Chordata; class Aves; order Charadriiformes; family Charadriidae; genus Ibidorhyncha; species Ibidorhyncha struthersii. Next base: position 169,004 of record VZSZ01005770.1, read on the forward strand.
AAGAGCTGGGCCTCTAAATTACAGTGCTGGTTCCGCTACTTATAACAACAGGTTTTCACACTGGGCTCTAGTCATACACCTTGGGTATCATACCAGGCCACAGTCCTTTCCACCAGAAAGATACTCGTTTTCCATCAGCCTTGAGCTCTTGTAGATGCTGTTCCTCTTACTCCTTTGAGGACCAAAATTAGGAACCTAAATTAATCTTACGCTCAAGTTGGATGCACAACTTAAAACTAGCTGTATTCATACCATCTGCTATATAACCTTAGGTCAACAAAATTATTTCTTCACCTCGCTGCTACCTTTCTGGCCAACCCATACAGGTCATAACAACATCCCTTAAACCATCCACGTATAGCACTGAGCACACTGGATTCTTAACTAAACGAGGACTCTTTATGCGAGAAATGATGAATGGAGGATACTGGCATCCTCCATGTTCTTTGTATCTACAAGGCAAAACATGGCTGGAAGCAACTTCCACACCACTCAGTCATGCCACAAAGTCAAATTATGGGTAATGATTTTTGCAGCCTGGACCACAATGCATTGAAGGCACCAGCCCCAGTTTTATTCCCACAAGCTGTGCTTGAACCTCAGCGGAGGGGCAAAGAGGCACATGCCTTTGATCAAACCAGCTCCTTTTAATGTGATTTCTATTTCAGAACTCGGGNCTTGGTAATATCACCTGTGGCCTAATGTGACAGCAATGCTAAATTATATCATGATGGCTAATTAGGGTAATTAAAGTGAAAGTAATCAAAGTAATAGACAAACTCTTAATAAAATGGCAAGAAGTCTCGATTAATCATAGAGGGTTTTTCTCTTTTGAATGTCAAAGAATGCGGGTAAGGAAAAGGCTGGACTTCACAAACAGCCCTGGCTTAAAGAAACACCACAGGTCTAAACGCTCCTAAACCCACAACTGACTTACAACTAAAACCATTTTTTTTATTGTTAAAAAATAAGATTAAAAACGCAGGCTGCACCGCAGGCAGGGTTTGCTGCCTTTGGTAACCGCCTCGCTTTCTCTAGTCCCACCGAGGGTGAAGGGACCCGGGTTACTCTCCCTGAGGTAACGGTCCCCTTCTCCGGCCCACCCTTCCCGGCGCCATGACCCGGGCCCGGCCCGCACCGCCAGGCCCGGAACGCGCCCTCCGAGCAGCCACGGGCCCGGCCTCCTCACGGGCCGCCCCCGCTGCCGGGCCGAAGGGGAGGCAGCCCCCGGCGAGGCCAGGCAGGCGGCGTGGCTCCCCGCCGCCGCCTCCCGGGCCTGCGGCGGCCGCCCGCCCCCCCGCCCGCCGTGTTTGCGGTCTCCAGGCAACAGGGCGCCCGGCCCCGCTCCCCGGCTGCCTCGCCTCGCCTCACCTCAGAGCTCGCCTCGCCTCACGCCGCCTCACCTCAGGGAACTCCCCGGCGAAAGAAGGCGGCGCTGGGGGCGCCCTCGCAGGGCCGCGACGACCCCAGGCCCGCTCGGCAGGTCCCGTCGAGGCCCCGCTCTCAGGTATTTGTGCTCTCCGCCGCGCAGCCGCGCCCTGCCCGCCATCCCCAGCGCTCCTGAGGGCCCCGCACCTGGGAGGGATAGGCCCCAGGTGTGTGGGGCCGAGGGACGGGCTCTGGAGCTGGGGTCCTGGCACTAAACCCCATCTTTCCCGCTGACTCCTGAGGTGGAAACAGGGAGAAGGTGCACGTTTTCTTCTCCCTTTCCTGCCTGGCCAAGGCAAAGGAGGAAAAGCAAGTGGTGGGCAAAGTATCAAGGTGGCGTTCTGTCTCCTCCATGTCCACCACCAGCGCTGACATACTGTCTAATGATTAAAAATTTATCAAAGTGACATCTCAGCCAGGGAGGACAAAGCCCGGTAGGCCCCCCAGCCCCACATCCTGGCCAGTCAGGGGGGCCGGGAACACTGACGAGGTTTTGCGGCTGCTTTCTGGCCAGTGTAATGTGGCTGTGGACTAAGAACCTCTGCGGTGTTTCTTCTCGTGGCTTTGCTCCCTGGTAAGCCTGTCAGTGACAAAACGCTGGCTTTTCACAGGACCTGGGTTTGTCAATTGGAAAGCTGCCTCCAAGCAAAAAAAAAACAACTGTGCTGCACAGCCCCTCACCTTGCTGATTTTCTGTTTCACAGGCACAAACCACATTACATGTGTGATACTGCTTGGTGAAGATACAAGTGCAGAAAATGTCACCTCAAGAGCTTGCTGCACTGCTCTGCAAAGAAGGGGACCACCATCTCGCCCAGGCGGAGTTACCAATAGCCACTGCTTTCTACACGGCTGCCTTCAGCTGCAGTGCCCCCACAGCGGTACAGACAGTGGACTCCTTAGACAAAAGGCTCTGGGAGAAAGTGATAGCTACCCTGGAGATGTGGTGCAAAGGCAAGAGTCAGATTCCCAAGATCCAGAGCAAAAACTTGGCTGTTGTCTCCCTCAGTGTGGGAATAGCTGCCATCTTTCTCTCCACCCTAAGTCCTGACAATGTGGTATCCTCAGTATATAAACTGGAGACTCTGCTCAGGCGAGGATGCTCAGAGGAGGTGGTGAGTAAATGCAATACCCTGCTCAAGGCTAACCCAAAGTATTCAGTGGAACTTCTGCTGCTGAGGGCGTTGGCTTGGGTGCTGTCAGGGACACAAGTTAGGAAGGGAGTTGCAGACTATATCCAAGCCTTTGTGATGGACCGGGCTGAGGCAGTGGCTTATGTGTGTACTAGGCAAAGGGAACACCTGCCACAGGTCATCCAGGCCTTCTCTAATTATCTCTCAACATATCAGAAAGAAAGCCCAGACTGCAGTTCCTTGGACCAGTGGCTGGGCAACTGCTATGAGTTCCTGTCTGCAGTGGCACCGGATGACATCTGCGTTTGCAGGGTGCAGGCAGCTTACCTCTTTAAAAAAAGCAAATTTGAGGAGTGTGTGGCCATTTGTAGCAAGGTCCTCAAGGGCTTGTCAGCTGATAATAATTGCAGAGATGAGAAAGCTTTGGGTCTGCTCTTGGAACGGGCTGCTGCATATTTCTTCTTGGGTGGACGGATGCAGGAAATGATACGGGATTTAGCAGAAGCCTTTGCAGCAACCCCTGCCCAGGCAATGAAACACTTTGAAGAGCTTTTCTCACCACACGACACTGAGAGGATAGAAGAACAGGCTAGGACTGTCCTGGAGGTGAAATTTGCAGCGTACAGGGAGGCTGTGCGTACTCGGACTGAACTCAGAGGCAATCATGGTACTGAACTGCTCCCTTCTGTCATCCAGACAGTCCACTTCCTCCTTCAAATCTCCCCAGGGTGCAAACGTGAGCTCAGTGTTCGGCTAGCAGACTGCCATCTCCTGCATGGACACATCAGAACTGCCCTGGATATCTGTGACCACCTCCTGGCAGCAGAGCAGAAAACTTACTACAATACTCTCTTAGCATTGCGAGGATTCTGCTCCCTCCACGCTCATGACCATCAGCAAGCCCTGCAAGACTTTCAAAAGGTCATTGAGCATGATTCCCCGCATCCTAACAGCTGTATTAAAGCCTTATGTGGACGTGGACTTATCCGGATTTCTGGTGGCAGCCATTACTTGACAGTTCTGGATTATATCACAGCTTGCCAGCTAAAGCTGGAAGAAACCATCTTCACAATCAAGTCCTATGTGCCGTGGAACCAAAGAGGACTGCTGCTAAAGGTTCTCCAAGAAGAAGGACAGAAGATGCTCCAGAAGAAAAGGTACCCAGGAGGCACTTCAGCCCATGGGCAGAAAAAGAAACAGGGCTGTGCAGATTCCTAACAGAAAGAGAGCAGCATGAGTAGTAGAGAGGGTACTTGCTTTGTATAGCTGAGAAAAGGATATAGACCTGTTTAATGTTCCTAATAAACATAACAGGTTGAAATAAAACTGCATAGGCATGGCTATTCCAGCAAAATATTGTTTTGCTGGTATGTCAGAATGTGATTGGATCCACATAGCCAAATCAGCTCAATCTTTCTGTGGAAGTTAATCCACGATACACTGATTGGCCTAAACTAGGAGCGAGCAAAATGCTAGCAGGAATATGACAGAGATTGCTCATCAACGTAGTATCTTTATTAGTTTTTTATTTCTTCCAACACAAAATAAGCTACTATTTAAATGTAAAAGTTCAGTGTTTCATTTTCAAAGTTTTGTCTGATACCACCCCAGGAAAAGTCTTCTGTTTTCTCTAAAACTGATCTTTTATATTACTTTCTCAGTTTTTCCTCATGTGAAATACTAATATTTCAAGGGAAAACTTGAAAATTTGAAGTGTGAAGTAGCATGTGAAAGTTCATCTCAGGTGGCTGCTCTTTACAACTCTTTACACATTTATTCAGTCTCTTAATTCTAGTATTATTATGGCCTTTTTCTTCAGTTGCATGATGCGCATTTCACACCCAGTACTTGAGGCCTGCACTCCAGTGGTATAACTGAAGGACAGAGAAATGTGCTCACTCATTCAGTGTTGCACTGAGAGATCAGGGCACAAACACAAGCCCCCTTAGACACAGGTCACTGCTTCTGGAACAAGAAGCTACCTATTAACACAGTTCTTCCAAGTGCATGCAAATTTTAACACACAGTTCTTCATTAGAAATGGCAATCTTTTTTCTTTTTTCTCACTATCACTATTACTTTTTCCTTTTCCTGTTGTGGTATCAGCTGCAACCACAGATATGAATCATGCTTTGTTAACCTTTTTTTAGAGCCACAACTGCTTAAGAACATGTTTTTGTAAAAAGGGGTTATGACTATGGAATTAAGTGGCAGAGATATCTGTGGTGTTGGATATGGTAAAATGTATCATCCATTTTGATACTGGACTGATAACCTCCTTCTTAGCTTCCAGGTGAGACAAAGAGGCTCTGTTACTCTCATTAGCATTTTTTTCCTTGAAGGTGGTCTTTCTTTTTTTCTTTCTTTTTTTCCCCTCCAGAGATGCCCCTGGGGTTTACCAGCTGGCTTCTCTCTTGGTGGAGCTGGACACTTCTGACGAAGCATCACGGATCCTTTGTGCTGATGCCCTTTACCAGATGGGCTGTGTAGAAGAAGCTCACAAGCTCCTCTTACTATCACTCTCCAGAAATCCACAAAGGTCTCCCATCCTGGCTAGACTCGCACTTCTGCAACTGAAGAAAGGCTTCATGTATGACGGCAACCAGGTAAGGAGCACCGGGCTAGCAAAGAGAATGAGAGAGCAATCAGAGATGGAATGGTGAAGAGGGTCAACAGCCCTTCCGGCTGGTACAGAAGATGCATGGTAGAACTTACAAGAGACCACTTTAGAGATGTAGACTTGCCAGAGGGTGTTCCAAGGGCTTTCAGTTTCCCAGCACAGTGCTCTGCTTGATACTGCTCCTCAGTGTTACATGACAATTTTAAGGCTCTGGGTACAAGCTGCACTGTGAGGCCACCTCATCACATGATGCAGAATTGGAACCCACCCATCACACAACCTGTGAGGGGTTTTCCAGCGGGGCTGCACCTACCCTAACCTGTGCTTCAAGGTATTTCTCAGGAATGGTGGTAAACTGGTAAATACGGGCCTCATAAGTAGGACTTTCTGTCTGCAGCACAGGCCACACAAGGACTTCTAGCTAAATACAGCTCATTCATCACATGCTATTTAATGGCACTTTTCATCAGACTTTTAACTAGGCAGAGCATGACTGAGCATCCTGCCTCTGGTGACAATATTGATGGGATTGGTAATTTTCCCCTAGAGAAAAGAAGGCAGAACTACTACCTAACTGATTATCTTAATGAAGCATTGGGCGAGGCGGGGGGGAGAAACAAAATCAGAAGCTTAAATATCAGTCTGCAGTTTTCTTTCTTTAGTGGCTAATGACTTGTGCTGGAGACCGTGAAAGAGATTCCAACATGTTGATTCTACTATCAAGGATTGCAAAGCTGAATTACCAGGTTCTGCCATCAGAGGGAACTATTGCATTTTTTAAAATCCCATATAAATTCTACTAGCCATGAAGAGAAGGGTTTTATTGTCACCACTTCACTACTCCCTATGAAAAATAAATTGTTTTTATAATTTGCTGACTTTGGGAAGGCTATTAATGAATGACATGACTTTATTAGAGTTCATATGTTCCCCTTGAAAGTTGGATTCCTATCTGCAGCTTCCGCTACAAGTTCTAGATGGAACATATGTGTCACCAAAAATTTCAAAATGTTTTTGTCCCACCTGCCTGTCAGCACCCAGACACTTGTATCTGTAATAAAATAGAGAAAATAGTAAGTTCAATAGCTGTGTCTGGTGCATTAAGATAACTTTGTTCTTGTCCTAGCTTCTCTGGCTCAGCTTTGAATGTTGAGTACCTGCTAAGCACGTTTGCTTTACTGGAGGAAACACCTTTTGATTCTTTCTTTAGGAAATGTAGTAAAAAAGTGCTTGGTGATTTTCACTCTAGTGAATGCAGGCAAAGATACCCTATTTCAGGCAAGATTCTTTTCCAGGAGGACAGTAGTTTGTAGATTTGAATCCCTGCTTTTCCCTGATTCCCAATAGCAATACTAAAAGAAAGGCACAGCACTTTACTGATTTTCCATTAATTCACTGGTTTCAATTTTACAGTTAAAAGGGGTCACTGGAATCCTGTTCCACAGAAACGTTCTCTCTTTGGGACAATCATCCTGTGGTTCAGCTTTATTTGTAAAAACAGTTAACTGCCAGTCTGGAACAGATGCTGCCCAAAGTAAGCAAAGCAGCATTATATATTTCCCCAGAATGATTTCCACAGCTGCAGTGGTGGTGAGAAAAGATAAGTAATGTTTTCTTCAACATGCATTTACATTAGGGCCAGCTGAAGAGTTAAGTAAAAGAGATTCATGGTCCTTGGCTGGACTGTGGCTGGCTGAAGCCCCAGTGAAATGTGGGGAAGCGCTGGGTAAGAGAATACTTGTCTCACCAGACTGTAATATTTCCAGCTTTAGCATGACTTCATTTGTCTTTCCATGCCAATCTTTCTCTTCTGCCTTTTTGTCTTACATTGCTAAGCTGCTGAAGAAAGTGATCAGAATTGGAGATACCTCCTGCCTCCTGCCAATCATGGACATCTTCAGAGATGAAGACAGGAAGTTGATGCAAACTCATTGCCATTTCAGAGCGCTGACCATCTTGAAGGACAAACAGGAGGATGCTGACCTTAAAGAGGCCATTGCCTACCTTTCATTTGCCATCATCGCTTCAGGTAGGATTATCAAGATACTGATAGAAGATTTACTTCTGTGGGAAATCAGGTCAGTGGGTAGGCAAGCACGTCCAACCAATTCTTATCTGTCATTTCCCCAATAAGAAGACTGAAACAGTAGACTTACGGAGGCAGGTGAAGAGTGGGGTAAAATTTGTCTAAAGTAGCAACTTATCTGGACCATGAAATAGTCTAGTTAAACAGTGACTGCAGTTCTTACTGCCCCATAAGTAGCTTGCGAACTCCTTGAAATGGGTTGCCAGGGTTCAGTTCAGTTCTACAGGGACATCAGCCCCTTTTCTTCACCTGTCCAGTGTGATTTTGTTCTGTTGTTTAGCACATGAAATCCTCCTGGAGCACAGCTGAGGATTATTTTAAATTGCATTGTTAACATGCTAAAGGTTATGTTCAGGTATAAACCACCCTTACTGGATCATATCAACAGAGAGAACCCACAATTCCTTCATAACTGGGAAAAGGTCTTTAACATCCTGAATCCGTCTATTTCCAGCTGGTGGTTTGAAATTTCTGATCTAATCATTTCACTGTTTTTCCTGCTCCAGAAATGTAATGTGTAGAGTGTACAGGAAACACAATGTGTGTCTTCTTTACACTTCACAGTTTTTTCTTATGGTAGACCTGCTACCAAACATCAGACTGCAATTACTGTTCGGTTGCTGTAGATTGCTTCTGAGTAATTGGTCTGGACAAATTGATCTGTAACCATAATTTTTTTCATACGTATAGTCACAGATTTTCTCACAAGCAGAGCTTTGCTGTTGAACAAAATACATGTTTTAATGTTAGCATTGCTATCTTCTCAGAGCCATTAGATTATTTTCCTTCTTATGTGCCATGCTTTTCTTCTTTATTGTGGTTTAAAAAATGACCCTTTTAGGATAAGCAGTGCAATGCTCTTCTTCCATTGGTAAAGGAAAAGCAGAATGGCAGGGGGATTCTTCTGCACTTAATGCAGGGAGGATGTTTTATCACAGCAACAGGTACATGCTCAAAATACAGGGAAAAATCTCCAGGTTATCCTACAGAATTACTTTTCCTTCTGTAAAACTTGACTTTGCAGTACGTAACTCTGCACACAGATGACTGAGGTAAGCTAGAAGCCTGGTAATGTCAAGAGAAGTCAGGGCTTTTTGATCCTGTTGTCCAGCTGCTAGGCTGGATGACTATATTTTTTGGAAATGTTTCCCCAGAGAATTAAACTTGATCTAGAAAGAGATGAGACCGTCTTTGAAAATAAAATATAATTGTTTCTTAAAGAGATCAAAGCCAAACTTGTGATAAATGAGAGGGTAATTTGGTCCCTGTGAGCAGTTAGTCCTTGAAAGAGTGTGAAGGAAGGAACATTTCACAAAATCGTCTAGATGAAGGAAATCCCCCTTTCAGAAGAAAGAAGCCTTCATCCTATTTATTTTGTGTAACTTTTAGAGGAGATGTTAGTTGGCAAGTAATTTGGAAAAGCTACTGAAACAGAGGCAGCTTCAGCCCATTTTAGACAAGCAGTGTAGAAGTAGAAGGCTCCCCTGTTTCAGGCTTAGTTTGTTGCGTCAACTAGTACCCTGAAAACCTTCCTACCAATGAAATTTATCTGGTACCTCCTGTTTCATCAGAATGAACACGCTGTAAATACAGTCCTTGCAGCGAACAACCTGCTTTCTTGTTCCAACACACCAATGAATGCATCATTCCAGCGCAGAAGAGTGATTGCACCCACTTACATGCATCCTGATCCTAGCTTTTCCTAAGGAGAGAGATCAGACTAACAGGGAAATGCTTCTAGCATGTTCCAAGTAAAACCACATTTGTGTGGAAATCTCACTTTCACTCTGAGCAAATGTTAGGACAGCAGCATTGAGAAGAAGATATATTGGTTTATGAAAATGGAAAAAAAACTGTTAATTGCTTTGAGATGGTTCCATTTCACAGTCCTTGCATTCCAGCTTATCAACTCCCCACCTGCTAGAACAGATGCTTGTTAGGAAATAGATATTGTCTTTATGGGATCCAATTGACAGAGCTCCAGAGTGATAATAACCTTTGGTACAGAAGTTTTGGAGCACATCAGGAGGGAGAAAAAGCCTCATAATTGTAAAAGAATTGCTAGAAGCCTGTCTGCTGGCTCACATTTGCAGGCAGCTGCAAGGCGCTGCATTTGCTGACCTCCCTGTGAAAAAATATTTACAGTGGCACTGATGATTTATCATCTAGTATTGGGATGCCACAGTTATTGATTGCAACACTGAGCAAATTAAGATCCTTATTGAAATTGCCTTGAAAGGGAAGGAGCAGAAAGATATATGCTCTGCAACCAGTGAATGAATGGACCATGATTTTCATTGTCAACTGTATGTGTTTATTTGGGCAGCACTTATTTGAAAGCAGAGAAAAAAGAATTTTAGTATCACGAATCTTAGTGCATATTATGTGTGGCAGTAAATTAGTCAGTCCCGTCTGGATTACTGTTTTATCCAAAACAACATGTACCTTCTGATGCCACTTTATTAAAACAAATGGCCTATGCCTCCACCCTCACATATCTTCCTTTTAGAGCTTTTTTCTCTCATTTGTGCTGCTCCTATTCCATCATACTAAAACCTCCAAGGATCCTTTCTAATGATTTGGATCCTAATCCAGCTCAGATCCTGAGATGATGGTCATGACATTGGTGGGTTGCCTCCATTTCTTGCATGTTAATGATGTCTGTGGAGAAAGGTGTGGTGGAGGGATGGATGTGGAGATATGAAGACATTCCCTGTTACAATAGCCTCATCTTCCTCTTGCTGCTTTCCAGAGTAGCACCACAGTGCTGTCTTTTCAAGGTCCCTGTGAAAATGCATGGAAGACCTTAGGGCAGAATAACAAAGGGTAAAGCTTTCCAGAACTCCTCAAAAATGGATAGCAGGAATTTCATAACAACTGGCAAACATGGAATTTCTCTATACTGTCAGCTGGCTGAATCTAGGTATCCCAAGAGAAGGCAGAAAAAAAAAATTGCCTGCATGGGAAGGTTGAGTGCTTAGTAATTGTAGGCCACTCCTCTTGGTTCCTCTGGCTGTTCCTGTGGAGACCCACTCTTGCTGAGACCTTGAAGAAATCAGAAAAGCGGTCATGGGTATTTGAAGAGAGGTGGTGTTGATGGACATGGATATGTGTTTTTATTAGAAACCAGGAAGCTTTTGAGCTGGTTGAGCAATGTGATTTTATGATTTTCACTCTGTTTCCTTTTCCAACCATTCAGTTTTTTATTGCAGTGTTCTTTTGGCATGTTTAACTAGACTGAAGACTCTTTGAAGTGAGGCCTGTATTTTTGGTGTGCCTGGCACAGTGTGGTTCCTGTTCCTGTCTGGAAAGTTAGAGTTGAGTCACGGTAGGACAGTTACAGTTGTAAAACACATTGCAGCCATACAACTACTCTCAGCAAAGTTCCCCTTCTTTCTGTAAATCACTGTTAGAATTATTTTTTCTTTCTGTAGATATCAATATATATACATCTCTTTAGCTATTTCCAGAACTGGTTCTTCTTTCATAAAATGCAGAATCTTTCTTTTTTGAAATGTTCATCTCAGTAGCAAAATACATGCCCTGAAAGGGTTTTTTGCACATACTGCAGAGCCCAGACTTTTTTGTTGGTTCAGACTTGCCTGTTCCTTGGTGGCCTGTAGCGCAAGTACGAAGATACACTGGTTTCTGCTGTCAGCCACCCATAAGTGAGAAACATGGCTAGCTTTATGTCACAGAAAGACCAGGTTCACGTTCACACTGGTGCGTGGGCCTGCTCGCTGCGTGGGGAAGCTTTTAGCCTGACATTGGTATTAGGCTAGCGTAACACCCAAACTGCTTTGTCTCTTGTGTCCCATTCGTGTTCCTGTGGCTTGTGTCAAACATATTGAAATTATCCCAACCAGCCATGAAAGATATGTTTCCCAAGTTAGATGATGACATACAAATAAATTGAGCGCTTTTTCTGAGATTAGATAGGAATTTTGAAGCAAAGCTAAACACTGAACTCCAGTCCTGAGCAGCAACACTGAACCACAACTCACCGTTTCCCTGCAGAATGACATTGACATGTACACCACAAGACCTAGAACATCAGAGTAGACTTGTCTTTGTAATACATGCCAGAAAATGCTTTCAAGACTTCACCAGTGAAAAATCATTCTTTGACAGAATTCTGCTGGCCTCGGCAGAACACTTAACTGATTCAGTACTGTGTTTTGTAAACCAACCTGACATATTCTTTTTTTTTCCTTTCAACTCAGAATTGATAGTATTCAACAGGAATTCCACTGGCAACAAAAATAAAGGAAACTACCACTTAAGTACTGTCATTGTACTTCATCAGGTCTCCTCAGGCAAAGTGGAATTTTTTCTATAGCTTCATATGGATATCCTCTCCAGCATCCTCCTTATGCTTCTTCCAGTCACATCTGTGGGTTGCAGTTCCTTACCATAGCATATTTGCCTCCATCCAGCACATTGCTCTTATTCCACTCTTGCCACAGCTCTGAATAAGGTGGTGCTCACTTTTCATTCCTGCAGTCACCGTAACACAACATGTAGGTCTACCACATCATTTTCACTTAGCCTCTTTGAAGCCCTTTGCTGGGGCTTAGTGGTCTGCACACGCTGGGATTTACTGCTCCCTGGTTTTGAGCAGTAGACTTGAGACCTCTCAAGTAAGCATGGCTGCATTTCTCTCCTCCAGGTGGGTATGCTGAAGATTGCCTTCTCATTAGGGCTCAATGTTATGGGCGCCTTGGTCAGAAGAAAACTGCTATTTTTGATTTTAATGCCATCCTAAAGGAGGACCCAAGGAACGTGCAAGCTCTGAGTGGACGAGGATTCATCTACCTCGCTCTGAAGCAGCAGAAGGTATTATCACTATATTGATTTGATGGTGATTTTTCTGACAGTATTAAGCAATATTAGTGTAAGGTCCCACAGGCTTTGACATGAAATCAAGTGTTTCTCTCAGAATTTGGTCAGTGAAGGCTCTTGCTTGGCTGCATGTACAAGTAGTCCACTTGATGTTACTGATTTGCTTTCCCAAGTCCAGAGAGAGGAAGACTAAACCTTCTTCGCTGTCACTACCATACATTGATTTGCAATGCTGCAAACTCTCCCCTGTATTTGATCTCACATTTCCATGACATGATGTTGTGTCAGATGAAATGTACCACCAACAAAAGGAAAAACAAAGAACAGTTTCAAGGTTCATGTGTGCAAAGCTCATGTGCGCAATTAGTGCGACAGTGAGCTTTGGAGATTGCAGTATATCATTGCCTAGAAATCATGTCAGATGTTTGCATGGTTTATCTATTTCTAAGATGGTCAATAGCCTTACACTTTACCTGTGTATCACACCAATCCTACAGTGAATGTGAAATGGTGCATCTCCAATTGGGTGTGTGGATTTCTGCTGGTTTATCCTAGCTGAGCCAAATCCTGCTTGAACTTAATCATTCACAGCATCTCTTTCTTGCTGCTGTAAGAATTTTTTTTCAATGATAATCTGAGGATTTCAAAACACTTTGCAAATCTGTGTTCAAATCTGTCTTTATGCTCTTATATCAGCTTTGCAAATGGAAAAGATGCAGCACAAGGACAGGGAAGAGCAAAGAACTTCCAAAGGTGTGCAGCTGACCTGTGGGATAGCAGACAACTGAAAACACCTGAAAGAACAAATTATTCCTACATAGTTAATGCTACCATTTAATTTTTTGGTCTTGTTTTTACATAGGAGGCAGTGCAAGACTTGATCTCAGCTCTGAAGGTGGAGGCAGGAGTAGTGATCCCAGCAATCCTGTCTTTGAAGCTTGAAGCCCAAGGGTTGATCACTCAATGGCTTCTTCAGTACGGCAGGACTGCATTAACTGAGCTTGTTGCTACTAAAGACCTTTCAAAGGAAGAAGCCCTCAGGGATCTTCTCATGATTGCAAAAGCACTAATTAAAATTTGCAAGGATGCACAATGTCACATCTTCTACACAGATGTTTTGATTGTAAATGGTAAGTTCCCATTTTTTACATAGCTGATCAGACTAAGTGAATGAGCAGTAAATTAAAAGAAAGTGAATGTTAAATGGCAAGCATATTGTTGTATAGTACTTTTCAAGAGAGGTTTGCAAATATTTGGGAAAGGGTATGAATTAATTAATACCTTTAGATGTGGACTGTGGACAGGCTACCTAAATCCTACTCTAGTAAGTTTTCTTGATGTCTCTTTCTTCACATGGAATGGGTTATATAGCTTGTACTGGTGTTAACCAACAGGAAAGTATGAAGAGGCCCTTGATCACCTTCAGGAAGCATTTGGCCATTCTCTTGCTGATGACTTTGCTAGCGCAAGACTAGCTGTGCTGCAGCTGAAGAAAAGGAATGTGCTAGTGGCAGCTCACTCATTCAGCGTCCTTGCTAAGAAAGACGAAAAGGAGCTGGGGTTTCTCCTGAACTTCGTAGATGCTAAGCAACAGCATCATCTCTCTCAGGTACAATCCTTTTTTTGATGCCACATCTGTGGATTCAGTGGGGAAAGAAATGGGAAGCAAAATTAGGCTGCAGTGATTTTCCCTGCCTTGTCTTGAACAGAAGTGTGTGGGAAGACCATTTATCAGACGAACTAGGAACAAATTGGCTTCTTCCTCCAGCCTTCACTTCGGCCAGAATAGGGAGTTGAATCCAAACTCCTTTCATCGCAGCGACCTCGCTTCAGTCTCTAATAATTCATCATTACCACTTCGTAGCACTTGGGGGAATTTCTTGTTGGTCTCCCAAGCATGAGACCTGTTTAATCCCACCACTAAAATACAGGAGATGTGAGGGGCAGCAGCTAGAGATTTAACAAGATCATTGCTAGTACCGTACTCTGTATGAGTTACACGGTGCTCATAGCTGGCTTCTGAGGAAGGGGAATTCATGTTTTGTTAATTTTCTTGATGAAATGAAACTGAAGGTCACGTTAAATGCTTCAATCCTCTTTGCTCTTTTCTGTAACATTTAGAAATTTAAATGTATTCACATTTTTATAAAATGACTAGCCTTTAAGGTTGGTGTTGGTTTTCTTAGCTAAAACTGTTTGACACAAAAATGGCACATTGCTCTAGTCCACCCAAGTATGTATTTTTTTCAAGTTTCTCCCCCAAAGTACATCCAGCTCTGAGAAGGTATCTCCAATAATAAGACAGGACAAGGTCAGATTGATGGTGAGGAGTTTTAACATTCACTCAAGCATCTGCAATTCTGATTACCCAGAAGCTCCGTGTTCTGAGAATCAGTTTGCTTCCTTTTATTCAATTTGTAGATTGTGTGCACCCTGGTGAGAAGCTATATTGTTATGCTTTCTCCCAGGTTATGAAACAAACAACATGCTGATGTACTTAATGCATCTTGAGAGGAGTACTTTGTATGTATTTTAGCAAAACAGCAGGAGGATATAAGTAAACAAGTATTAATTTACCGGTCCCAAGATACACCCCATTACAGAGAAAAGAGCCCCTCTCTTCTGAATAATGTAAAAAGTTCAGTCTTATGCGGAAGAGTTTGAAGGTTTTAGACCCAATTTGCAATCTTTCACTACATAAAGTTGATAAAGGTACAATCAAGAATGTGTCTATGGAGGCCCTAAGGAGGTGTCTATAAATGAGGATATGTTTTACAGCTGAATTTCCCTTGCTGCTGTATCACTCGTTCTGTATGGAAGTCTCACAGCTAAGTCCATCCATGCTGCTTTCCGAGAAAACACAGGAGGGATTTTCTTATGCTGTCAATAAGAAAAAGAAAGAGAAGAAAAAAACCCCAAAACCTAATTTTTCTACAGCTTAAACTGCACTGGTGTATTAGGAACTCACTGGTGCCACAGATTAGTGAAACCTTTAAAATGGAAAAGGCGCTGTATTTCTGTCCTTATTTTTGCAGCTGTAGAACAGGGTCTGGAATAAACCCCCTTACTGGTGGCTTATTTATCATGAAAGATTTCTTTGCCACTTGAGAGAATAGGGGTGGCTGGACTGATTTCAAGCCTGGAACTCAATACCAGTGTTGGAAGTAAAATAGAGTCATTTGTTTTTTTTTAATCTTTAATCTTGTGCTTTTGTTCAACTGAGTAAACATTTGGACTCAAGCACCTGGATGTCTTTCCATATTCTCTAATCTTCAAATATTTCCTGAGTGTGATTACTTTTGTTACTGATTAGCCCAGAATCACATTGGGTTTTTTTTTAATATGTATTTTGTGACAAGGGGATAAATATGTACTTTGCTGGGGTGGGGAAGGAATTGGTTAATTCACCTGCCCAGTGTCTCAAAGGATTTTCTAGTATCACTTCCTTTTGCCTGCAAGGTTATTCCAGTTTGTGTGTGAAAGGAAGATCTCAGTAAAAGCAAAAAAGCTTACAGACAGAATTAGTGCCAAGAACCCCAATGATGTCCTTACTTTGCCGTGGCTTCTAACTGCACTCCAGGGAAGGGTGTTCTCCACTTCACAAGTAAAAGACTGAAGCAAAGAAGAGTTTAGTGGTTTACGCTCTGCCCTCAGTCTCAGCACTCCCCGCACAAAAGTATTACTGCCACATTGTTTTAGAGTGTTTGGAGATTACAGGCATTATAGAAATGTGTCATCATTATCCTGGAGTCTGGTGTGAAAAGCTAAAAATAATTCTACATAAGCTGAATAGGAAAGGGTGGAGGAAGGAGAGATCCTTGATGTACTGATTTTTTTCATGAAAAACAAAGCAATAAAATTCTTCTATTATTTATAGTCTAAGGGGTCCCATGCTAAGAAATTTGTAAACAACTGGGAGAGCCACATGGGAATAGGAATCTGAAAGATTTATTAAACTCCAAAAGGTCAGAGGAAGGGAGTTTGCTTGCCGCTAGTGCAGCTTCAACCCCTCAGTTTCCTATGTCAAAGGTTAAATGCATGACTGCTTGCTCCTTGCCCAGATCCTCAGAGCTGCACTTTCTGTTGGCTGCTGACATGCCATAGGATGTCCAGAGCTGACTCCTACAGAAAGGGTCTCAAAAGCTACGTGGTCTGTGTCAGAGTTAGGCTGTCAGCCCAAGGTAGAAGTTGCCATTCCACATACCTTCATGGTATGTGGACCCCAGATAGGGTCTGCAGGTAAAGAAGGAAAGACTTGCTCCAAACTATTCTGAAAACATCCAACCCTCTTCCAGAGCTCAGTGCTTCTCAGTCCATCTTCTGGTATTTACTGCTACACTAACCCCTGGCCATAATTCTGTGTCTGTTAAACTCACTCTCTTTCTAAGGGATTGAACCTTGGTCAGTTGCAACATAAGATTAGTCACTAGGGACTGGAACCAAAAGTGCAACAAAAATACATGTATTTTTGGTCCTTTATCACACAGTGAGGTAGCTACATGGTAGAAGGGGACACAGAGACCTAATCCAGTCTCTGGATTAGGAATTGGAAGCAGTCCAATCACCAGTCACGTACAACCTGCCAAGCCCTTTCCAGATGGCACCAGAATTATTTCAGTCTGGAAGTCATAACCAAATCATTAGTGACAAGTCTGAAGATGGACTACAGTTCATCTGTGAATGGACTGCATAACCTGCTCTTGGCTTTCCAAAGTCACCTGCAATGAGGCTGATGGCAAAAAAAGTGCTTCTCAAAAGCCACATGCAGAGAGCAGCTGAGCTCGGTTGTGCAATATCCTTCTGGCTTTCTACGCACTTCCTAGATCTTCTTTCCATAAGTCTTCTTTTCATATTTGTTCAGAAGATGATGTGCAAGTAAGCTGCTAATTAATCTGTCTGTGTTATACACCAAAAATGGGTCCCAGCTCAGTTCCTTCAAGTCAGACAGAGCCAAAAGAGAATCCAGCTGCCTAATGCCCATGTTTACTCCATCAGTGAAGATGAGGGAGAATCATTTATTCTCAGATGCGCCTTTTTCCTCTAAGTATGGCAGGAAATCCAGAATCTTGTAGCTTGCTTACTTTGGGGACTGTCAGTGAAACGTGAAGAAGTCAAAGCAGTGGTTCTGTTAATAAGTGGCAATATTGTACGTGGTGCAGTAAAACCCAAATGATCCTGGTTAGCACACTAACAGGTTCAGCATTAATTAGTCATTCAGGAGAACAACAAAAATTATAATTTTCTTCTGCCACTGAGACAACAGATGCACTTTTAAGGCTGAAAATTACAATTTCACTATACAAACGCAAGGTATTTTGAGGAACCACAGTGTTCTCTTTAGAACAATGTGATCTAGAATTTTAGAACTTCTAGGGGAAAAATATCTCTTGTCAGAATGGGCCTCACCTGCAGATGCCATTCCACCTTGACCCCTTGTTAAAATCCTGCTGCTGAGAAAACACTTGCACAGACTAGTTGTCTTAAAAACACTTGAAATGACAAACTATATTTGTTACTCTTTAAATGTATACACAAACAGACATCTGAGATGTTTTTGAACAGGCTGCCTTACAATTTATGGCCAGAACTATTAAACCCAGTAACTGACACTATTTGGGGAGAGGTCCTATCTCTATTTCTATGTGTGGAAGCTGAGAGATCCTCTAATAAATATGACTACGTAAAGGATTTTACATTCCTTTATAGCAAACTAACTGGGGTAGAATTCTTCATAAACTGTTAGGAATGGCGAAATAATTTCATGCCACTGGTCTCAGATGAGGTGCTTGGACTTGACCTGCACTATTGATCCCTGTCATCCAGAACCTGTTTTTCTTAGTTCTGGTAAACAGCAATCAATTCTAATCGAAGTCAACCAAAATAAAAAAAACAAGGCACACAAGGAGACTGGAAGACCTGAGCCAGCTGTCAAGTGTGGCTGTGGAGACAGTGGCTGGGCTAACTGAATTTTGGGGAGCCACAAGCATCCAAAGGCAATGTGTGATATCCCATGGAATGAGACTGATGAAAACATTTATCCTGTGCTTGAAGACTCAGCTTGTTTGGCTCAGCCTTCTGTAAGACCTAAGCAGCTGGTGGCAGCCTTGTTTATAACTTAAATATTCACTCTGCTGCAGCATGTTAAAAGCTTTGTTTATTACCAGTAAAGGGAAATAATGAGAAATCCATTTGAGGCAAATAGTTCTAATGGAGTTTTCTTTATTGACCTTTATGAACCTAAAAATTATGTGTCTCTTTCTGCTTTCTCTATTTTGTTGTTGTTTTCCCTTCAGATAAGGGCAGATAGTTCACTTGCACTTGAGATTAATGACTAGCAAAGCCATCAGTTGGCCTTTTTTTCTTATAGCTTGGCTAAACTTCAGTAGAGACCAACCTTCATTATTAGCGCATGCAAATATTTGTGGGGCAGTACTTAGGGCTGACTATCTATTGACCAGAAGATGCAATTTCCATATAGTCACCTGTTAAGAGAAGACCATGGCAGAAATTTGGTTTCATGAAGGGAATGCTGTCTACTTCTACAGTTTGGTCCAGTCAGTTTTCAGTTCACATATCATTCCTAAGGCATGGAAACAACTTCAGAATAAATGTTTTGAGAAAGTTTTAGCAAAACATGCAGAAACAAAGAAGAGTGGTTCAGAAACTCTTGAGATAACAGCAAGTGCCCATTGAGCCAAGATTTTTATATCTGCATGCAAAAAATATGCCAATTATATATTCTCCAACTAGATGCCATTTCAACATTTGAAAAAGCATCCAAAATGTCTTAGTGTCTGTGTCCACCGGTGGCCAGTCCAGACTAGATATTTTACTCTTTTTTTCACTTCTAATAACTAATATTAAGTAATTTTCTGTCCACAGGTAGCAGCCCAAGAAGGAAATGAGCTGATTAAAGAATATCGCTATGAAAAGGCTCTTGGTTATTACACCCTAGCTGTCTTGACTAGCAAAGATAATCCGAGATATCTCAGACAGAGGGCTGCTTGCCTCACACACCTGAAAAAATATGACAACGCTTTAAAAGATATGGAGAAAGTGATTCAGAAGCACGGCCGTAACAGCCTTAAAACACGCGTGGAAGACCACTGCTCAAAAGGACACCTGCTGTTATCAATGGCTGAGGAAGAAGCAGCAGTTAAGCAGTATATTGAGGCACTGCAGTTAGATGAATCTATGGCATTGTGCAGCATCATGAATGGCCCTGGCAGTGACATTTTAACCAAAACATTTCATAAAATTGCACAATATAATTTTGAAATGCAGCATTATGAAGAGGCCTGGAAAATCACAGACTATGGTCTTAAAATTGATAAAAATACTGAACTTAAAAAGCTGAAAACAAGACTTAAGCGAGAGGCATCAAGCTGTAGCATACATTAATTTATGTTTTTGGGGATTTTCCAGTGTCTGATTGCTTTCTACTTTGTTTACGAGGCTGGAAGAATACAGGAAAGATGAGAAGCTCATGATAAATATGCAATGGACATGGCACCAAACATGGTACAGTGAGATTAGGAATGGAAAGTTTCAGGTAGTGAAACAAAACTGACCAAGACAACTATGGCAAAAAGGCAAATTGCACTATTCAATGTTCTTTGAAATTATTGTGGATGTACATAAACTCCTCCTTGTGAAGGAAGTGTTTGTCTGGCTAAACTGAACTAATTCTAACACATTGGTTCCAATCATAGTGAAGGAAAACATTCAAATAGCTTGCAGTTTATGAATAATAATCACGTATTTCCTTGCTATTTATTCAATTAGCTTTAACACGTACCGTTCAATTCAGTAGCCTTATTTTTATGGGCCAGTCAAAAAGATCAGTCAAAAGTAACATTTGTAATGTGCTTAATATTTTTGAAGGACCATATGGGTTACACCACTCAGTGACCCACTCCGGAATAGAAGGAACTGCCCTTTGTCAGTGTCTAGTGGATTTGCAATGATCAGCACCAATATGGGGGAGTAAGGAGCAGTACAAATGCCAGTTAACTGTTCTTCTGTCCCAAGGAACGTAGATAATATGAAGAACGAGACTCAACAGAGATGAAACGTCCAACCTAGTGATTAATACCCTGTTATCTGGGACACACAGGCAGCTGTACTCCAGACTTCACCTTGGACTTCCAGATCCCAGTGTCTCAGTTTGCTGGTGCAGATAATGGAGATAATCTGTCAGTAGGGGTGTCTACAAGAGCCTTTCACACTCCTGGATATTTGCGCCGACAGCTCTGGAGCATGAGCTAATCAAGAAGTGATCTATGTACAAGTAGGAGGTCGGGGGAGGCAACAGCCCAGGTAGTGATGTGATTGCTCTGCAGTGATTCAGCACTCATTCTTCGTCATCCGTGCTGGACAGCATGGGAATCAACATCTCACATGTTCTGAAGGGTTTTGCCTGCTGTCACCAGCTGTAAGGACAGCTAGACTTAGGGGGCAGCACAGAGAAGTGCTGATAAACCCAATTTCTGCATGGTTTGGCATTTCATTTGTGCAGTGGGAGTCTATAACTTACTTTGGAGACAGTGTGCCTATGCTGTGCAAAAAGCAAACAATGAGGTAAGGCCAAAACCAACAGACTTGTATATTTGTTTTGACTGCTCCGAGTGAATTTGTCCCAATGTTTTTGGAGTGTGATAATACAATCATGGAGAAAAATAGAAACTACTACTGAAAACAAAGATTAAAGCAATACTGCGAACTGCTCTCCTGCTTTGATTAGGATGAAAGGAAATGGAACATTTTCTTTTTTGTTACATTGTTTTCTGAGAGGAAACATTCCAGAGTGAAACTTCATTCAGCAGCCATGCAATCAACGCTACAGGCAGTGATACCATCAGTACCTATGCCTCTTTTTTTCTTCTCTGCACGCTCCTTTCTTTCTTCCCTAAGAGCACAGGTAAGAATGGGCTGCTTTCCTTTCAAATTCAAGAAAAGTTACTCTGATTTTAATCCCAGTGACACTGATGAGTACTTTTTGCTCCTAATTGGCATCAAGATGCTACAAAATAGTTTCTTTCCAAGCATGGAATTATAACCTTAAACAAGTTTTGGCAACACTTGTGAGCTGAAAGAAATAGCTTCGCTGATTTTTCTTCAAATAGTAATCAACAGATAGCAATTTCTCTGCGTCTCATGCTGAAATTTTTGAGGAGCAGTTGTTTAGGGCTTTGGAATTTTTTTCCCCTTGATTTTTGTTTTGGGTTTTTGATGGACTGGAATAATAAATCTCTTTATACCTTCACATTTCTATTCTGTCAACATTGCCTCTTTCAGTTGCAGGTTTGGTTCACTGTCAGTCAGCCAATAGTTTCTCTCTGTAGCAGCTGGATCCTTCTGTGGGTTTTAGCATAGAGTAGTTTTGGTTGGAAGGGACCTACAATGATCATCTAGTCCAACTGCCTGACCACTTCAGGGCTGACCAAAAGTTAAAGCATATTATTAAGGGCATTGTCCAATTACCTCTTCATCACTGACAGGCTTGGGGCATCGACCACCTCTGGGAAGGCTCTTCCAGTGTTTGACCACCCCCTCAGTAAAGAAACTTTCCTGATACCTAGTCTGAAATATCTATGTCTGTACGACGTATTCACATTGTACAGACAATTGAGACAATGTATAGTCTCCTTTGCCACAATTAATATTGCTGAAGATGTTATTTAAGCATGGAAATCCAGACACACAAAGAACAGACACACAGATGCTCAGCTGCACTCAAGTGAAATAACTTCATTACAGAAGACCATGAATCTGTTTCTCCTCCCACTTATCGATGCTGACAGATAAGAGTAATATCAGTACAAGAACTGTATGAAGAAAGAATCACGGTTTAAATCAGAAAGAGAAGAAGACAGTCCACATAGCCTACTGAATTAGTAGCCTTTCTGCTGAGAGCAGCAGTGCCAACTTTCTGACTTTTACTATGTAACTTCTAGTGAGCTGAGATTTTCTTAGAGCCCCTAGTCTTTCCATTATGCAAAAGCAGCATACTGAGCTTTTCCCAGACCGCCTAATAGTCGTGGAAAGCACTGGGAAGACAATCTAGTTATCCTGTCTCCCAGGCTAATATTCCATCCATTGGCTCGGGCTGCCTCTTAGGAAGTTTGGAGGTTTTTGGCATGTTTTCTCTTGTTAAGTAATATATTATTCTTTGTCGCTCTGAATAGAATGCATTTATTGCCCCTAAAGAAATTTTTCTTTAAAAATAGGGATGACAGGCATCCCTGCAAGATTGCTATAGAGTTATGCTGGGGGAAAATTTGGTTTTAGGTGCCTATAGCTGCTGTTTCTTTAAGTACCAGGAAGGCACATAACTTCTTATCTATTCTTCATGGTCTGGATTAATGGCTGCTTCTCTCAGCAGATCCTAACTGTTCTCATCAGCATTTTTATTTGTTTCTTTTATCTTCTCTGCCCTCTTTCGGTGCCTACTAAACTACTGTGATCAAAGTCTTCATCTTTGCCTGTGCCTAAGCTTCTGATTTGTTCCTTACTTCTCCATTATGTCCTTGCTCTTCCAAATAATTTCTTGGAATATCAAATAGGTCTTTCTGATTAGTCACAGTGAGAGGGGTTTGATTAGCAGCATCGCTGCATTATGCATGCCTAGCACAATTTCACACACGCCACAGCCCATTCTGACACTCATTTTCTGAAGTCCTGGGGAGCAGATGGGATTAAATGTGACCCATCTATTTCAGCTGCTGCCCAGCCCATGCACCTAATGGCCAAACGCACCCCTGTGCCCGCACATTCACATACCTCCACCACTCTATTATGCTGTGCTTTGCCAGAAGATAGTATCTTTCAAAAAACAACATGCTGCAGTTTGCAAGGAAGGAGTCCTTTCTGAGTCCCCGGCATTTTTAATAGAGAGTCTCCATCACTGGCTTTGGTTATAACTCAGACTAATTGTGATCTTTCATTCAGTGCTAGTGAGGCCATGAGGACCATTCAAGATGCCTTAATAGGATCACTGCACTTGAGTCTGGCTCTAGCCAGACTGCTGCTATGTTAAACAAGCTATCACAGCAATCAGCAGAGAGGGCATTGTTCTCACTAGGGAGCTGGCTTTGGCTGCTTTCCTCTCAGCCCAATCTCCCCCACCAGCAACAGTTATGCACCAGAAATCTATTGGTATTTATCAACAAACATCTCCCTCCCCTCCAGGCTGATAAATCTCATTCTTATCTGTTGTCATACCCATGTCAGGATCTGGGACCACTCAGCTGAATCACCTGCTTCATTATATACATGCCATTTTCTAACAGGATATTGTTTCCACTCTTCCAGATTGAAGAATCTGGATAGAAAAGCTTTAGTGGTCATTTCTTTATGTTTCTTTAATGTTAAGCTGCAATTCATCAAGACTGTGGAGCTTTTTCCAAGTGCTTTGAGACTCATCCCTTATTCTGTGCATGCAGCTGATGGCTGAAGTTATTTAGAAAAGGAACTGTATTGAACACCTGGTCCTTGAAAGTCTCTTGTGCAGTGTGCTTTAGGACATATTCTTATAGCATGCTGTTGTAAATGTTAGATAACTATGAAGAATTCAAGTCTATTTGTATGAATCAACACTAATGTAATCAAGAAGAGAATATGGTCTGATAACCTATCTAAATAGTGGAACTGGATACCCATTTATTTGTAAACCAGCCTGAAGCTACATTCATCTCAAGGAAAGCTTAAATATCTGTAGTTTGTTTATTCAGCTCTGTACTACCAAATATTTCTTTGCTCCCTATCAACTTTGTTCCTTTAAAGTATTCTGCAGCCTTAGGAGTGCACCAGTCAGGCAGTAATAATTGCAGGCAGACTACCTTGTTGCACATTGTCACCAGGTAATGAATAATGAAAGAAAACTTTGAAGTCATGATTGAGAATGCTTCTACGCAAACGATTGCCTGCCAGTCTTGGCTCTATGAAGTATTCAACATTCCTTACAAGAATATAAAAGGAAAATCAGATGTGAGAATATTTGCATCACAAATACAGTTACACCAGTAAAGTTTCCTGACCTTATGCTCTGCAGTCCAGCAGGCAAAAACCAGCTTAGAAATTATGGCAAATTGTTTGGAACTAAACATTCAACTGGAAGCTTTTCCTCAGAGTTCAAACAGAGCTAAACTTTGAACTTCTGTCATCTCAAAAGGTTTTATTTCCTTTAAAATCATACCACTCCCATTTATTTTTCCTATTTCAGTTAGTTATGTGCTCCCAGGTACTAAGAGAATCTAAACACATCAGCCAACTTCAGCAACTGATCAAATGCATTTTTGAAGCTGACATATTGCCTGGGAAGTCATCTTCCTTTCAGTCTAATTCATTGTGCTTCCCAGATTTAGATCGTGGTGGAAATTCAGCTCTGGCTTACAGCCATGCAAACCCAGTAACTTTGGTGAGTTTCTGTGTGCATAAGTGAGGACATTCCACTTTACTTGCAGAGGCAGATGTTTCACCTTAATGACAGCTAATCTAAAAGCCATTTCTTTTACTATCATTTCCCTGTGGAAGATTAACTGTGTTATCATTGTACTGCTTCTGCGTCAAGCAATTTCCAATTTGCCAGAGCTCTGAGGAGTCGCTGTCACCATTAATTTAATGTGTTACATGAAATTATTACTGGCCTTATAGTCTGCCTTTGGAGTCTTGGCTATTTCAATCATATTCCGGCTAAACTGGTCTGTGTTGGAATTTGTTAGTTCAGTCAGCCATTATTCAATGACACCTTAAGGAAAGTGACTCATTCCTTTGAAGGCACAGCACTCCAAAGCTGTGGGATTTGGGAGGCTCTTTCTCCTCCTACTCCTGCTGTGGGTTCCAGGAATGACTTTTTCATAGTCATTTGTTCCGTAGGATGCCAAAGAATACTGCAGACCTGCACCTGCCTCACAGATGTGTACAACTCTGACACCCCCAAGGACAGGACCAGTGGTTTATTTGGTCACAAAAATGCCTGGAGGGTAGAAGACAAATATAGGATGATGTTGCTGTTTGTAGCATTCAGCAGTTGAGAACGTACGAGGACAGGTAGGGAACAAATTGCCATCTCAAATGGCAAGGTTAGAGAAGATGAGCCAGTCCCAAAGATATATCAGCAGAGAGTGGAAAACAATCATGATCATAGCAATGTTATCTTCAGTTTCTCACCAATGGACTGGCAATAGGCATGCAAGTGAAAAAACATAGCCTCTATTCTGGTCAGCTGCTGTTGCCCAGTCTTGGCCTTCCCTTTTGTCATAGCCTGGTGGCACTGACCCTCTGGGTTCCGCACCTCAATACAGATGTATAACCTACATATCTAGGACCTGTGCAACTACTT
Source organism: Ibidorhyncha struthersii (assembly GCA_013398815.1). Classification (NCBI taxonomy): domain Eukaryota; kingdom Metazoa; phylum Chordata; class Aves; order Charadriiformes; family Charadriidae; genus Ibidorhyncha; species Ibidorhyncha struthersii. Next base: position 194,455 of record VZSZ01005770.1, read on the forward strand.
AAATTAATTTCGTTTCCAAAGTTTATTTTGGGCATATGATGCATGGCCAAAACCTACTTGAGACCTTGACAAGTCTACTCTGTGTTCCCAAGAACCAGCAAGTACTTTTTCTGTGTGCAATGCATGACTGAGTTTAACCTGGCAGATCAGCTGTGGCTTTAGGTGTCTTACCATCTAACCCGATCATTTTTATATTTGTATGTTCCCTACATGATTCCAAAAAGCCAAGAGTTACAGAGAATAAACTAGCATAAGGATTTCCCCACAGACTGTAAAGGAAATTAGGAACAGTATCTGATAATAAGTTTGCATGTCTCATTCCTGAACTGCGTCACAGTAAATGAGAAAATTTAGCTGTAAAGCCAGAGGGGGGATGTAGGAGGGAACAGGAAACACAGGAGGATGTTAATGATTCCATTCCATTCCTGGTTTGCATTTTGTTATGCCCCTCAGTTGTACTTTCATCTCCAGGTCAGTGCTGCGTATGCCTAATGCAACCTAGCAAATATGCTCCGTGGGTGTCACACAGAATGATGTATAGGGATCTGAAGCCACAAGGGAGCCACAGTTTTAGATTCAGATCAGTAGTGGATGAAATGAAAAACTGACAGCGATTAGTATTTTCCCACTTAAAATGACCATCTCATGGAGCATCTTGATTGCTTAGAAACCTCAGATGTCATATTATAAGACATTCAAACATTTGTAATATACTCGATATGTTCTCTAAAAGTCACATGAAAATCTTACAATATTAGGAACACCTCCGAGTGCCGGTAACAGTGCAGGGTTTGTTCTTTTAGTATAGAGCTTTAACAATAGAAACATTTATACCTTGCCATTTTCTTTTTTTTTTTTGCCACCTTGCCAACAGTAATTCTGCAATGCTGTTTCTTTTCTCCTTGTGCACCATTTGTCCATTCTCGGGCGATAAAATCTACTTACTGGAGAAAACAGATAATTAGCCATCTACATAAATTGCCCTGTGACTACATCATTAATGTGTTTGGATGTTTTAATTGATTGCATTCTCAACTGTTTTGGATGGCTTAAATGCCAGCTAATGCAATCCAATTAAGCCTCCTAATAAACCTGACTGATGAACTGCAATATAATCACACATCGAGTAGAGATGTAGAGGGAAATGCCACGGAACTGACAGTTTAGAATAGAGTGTGTCATTTTGAAAGACCCAAATCACTTCTCAACAGGGAAACTTCTAATTGACTATAACTAGTGGTGAATTTGGTATCCAAGACCTGATTGAACACACCTTTTCAGCACACACTTAAGCCAATTCCTATCCACAAAAGATTTTTGATAGAATCATAGAACAGCCCAGTTTGGAAGGGACCTCAAAAGATTGTCTGAGCCAACCTCTTGTGGGAAAGGAGCCTAGGTGACATTATCCAGCACTCTGTGCAGTCACATCTCGAAAACCTCCAGTGACGGGGACTCTACCATGCCGCTGGGCAGGCTGTTCCAGTGGGTCATTGTTCTCATTGTAAAAAAAATAATAATATATATATATATTTCCTTCTTGTATCAAGACGAAACCTTTCCCAGTGCAACTTGCACCCTTTTCCCATTGTCTTCTCCATGCGGCTCTTCATGAAGAGAGAGCCTCTGTCCTCTTTGTAGCCACCCTTTAAGTACTGGAATACTGTGTTGAGATGTCCCCTGAACTTTCCCTTTTACAGGCAAAAAAGACTTAACTCCTCCAGTCTTTCCCGATAGGGCAGGTTCTCCAGCCCTTCGATCACCGTGACTGTCCTCTGGACCTGCCCCAGTCTGTCTGCCTAAGTCTGTTACTGACTGAGGTTCCTCCCAAGAGCTTCCCCTATAATTGTCCTCTCCGTTCTGCAACGTTTGCTAATATTTATTGCCATTTCTGAAATTATTTATTTCCTAGACTTTTCAAACCCTTAGAAACATGAATTTATTCAACTGATAGACATCTAAAAAGTTTATTCAACAAAAATGTGAAATGATGAGTCCTAGAGATAAGGAGTTTGTATTCCACATTTATTTTAAGCTAAGCTAAGCTAAACTAAGCAGTAATTTTACCAGAAAACTGCCTTTTAATAGTCTGTGATCAGTCACCTGAGTACCAACTGTAGAGTTAAGGTTTCGCAATTTGATTTTATTGCTATTTTTTTATTATATTATACATAAAGAGCAATACACATAAGACCTTACTAATGAAAGCTCTAATTCTACAAACACTGGACCACTCATAGTTCCAAAGATTCTCATACTATAGGCATTGCAATAGGGGCCAAAAGTTTAAAAAAAAAATGCAGAAGAGAAATAAAACAGACAAGGTGGGAGAGAAGAAATTGCCAGTAAATAGTATGGATGCTTTCTAAAAATTATCTTACCATTTTTTTAAATTTTGAAAAGCCTAAGTAAGTCCTGTTACCTAAAAGAATGAGTTAAGAACACATGTAGACTAAAGGAATAAAGAAACTCAGTGTTGTCAGCTTATCCTGGAGAAGGTAGCAACTTGATAATTATCTTTAGGTAGCAGCAATGCAAAGGAGATTTCAGGCAATATGGGGGCCTCTTAAAAAAATATTATTCAAACAAAACTAGATGAGGCAGCTAGAAGCTAAATAAATTCGTACTGGAATATGAACTTCCAATAACATCCCTGCAAGCAACTTACTTCAAGATGGTGTAGTATCTGTGTGTCAGCTCTAAAGGGCTTTTTCTAAGCCCAGGCAGAGGTTATAGATTTAACGGAGTAACCTGTGTGAAGTTCTCCGCTCTGTTGTGCCAGACAAGACATAGTAGCTCTTCTGGCATCAATGTCTATTAATCTAATCTTGACTTTGATTCTCTGTGTGACTTTGTTTCATCTGTAACATGGGGATAATACTCTATTTCTGATGCTTGTTAGTGTCTCTTAGTTCTGGGTGCAAAGTGCTTTGAAGATGACAATTTTTTTACATTCTTGTAAAAGAGCTACAGATTCTTACCAAACGCTTTGCCCAGTCAGTGATGCTGGTAAAGGTCACCCCTCTCTTCTGTGTCTGATACACACCTGTTTATCTGTACAACTGTCTCTGGCACAAGTAAAGGCAGAGCCTCAGCCCCCAGTGGGGACAAGAAAGCATCTAGGCATCCCACAGCATGCAGCCTGCTGGTACAGGTGGCATGTTTGCTTTGTTGACAATGACAAGGGTTAAGAAACAATAAAAATATTTAGATACTTTCCTGTAGGCGTGACACTGCCTAAGTTTTAGCCCCAGAGTCTTTTCTGTACGTTGGAATCCACATACCTCTTCGGCACACCCTGTACTGCCTGCAGAGATTGCTGCTTCTGAGAGCGAGATATGTGCCAGCCAACGAGAAACTCTAACCACAAAGGTGCATCTGGAATCCAAATCCTTTTCTAGTGGGCAGTCAGGTACCTCTCTGCATCTCCAGAGCCAGGGTCCATGCCTGGTGTAAGGCACCTCCAGCAGTTACTATGTGAAAGAACTGACCAGCCCTCTCTACCTTCTTTTATCCTGCAGCTCCTGATACTGCCACAACCACTTTCCACACAACCACCAATTGTTCATTCAGGATGCAAGCTCAGTGCATCTTCAGGCTGAACGGTGCAAACCTCCCAGCTTCCACAACAGTGTCCTAATCGTCAGCAGGCATGCAAGAAAGAGGTAGGTATGGGTGAAAAGGGGAAGTTTGCTAGAAGTTAAATGTATTTATGAGCATTTTGATAATTCAGGACTTCACACCATGGACAGTCTTGCCAAAGCCAAGTGTAACAATTTACTGAAGAGGATTTTATGATTTGGTCTTCTACATTCAATTAAATGATACGTACATGATGTTTAAATGCATATGACTGTGGTTATATACTCTAAATTTTTCAACTGGTCTGAATGTCTCTCCTTGAAAAAATGGGACTATCTTCTGTCATTTGTAGCATATAAACAGTACGTTTAATGGCTATTACAGTTGAAATTTGTATGTGCTCCATAGCCAAAAAGAATTTCAAGTAAAATATCTTAAATTAATTTTGTTTGTAATCCATCCTCCCATACAGCAAAATAATGCAAAAATATACCTTTTAAGTCATGTGCATATAATTTCAAAACATGTTACTAAAAATGTAATTAATTAAGTGTATGGAAAATGAGACACTGCCTTGCAGAAGAAGTCTTCCTGCCATAGAAACTTGAAAAAATCTCTTGGGAAAGATAGGAAAGTTCTCATTTTACATGTCATGCTTTATAAGAATGAATTACTGTAATAGGAGAGACTTTTCTAAATGCTGATAAGCCAGGAAATCATCTTGTCCACTTAAGGACAGCATTGCTTGTGCCTACTGCAGAATCTATTTTCCAGTCTAGATATAAAACCAACCGATATGGTGGAAAGGGTTAATTCTCCCTGATAAGTCTCTGAGCAGAGCATTTAATTCATTGGGCATTCTAAGCCACCTGTGTGTGACAGTGAATGTACAAGGGGAAGAGAGGGGGAGATGTAGGCACAGTACTTTGCAAGACTATTATTGGGGAGAGCCTGTGAAAGAGATCAGTGCTTATAATAAGAATATGCATTTGTTTCTGCCTGCCAGAAAATGTAAACGTTCCAATTACATCCCAGAAAGGACACAAGCCACCTGACCTCTGCAGCTGAAAAACATTCTCCACAAGACAGAGGTAAGACAACTTCACATTTTTACGTGCTTCTCTGTGCAAAGTGCGTGTATGTAGAAATTCATTGCAGAAATCATTCCATACCTTTTATACCTAATACCACTCGTGTCTGATATTTTTTCTTATGATGATGTTCAAAAGATCATTATCTCTAAAGAGGGGGTGAGTGAAGAGTTTTGAAACATCATCTAAGCTTCAAGGTTTTCCCAATTCTAATCTGTTTCAGATGTGTGTCTACTAGGAGTTATTTACACTACACACATCTGGTAGCCAACTAGGTATAAGAAGATAATTGAGTACTGATTTTTATTTTTCTTTATGCTAGTTGACAGATGACAGGGTTACACTGGCTTTCAAAGACAAACCCGTTATTTTTGAGCTCAATGAGTTACTCTCTGTAGGCTGCATCCCTGCTACAATAAATCAAAGGGTAGCATCCAGCCATTGTCCTGGAGTCATTCATTGTGCTGATTTACTGGGGGCTAGGCTGTTTGGTTGGTTGTTTTTTTTTAATGTCACCCTGTAGGTTCAGATAGTCTTCTGTATTTAAGGTAAAAGTGTGTACTAAACTCATTGCTATCACAGTTTCTTAAATACTCCTTTCACTCTTCAGAAAGCAACTGCTTAGACTGAGGTTAATGAAAACATTTACTAACATTCGGCAGTACTGGAATAGCACATATTCCTTTGGTTACTAAACAAAACTACTGATGTTGATAGTAAAATTGTCAGTTTTAGGCATGCATTATACATCTTGGTTCAGGGGAGCTTTCCTATTTAGATTAATTCATACACACAGGAGAAATATATCTTTGTATCTATGTAACCTGAACGTTGAAATGCAGGTCACAACAGAAAATAGCTATCTTGATCTGTTCTATGATCTTTCTAGACTTACGGTTCTTTATTGTACTAAAGACAAAAGAAGCAAGGAACAAAAGAGTTTTTAAGCAGTGTCTTCGAAGAGTTTTGAAGCTACTCTCCATACCCCTGCCTCTCACACACACACACACAGGAGGTGGTAATCTGTAATCTGTACTAAAGAAGAAATGTGAAATATTTCACATGCAAGTGATTTCAGATCTGGTATTGCACTTCTACGGGGATATGGGGATAGATAGAGTTGCTGGATCATACATGGTAAATAAAACTGGCCGAAAGGAAAAAAATGAAGATTTCATATTTAAAAAAAATAATCCACTCTTGACTAGCCCATCTGTTCTGAGTGTGAAATATTTGTTATCTGTCAGTAGCAGAATCCAAAGCAATAGAATCAAAGTGAAATGCAAAGCTGCAATGAAAGGTAGCATAAGCAGGTGCTTTCTGAGCATGGGCTCAGAAAGAAATCAGGAAAACAGCAGATATGTAGGACAAAAAAAAGAAGTATGAAATTCATTGGTGAACTACTTGTCTTTGCTTTTTCACCTATGGATGACTTTTCAAAGCAAGCTGCTTTTGCTGTTTGTATCAGAGACAAGGAAAATATCATTCCACAGAGCAATTCTTGTTGAATTACTATTGGAAGAAAACTGTCCATCCAACACACGTTACAGAATTTTTGCGTGCTAGATTTTACACTGGTGTTCTTTTTACATGTGTGAAGCAGGGAAACCCTTATCTATGTATATATTTCTATATGTGCACACATTATAGAATTGGGAAATAAAACAGTTTTCCAGCTAATCAGTTCTCATTTCTAAAACCAGAGTCAAAATATAAGATCAACAGGTACTAAAGCAATGCCCTTTCTGCAAAATTTGTGCTGAATTTTCAGAGATATTATTGCATGATGAAGTGCAGGGTCCTTTCCAGTCCTTGGAAGCTGCATCAGCATTATTCCAGTTTCACAATAGTGCTGCTGCGTCAAAACAATGATAGCTCTTCTCAGTTTGATGTTCCAGCAATACCCAGAACAGAAGGTTTGGCCATTCCAGGGGAATAAACTTATAGAAAAGTTCCACATCATAGGCACATCACACTCCAGTAGGAGTTGTACTGAGTTCTTGTGGAATGTCACATTGCAAGTAGCTGCCAAGGCCAGCCCATTAGAGTCCTTCAAAAGCCTCCACGTTAACCACCTCATGCAGAAGTGATGTCATGACAGAATTTGCACACCCACATCACTCTAAAGGCTTTGGACAACTGCCTAAAAATCAAGATTTATGTGTGACTTTTTGCATGGGCAAAGTATTCAGGGCAAAGTACAAAACCCAGGCATCCAGAGCTATGTGATTTTTCTCTCACGTCTTAGTATGGGTCAGTTTATAAGGAGATACAAAGTGTAACAGATAGAGATGGAGACCTTGTTTCCATGGTAACAATACTTACAATACTAAAGATGATGTCAGCACCACGTCCTGTTTGGTTTTGATTGCTGTAGGACACCAAGTTGTTTATATGTTTGATGTACCTGCAGGAGAACCTCAGAGCACTGGCTGGGAAATAACTACCCTCTTGTTCATGCAGTCCCCGATTTTCTTGGGGAGTACAGACAGCAGCAACCATTAGAGCATCTATTCAGATGACCCAGCACATTCAATTACATGAATACTAAACACAACAAATTGTCTTGGTGCAATCTGAATAAGTTATTGGGAGAAGGTCACAGTCAGCACAGAGGAAAGACAGTGCAAAGCCTCAGGGTGGCTGGAAACTAAGTTAGGTAATATATTCTCTCATATAATACTGAATTAGGTAATATATTCTCATATAATCCAAATCCAGAGTTTTTGAGGTACACATCACCGATGGTAAAGCAAACATATGCAAAGGAAAAAAAAAACACACGCAAAACCCTTCACAATTTTTAACTTTAGATTTAGTTACTTCTAAATGAAGAGTTGAAGGTCAATTTGATGCTGTAGGCAATGAAGACATAGGAACCAAACTTCTGAGAAAGGCAGTAGTATTCTTGAGTACTATCTTCTCCTGGCGCAGTGTCCCGGGTATAGCCATGGTTATTCCAGATTCTCCAAGGGAAATGTGAAAACAAAAATATTCACAGTCCTGAATCAAGTACAGTCTCCCAGACAAGTGAGGCACCAGCTAGACTATTTGCTGTTCAGGACTGGAGCTCTCTGACCATAAATTCCTCCCAGACTTGAGAAACTTTCCCAAGAAGAAAAGCATTGCATAAAAACTCCAGACCAGCTCTCTCTGTCTACACCAGAACCGCAATAGTTCTGTGCAGTTTGGGGTGCCTTATGCCTGAGGAAGCACCTCTTTAGTAAAGAGTCATAAATGGGGTCTTACAGTTCATAGTAAAAACATCCTAAGAGGAGGCAGTCATCCAGATTGGCTACTCAAGCCCTACCCCTCCAGGCTCCAAGTGTAAAAATCTAGGATTTGAGGCTTTTTTAAAACTGCAACCCTGCCATTGCAAGCTCTTTACAAATCCAGATTCCAGTAACAGAAGAACCTCCTTTAGTTACAAAGCAAGCAAAGGGGGAAAATCCTTTCAAAGTAGCCCAATACAAACAGCAAACACCTCATTGCTTCATATGTTTTGTGTCTAAATTGCTTTGGGGAAAGAGCATGTTTTCCAGTGACTGAAAACCCCTACTGTTTCTCAGTTTCTGGAAGAAGAAATCCCCAGATCAGTGTTCACCTTCGCATTATTGTAATAGAAATTCCACTTTTTAAGCTAATTTGTAAAATAAGGGTCTAATGGATTGTGAACTAGACCAGCAGATGAAAGCCTAGCACATAAAAATTTCTGCAGGCAGTGACTGCCATTGTAACTTTGACAAGCCACAACACTTTCCTATGCCTCAGTTTCTGCATCAGGGTATAAAGGAACTGCACTTCTTTTTGCAATTTCTGGTTGCAATGCACTGCAGAAAAAAAATAATATTATGAATACTTTAGTCAAGTGTGAGATTTAGGAAAAAAAATTCCAAAAAACCCCACTTCCACTTTGCATCATTAGATCTCCATTGCCATAAAGGCTACAGGGTGATATGTAGATTGTATCAGAAACCAAAATAGGACTTTCCCCTTAGAAGCAATGAACAGAACAGAGACTTCACTGCACCAGTGCAGAACTGTCAAAATGACAGATTACTCTATTTCAGTAACCACATAAAGTTGCTTGAGACAATCAAAATTAATGATTCTGTAAATATGTCCTTTACAGTTGCTGGTGCTTCTCCTCATACAGAAGAGAAGCCCTTCTGAAGGTTTGTGGGGTTTGGGTTTTGGGTTTTTTTTTAACTTTCTTACAGCACCACAACTTAAATACTTATTACCAGATTTCCCATCAAGAAGAGAAACCATCTAATAAAAACAAGATACATTATTCTTAAATCAAAATCATACTATCTAGTATTGCTATCTCTGTGTCTATCACTGTGTATCTCATATCATGTCACAGACCAGAAATGCATCACATCACAAGATCCTTTCACACTCCTAAAAGTCCTTTCAAGTCTTCCCACCTGCAGTATGTCTATACTAAGCCATAATTCTGCTCTTGCATACATAATTACCGCTCCCTTGACTGCCTTTAGTATTAGTTCTGCTTGTCCCTCCTTAGGGGGGGAATTTGCCAGTAGATATGTCAAGTAGAAGAAAAGAAATAGTTTCCCAGCGTATTTTATCAGCAAAAGGGCTCAGTGGTTTATTTCATCAATACCTTAAGAACAACAACCAATTTCAGCTTCTTTAGGTCCAGCACGTGGAATTTTATTATCTGCTTTCTTTATATTCTGTATCATTTAATTGTCAGAAAGACACACGGATGGGATATTCATTAGTTGCAACAATTGCTCCTAAGCCTATGGGCTGTCCTGGTTGTATTCAGAGCTGGTATTGGCTCTGCCTCACTGGCAGGTACATCCTATCAGCTTCCAATTGACCTGGTTATACTTGCCTAGAAAAGACAACGTATATACACCTAAGACACTTAAATTATATGTTTGCCAATTGGTCCAAATTTGAATCTTAAGAGGATAAAACCCCACAACTTTTCCTAATAGAATATGGTATTAGTAGTCAGGCATATCCTTTACTTCTCTGCAGCAACTGCAGAGTTCTGAATGACTGCTTTGGGCTGTGCACTGCTCTTGCTCGCCCAAATGCTGACTTGGTGTAGGAAAACAGGCAAAGAAGTATTTTGAAACAGGACCAGAAGGAACATGATAAACTTACAAATGCATCTTCTCCCTTTTCTGGCATTCTCTAATCCAAAAGATGCTCAACACCACCTAAACCATTTCTCACCGATACCTGCCCGAGAACTGACAGCAGAAGTATTTTCATTACAAATACTAAGCAGTATATGTCAGAGCTAAATTGTAAGAGTAAAAGAAATACAAAATATTTGTCACTCTTGACTTTCCAGTTTAATGTTCAGATTGGCCTAACATAACCTTTAGAAAACACGAGCCAATGCCATTGCTACATCCAGAGTTTGTTGTACTTCCTATTGGAAACAGTACACCTTTTCCTCAGCTTTGCAAGGAAGTGAAGCCATTAAAGGTGCAGGAAGAGATTCTTGATATAGGTCCCACTTCTTCCCAAAATTAAAAAAAAAGAGGGGGGAAAGTATTTTCTTTATGATTAGGTTTATACTTTTTGAGGGAATTTATGAATTTTCTGGGGACATAAGAGAGATCTGCATCCTTGGTGCTCGTGCATGACCTCAATTAAGTCACTTTGGGCCATGTTCAAATCGTTTATTACAGATGTTACTTAGGTCTTTGTAAGTACCTGGGGAACGAGGGTGCCCCCAGAGCAGCAGGCAGTCCGAATCACTCATAGCATTCCTGGCCTCAGAGACCACGTTAGTCACAGCGGCTACAATAGGCACACATAGAAAGCGGGAGGAATAAAGCCTTTAGATTCTTGGCATCTTGATTCTCCACCTGTGAAATGGGCAAAATAACGCCCTTCAGTATTTTATAGCCATGTTACAAGAATAGCTACATTAAATCCTGTGAAGCGCTTGTCTGTTGCAATATTATGGACCTTAACCAGGTGGACCTTCCTCAGAGCCAGCGACATTGTATGGTAACAATAAACTCCTCAGCAATAAGGAAGATTCACATACATAGGAAACCAATCTTTTGTTAGCTGTAGAGCTTCCTGCAAGCAGAAATGAGAGATCACGTAACTCCTCATTAAATCTATCGCTTTGTCCTTATGAGCAACCCTTCCTTCTGTAGCTAGTTTTCACATATGGACACCCAGGATCTGCAAGTGCATCCATTTCTTTCAGATCTTTGTCGTCTTCTATTCGTCTTCAGATGGTGGGATGAGAATAGCTGCCTTCACACTTGGCAAAAGCCTAAGATAACATGACTCTGAAAAAACAGGCAAACTCTCATAGGGCTCTTGAGGCAGAATACTGACTAGAAGAGGAGGCTTAGAGTCCTGGCAGAAGAAACTGGCATTCATTGTTTCCTACCCCATTCACGGAAACAGGTCTGCCTTCACATTCTTGGAACATTCTGCGTGTACGTTCCCAGTAAACACGACTGCCAGAAAGAAATCCCTGCGCTGCCCTCAGCACTTCCTCCTGAACACACACAAAACTTCAAGTGCTGGTGAAGCACTCGGGTCGAGAGAGGTACCAACCTTAAAATTTATATAGTGTGAACTTTGGCAGAGAGTTATACTAGCTCAATAAACCTGCCTGCAGAGGGGAAAAAAAAACCACAACAAAACCAAACAAAAAACCAACCACCAACATGCTTCTCCCTCATTCTAAAGTCAGTTCTGGAAAAGAATAAAAATAAAAAAAAGGGGAATCACATGCCTATCCTGCTCTTGCTTTCACTGTCTTTCTCAGTTGCTACCAGATAGATTTCTAAGCAGTAGCGTAGAACTCTCTGCATACCCTGCAACAACCTACAAATCAGTGTGTTTTCAAACAAGAAGCTGCTCCCATATATTGCACCCAAAAGCTGCCAGCACTCTCAGAGCCAGAGGGTTTCATTGCACCTCTCTGACTTCACGCTCCTTCTGCGAGCACAGCAGTGAAATAACCTGGTGGCAGATTTCAGGAAAGCTGGAGGAAACTTCGGAGAAGCTGCAGCAGAGCGGAGCTTGTGCGGCTTTGCAGGCTGCGAGTGCCCAGCCCTGTCTGCTGCTGTGCTGCAACCCCTCCTCCTGCTCTCAGGAGCGTTCGCCTGGAGCTGGGAACCACACGCAGCTGAGCTCCGAAGTTTGAGCATGGCTCAGAGAAGACTGAGAAGCCGGAGGTCACAAACTCCTGCAGACCTGGGAGCTGACACGTGTTCTAGGAGCCTTCTACTTTCCAAACCCTTCATCTCTGCTGAGGAGGGAGCAGACGCAGCTCAAAGGCACTCACACCTGGAAGGATCTCTTTTTGGATTCTACTGCTGTTAACAGAGCTCTGCAGACCTACTCACATCCACAGAGGAGAATTCTTCGAAACAGCAAGACACTTTTGAAGCAGGGAGTGGAAGGAGGCAGTTTTCCCCCTCCTTCCCTGTTTGGGAGAAAGGAGTTGCCCAACCTGGTCATGAGACTTTTCCATACTTCCCAAAGCAGGCTCCTGAAGTTACGGCACGGCACCACCAAGAGCCTAGGGTAGTGTGGTCCAGAACAGCCCCCTGCAGCACACCCCGAGGGCAGACAATCTGGTGCGCGCAGGAGATGGAGAATGAGGTTGGGAAATCTGTGGACAATCAAATGGACAAATACATGTAATAATTTGGAAGTTTTCTTTATCTGTCTTTGCTTTTATTCTCCTTCCTTTTTCTCCCTGATTTGTCATGCATTTATCCCTATATTGATTTAGCTGTGCTGTTAATTCTTTCTTACCCTCCCCTCCTCAATTTAGAGTTACAATAATGGGGAAATCAGAAAGTCAAATGGATATTGTGGAAAAATCAACAAAATCTGGGAAGAAATCCTGGAGCTTTGTGGCGATCGGTCTGGCTGTCTTGCTGCTCCTCATGACTTGTGCAGTGGTCGCCCTGGTGATCCTGTATGCCAGCAGCAGAGGTAAGGAACCTATGAATAATTCTTCTCTTCCCTCTGCAAACAACATACAAGTCTTTCTGCAGAGCTAAATGAAAACAAAAATACAGGGAGACAGTGAGGTCACCTCTGTGAGGGACTTCGCTACCTCTGCCTTGTTCCAAGCTCACACACAGAAAGGATTATGTTGGATTTTATTTAATTTTTAAATTATGTAATGCAAGATGCTATGTTTTTAATTAATTTTATGCATTTTAGTGACCAGCATTGTTTTGAAAAAAGGCAAAAAAAAATTGCATTATTTTAGAGGGGAAGGTGTGTGTCTGACATGTCCTTTATTTTATAGAAGCCTGAGTCAAAATTCATTGTTGCCAGGAGTTATAAAGCAACAGCTGCTTAGCAGCTTGCTTATTACAATGTGAAAGCTTTTATTTTAAAAAAAAAAAAAACAAACAAACAACCAAACAAAAAAACACCAGTGTGCTGCTGAGGAAAGGGAGACTTTTTTTTTTTTTAATATTAGATTTCTGGGTGAGATTTGGTTCAGTGACTTGCATGCAAATATGATGTCAGGAACCTGATAATGAGGCATATTACTTTGAGGAGCTTTGCCTAAACGTTAACTGCAGAGCCTGCTTACTCTCAAAACTAAGTTTTTCCACTAGCACACCAAATGCAAAGTCTTAAAGTCCTATTTAAAAATCCTGTGAAGCAATCAACATGATTGGTAGTAGCACCTGCCTCACATTTGTCATTTCCATGAATGCCTCTTGGATTCAGAGCTTTATTAAAACACTAGGGAATAAACCCAAGAAGTACGAATAGCAGAACTGAAGCAAGGCATTGTTTTCTCCTTGCATTGTCTCTGCATCCCCTGCCTGCAGTGAACTGCTTTCTTCAGCACTTGCAAGTACAACACTGCACAATTCTGAGTAAAAATTCATGAGAAAAGCCTTTTTATTGTTTACTCCTTTCACTACCAGCAATTGAAAGTTACCAGCTTTTGTTCCAATGTGATGAAATCTCTGAGTATTTGGTATTCATAATACTCATCAGCAAGTGGCTTATACTTACTCTATTAGCTCAGGACACAGGAGGAAAAAATTTCCCCAGAGCTAGCTCCTAAAGTAGGAGTTTCTGTATCAAAATATTGAGTTATGCAGAATTTTGTTGCTTGCATGCATACAGAATTTGAGAAGTCAGATCTACATCTCACTTCTTGGGTTCAGGCACATCAGAATTCACGTATTAATAATATTTGCCCAAATGTTGGTGTCTCATCCAAATCCATGGGAAGAGTGTGCATGTAAAGCAAGTGCTATTACTTTTGTTTTGATGAAAGGCTTATCTGTGAGAAAGCAGTTCCAAAATCTAAATATTTTGCAGGCTCATATCAGCAATTAAACTTCCACTGGAGATATTTCCTGGATTCAGACATTCCTGAGCAAAATGTGAGTGCAAAGTGATGGCAGAGCTGATAAGCTGCTGGTCCTGTACAGCGCACAGCTCCTCCCGGCTGCTTCCTCATGCCCCAGGGGTGTTTTCAGCACTGACCTAGAGTCAGCTTCTCCCTCTTTCAGTTTACATTTAAGCATACCTAGTTGAACTACCACAGTGGGAGTCACAATGATGTAGTCATACCCCAGAGCAGCCACAGCTTTTAGGGGATTCACAGGTAGGAACTGACCAGCAGGAGCTTTAGTCTACACCGTCTTTTAGATGAGTGCCTATATGCATTATTTGGGTCTAACACTGAGAAAGCAAGAGCTCTTCAGTGCAACCAGTCAGTGTTCTTGCAGAACACGAATATTTTTTTACTTGAAAATTTTGTCCAAATACTCCACTTCGTTCTGTTTTGATGTTACATGTAGGCCCATCCCCAGGCAAAAGGCTGAAGTCTCTCTTAGACTTCCCAAGTAGAAAGCGCATATTGCTCAAAGCTGTGTAACATAAATATAAATCCTACACAGCAACAGCAAAAAAGCGTAGCCAAGCAGCGTTCTTGTGATAGAAGCAAGAATATTATCCTTGGGAGCCTTTAATTTCACTCAAACATTCATTTTGAAATGTGTACAGGATGCTGGATTGTTTACTAAGAGCAAATTGCGGTTCACCACTTCATCTTTGTGCATCCTTTATCAGAATGACATTACCCAGACAGGCTTCTGAAAAATAATTCTGTTTAGCTAATAGAAAATTAAAAGGATTACCTGTCCTGCTTTATGTTTTCTCTTTCTTTATATATGAAGGTATATATAGACTTCGTGGTTCAGGGAGTATATTTTTGCTCTTCTGAAAGCTATATACAAGCAGAACATTGTGGTGCGTGAAACAGGCCTCTCATTATAGCAATAATGCGTGTAATATGTGTTAATATTGACTGATTTTTATCTATATTGCCAGACAACAAAAACACTGAAGCTCTCAGCAATCCAGTCATATAGTTGTAGAAGCAGTTTGGTGATTTTTGACATCCAAAGAAGTTTTCATACCCATAAAACCTTGTCTAAGTAAGCTAAAGGAAAACATAGTAAGAATAGCAGAGTAGTATTTGGGTGATCATAGAAAGGGAGGCAGACAGAACTGAAATCATTCGGTTTTGAATACACGGTGCTCTCAATCTTTCCATCACACCCACACATACATCTTTGCAGCCTTTTCACAGCTCGCTCGCTCTCAGCCATGTTCTACAAATATTTACTAAACTCCAAATCTCATCACTTATTGGAAAGGTTACAGTCTGAAGAACATTTCAACACTTATTGTAGCTGACACATCAAGTCACAGTCAGTGACTTCTCCAGACAACTTAGAGTTACAAACAACTTACGTTCTCACTTAACTGCTGGTCCTGACTACTCAAAAGTCATGTTATTAGTTCAATTGATATTTTATTTACTTTCTGGCTTCCAAGTTTGTAGGGTTTCTCACAAGTAAGATTCGCTGATATATTTGTGTGTGTGTGTCTGCATCCCCACAGGCAGTCACTATTCACATGTATTATAGAGTGTTACAAAGCTAGAGGGCAGGCTTACGCACCTACTCTCTCTCCTGTTAGGCAGGCTATGAACACATAAACAAAGAGAAATACAACATTTGGACCAAGAAGCACCTTGTTCTGGGAGTGGATTTCAAAGAGCAATGTTATGCTCCCACATTTCCTGCGCTGTGAATGCAATTAATGTGCACGTGAATAGTAGACTTGCAGGAACCTGCCGACTAGGGGCAGTATCTAACCCTGGCACACTGAGAAGAGGTTGTGGCTGAGGTCTGGCTTGTCTCCTAGACTGATGCCTACTCATTCTTTGACTTTGTGAATGTTCATTAGTGAGGCATCTATTCAAAGGAGACGGAGAATTTAAATAAGTGGCAGTAACACAAAAGTCATGACGACATGACATTTGGGTGGCAAATTTCTTCTCAGTTCTACTCAGATGGAACTACACGAATGTAAAGCATGAACGTGGAGTCACAGGCCGTACAGGGCTGCAAAAGTAGGCAGATAGTTTACTGATTCTCACATGAAATTGTCTCAGCCGTGCTCACAGATAGACTATAGGTAAGAAATCATAAGAAAGGTGGAGTAAAGACCAAACACTTGTGTTATGGAGTCCATTTGAAGACACTGACATCTGGTATAGACAGCCCTCTCAGAGGAAGAAAAGCTAAATTTGTCAATTACATTACTTGTTGCAAACAATTCCCTGTTATAATAGCAACAAAGGCAGTCTGCAGTGCTGACAGCACTTCTACAGACGAGATCCATGTGAGAAACAGATAAGGTGCTGAAAGGTAAAGTTCACACTTGACTGCCTGATGACAACTGTGGATCTAATTGTTTCAGTGTGTGCCATCCCCAGCCATCTGTGGTCCTCAAAATGCACAGTGGGAAAACACTAAACACAAACTGTGTGCTTCAGAGACTGTACAGAATTATTTGCTTCGCTTTTGTTGCCTAAAAAGGAACTTCAATAAGGCTGTGAAAAGCAGCTTGTCTTTTAAAAAAGTTGTTATTCAAAAGATGACCTGCTGAAGAGGACTACCATGCTGTACAGCTCGCAGAAGTTATTCTTGTACCCTGTTGCTGGCCAGTAAATGCAGTACTTGTCAATGACTTCTTGTAAAGTCAAATTAAGACAATAGAAATCTCTGCAGTGAATCCAGTGGGATCTGAAGCATGTCCCAGCTCTGCCACTTTTCAGGTGGGCCATCAGCCTCTGAAGTAGTGTCTGGATTACTTATTCTCCCTCATTTTCTTCCATCTGCAGTAGTCCCACAGCTAAGGTCATTTTATTTAGCTCCATTAAAGCTTACCTTCCCTTACCAATTCTCTGATGGTGCTCAATCAGACTAAAAGTGAGAAAAGCCTTTAGTCTGCAGAGGGTTCACAGTTCTTTTCTAAGAAGAAGACTATCAACAGAGCAAGAGTATGACTGTCTTAATGAAGTAAATGCAAGGGTAATACTGCAGAGGTCCTGAATTGAGAGCCATGAAGGAACTTAGTACTGCACAAAATAGTTCCAGTGATGAAATCTTTCTGGCCCATTTCTGCTCTTTTGACGTCCCTCTTTGATAGTTTTAAAAGGTATACTCCAGGAGGGTTATCTCAGAAGAACGAGGTGGGAAAGCAGAGTGATTGACTCTATAAGAGGAAAAAAAAAACAAAACACATTGTAAGAAGCTAGATTCTAGATGAACTTGGCTGTGGGAGAAGACAAGTGGGAGGTAAGGGTTGATAGGAGAAGAGACAAGTATTGATTCCCCACAAACACTTCCACTGATGCGTTTACTTTCCCACTTATGAATTTATGTTCAGAAATTTCCCATCACAACCATCTAAATCCTGCTAGACATTTGGTTTGTTTCAACTTTTAGGCGTTTTAGAATATTAACCCGAGTTGTGCCTCCCACATCTGTACTTGCAGCAGTCTTTGTCCATGGACGTCAAAGCAGGGGTCTCTATGTCATTATAGCTCAACCTATGAAGTGCAGAGAGTTGTCTAGCTGAGACTTTAGAAGGTGCATTTTACATTTGTTTCTAGTTATTTGAAGTTCAAGAGGTGCAGTAGTCAGAGCCTCAGTCAAGTGAGCAAAGACCCAACAAATATATTGTGAAGTAAAACAGGGCAGTGTTGGTCATATCTCATACAGAGTCAGGTTGGCTTGGTTCTTTGTCAGGAATGGTACTGAGGCATAAAAGAGATAATTGATAGAAAAACAAAGGAGCCACTTATAGAAGTAAACTGAGAGCCCCTCACCAGCCATTTCTAATTATCTGGTTTTGTGGCAGAGCTTCAGAGCCCTGAGTGTGCAACTGAAGTTTCAAAACAGATTTGGCTTTCCTGCTTATACAGCTCAATTACATTTTCACAATCACAAGGGCTTTTTGAATGTGCGGAGTTAGAATCTTGTTGAAAGCAGTTGGGTTCCGGAAACTGAAGTTAGACATTGTCAGGTTATATTAAGGAGAGAAGCTTTGATTTAAANTTTTAATAAAAAAAAAAAAAAAAAAAAAAACACACACAAAAAAACCCACCCAGCAGCTTCATTTGAGTCGTGCCTGGTTCCTGAGAAACGATGAGAAAACCAGCATACTTATAGTACAGTTCTCTCTCTCACCTTGCCCATTGCTATTTCTTCTTTATGGAAAATTTCCATATGCCTTTGAACTACTAGTATCTTTTCCCCACAATAATTTTTTTTTTCTTGGAAATACCGTGGGCTTTCAGTTTGGCTTTTTTTTTTTTTTAATTTTTCAGTTGGGTTGGTTTTTTTGTTGTTTTTTTTTTTTTTTTAATTATTAGCAAGTTTAGGAAACCCCCAAAATTGGGCTTAGCTTCATTAAAAAAAAAAAAAACTAAAGCCCTCTATGTGAAGCTTCCCATTGTTACACATATTTTGCTCATCCCATGTTCAGATTGCTAGACACTAAACTATAATAAGGCACGCAGTTATTCTAATGCAGATCTACTCCCACACAGCACGACAGCACTCGGCTGAACCCTGAATGTTACATTCCCAATCACAGTGGGGGCTTTTTATGTTGCTTCCACTGATGAACTTCAAAGCCTTCTTTGCTTCCCTACTGTTTTATTTCTATCTGAATTACTGTAATTTTGTTTGCTCTCATGTAAAACACTTTTTTTCAGTGGAAGGAATTTTTTTAGTAACTCTTTTCTGCAATCATCTTGGTGTAAGGATCAAAAAAAAGAGTTTAAGAACATGGCTAATCGTATTGGAAAGCAAGAGTATCAAGTTTTGTTTTCTAGGGTGGAACCAAGTAGTTGGCTATTAACATAAGTAGACACTAAGCTAGTCCTGTTTCACTAGTAGGAAATGAAAACAGCAAAATTAATTTTCATGTACCCAAGGTCAAGGCCACTCATCAGGCTGGGTCCTTAGGTACCTCCCATTCCAGTTTTGTAGTGCACAGCACACAAGAGTGACATGACCAGCATCACAAACACAGTCAACTTTAGTACTCAGCGTAAAAAGATAGTTGCTCATGTACAAAGACTCCAGTGTAAGTCTGCAACACAACTTATGGCTGTGAATTCAGATCAAGACCCTTTGTAGTCACTGCCCTCAAACGCCTAGTGGAGTTCCACCAAACAATACAAGCTAGGGACTGTTCCCGCTTCAGTTTCTGCTCACCACTGATGCATTAGAAGTATAGGCTTTTTGTGGCTCTTCTTCCCTGGAAGAGTTTCACAAACCAAGACTAAGTAGTCAAAACCAGAAAATTAATAGCCAAGAGTTAACACTTTCCATCTTCTGCTGGAACAAGCATATGGACCCATTTCCCCATGTAGAGGCACACATCATGTGCTGCTGTTTTAGAAATCACAGCAAAATGCTTCTGCTAAGGTTTCATTGCCTGTGCTCCCTCTCAAATTCCTTGTCACATCACTCCTCTGTGGGCTGAAACCAGCAAGTAATGAAGGTCCCCAGTGTTCCTAAGTTTGGTTGCTTTCAGGCTACTGAGGAAAGTGACCACCAGGACTGAGCCAAGGTCTTAATGGAACAAAATTCATATTATACTAGAGAGGTGTCCTCGTGTCACAGCTGATACTAGTACACCTATTAGCTCTTACAGTTTGTGCTACACTTACTCAGATCTGTTACCTGGAGTACTGAAATACATTGAGATGACTGATAATGAATTCAGTGGACTTTCCCAGGCTCATCTCAAAGGCAGAACGAGCATAGGTCCAGTCTCCTGCATTGTACATTATTTCATCAGCCCTAAACATTATGATTAGGGAGCAACCTCTCCACCAAACAGCAAGGGTTAGGGTTACCTTAGAGGGCATATCTGAAATTTTGACCAAACACAGCTCTGTTACCCACTCCCCCCCCCCCAAACACACACATACTTAGAGAAGGAAAAGTAATTTCTCTTCCTGAATTTGATCTTTGCGACTCAAAACAGTGTGAAAGCAGTAATGCAGTATGGGCTTTTTGCCCCCCTTTAAACCTTTCAGTGACAGTGACTTTGAAGATCATGAAAGAGCTCAGATGCTCAAAGCATCTCAGTAGATTGTCTAGAAAGGGATCTTATACTTTCAGTATGTGTCAGAAAGACTGTGGAGGCAGTTAGCAGGTTTAAAAAAGTCTTATACTCTTTCCAGAAAAGTTAAAACTCACTGTCAGGACTCTTCCAATAAATTTTCCTCATAAATCTGTAGATAAGAGATTTCTTCACAGTTGTCATTTGATATCTTCTACTGGCACTACTATTCACTCACTTGCTCTAAAACTAAACAGAACTGTCACTGAGGCTGGGCTGCTGGCAAGTGACATTGGTAGCAATTTCTTTCCAAAACAACTAATTCTATCTGCTTTCTTGTTCCTCTCCCTGCAGGCACTCGCTACAGCACCAATTCAGGCAACATATGTACCACACCTGGATGTGTTACAGCAGGTAATGATTTTCACTATGAATGATTATTGCAGAGGTGATGTTTTACATGTTGTTAGTTCTATCAAACCTGAATAAACAATAGTTCAGGCTTTAAGACTGAAGAAGTTGAAACGGAATGAAGTTTCCCCTTGGGCTAGGTACACATTGCTCTTGCTACTACTGTCAAAGGCAGCAAGTACAGCTGTCCTCAAATACAGTTCCATGTGTAAACACTGAGCAAAAGAAAATCCCTGTTTTTACTTCTCCATTGTATGCTTTCTTTGTCACCAGGAGTATCATTCATAAGGAATTAGTACTGGAAAATTGACAGTGTGGTCAACAGTTCTCTGGCTCTGGCCTGAGCCACGAGAATGTGAATTGACCAACACAGTCTATAAGGATAATAAGAATCCCCTTAGACCCAGTTCTCTCTCAAACAGAATGCATTCTACGCATGGGGCTATTCACCTTCTTATTTTTGGCATCTTCTTGTACACCTCCATTATATGCAATGAGAGGTAAGACTCCAGCGCAGGTGTTCCCAGTCACCCCCTGGAACCACCGAGTCTCTAGCCTAAGCTGGGGCACCAGGCAGAGTGCCGGGCAGTGTCCTCATGCCTGCAAGGCACTGTGCTGTGGGAAAATTATTGTGCCATTCAGAGGCTTCTGCTGGAAAGCAGTACAAGTGCAGTGCAAGTGTCTGCTGCCGGATGCTTCCTTGCATTTTTAAGCATAAAATAGGATCCTTTGAGTCATAATACATGAGAATGAGTGTTATCCAATATAAGCAGCATAAGCAAGATACCTTCTTGCCAAGCAAGAACTTTGGTAGTCCCAGAGATTACTGGGCAGTCTATGGAATTCACCTCTCCAATTTTGATACCTAGCTGCTAGAATAATTCAGAATATGGACCCAACAGCTGACCCTTGCAAGGATTTCTACCAGTATGCCTGTGGGGGCTGGCTGAACCGGCATGTTATCCCAGAAACTAGCTCCAGATACAGCATTTTTGACATCCTGAGAGATGAGCTGGAGATCATCCTAAAAGGTAAGAATGCAGCTATTCTATCCTTGGTTATGCACTTGTGTTTAGTTTCAGATGTTGTTTACTGCACAGAGAAATAAATTTCCAGATAAATGTTGATTGTGATTTTTTTTCTCTAGTCCTTTAATCTCTACATCTCTTACTACATCCATTTTGTGGGAACATCCTATTCCCACAAAAAATGAGCCATAGGTGATTTGGTACTAACTTCAAAAGGAGCAGGACAAGGTGTATGTATGTCCTTCTTCCTGGGGCTTTTTCCATTAATAACTCCTTTAAAGAGCACTCTAGTTTCACAGTAATTGAAGCCTACAGTAACAAGTATTTATCACAGCCCTGAATTCTCAATGATTTCTATGAAAAGATCAAAGCTCTCCAGGGCAAAAAATCTCACTGCCATGGTTTCTTCCCCAGGTGTGCTGGAGACTTCAGATCAAGGGGACAGAGAAGCATTTCAGAAAGCTAAAATACTTTACAAGTCATGTATGAATGAGAGTGAGTCTCATCTTGTTCCATTGATTCTCTTGTTCAATACCAAATGTACAAAAGTACCAATGTACTTTTAAGCAAAAGTCCAATCAATATCCATCTAATCTGCATGGCTTTGCTTGGAAAGCTAGTCTTTAGATGGGGGAAGGCACCTTGGTACACCATTAAGGCTTAAGATACACATTCTGGGGAGTAGAAAGGATGGATGTTGGTTACCTGCTTCTGCTATCAATGCAAAAACATGTCCCATTTCATCCTTTCCACACCCATTCAGTCAAAATCAGTACTGGAGTAAACAGAAGTATTTTCATTATTTTTCTGAAGACTAAGATAGGAGACACATGGTTTCTTGGTATCTCTTATATTCTGCTATGACGAATTCAGTTTCGGATTTAAACTGTTAGGCCGATTACCTGTGTTTTTTTTTTTTTTCTATGAAAACAATATAGCATTTGTTTTTCCCTCTCTCAGGTCTTATAGAGCAACGAGATTCATCGCCTCTGCTAGAGGCCTTAATGATGGTTGGAGATTGGCCAGTGGCTTCTGCAGACTGGAATGAGAGCAAAGGTAATGCTGTGCCTGAAAGTTCAGTAGTGTCAAGTCAGAATTATTGACTGCACTAAGGAGACAACTGTCATCGTATTAGATCCTCTATTTTGACTTTTTCTTCATAAAGAAAAGTTGGGCATCATACATATTTAGCATGCAGCAATCTGTACTAAATAAGGTAGTATCAATTATAAGATCTCATTCATGAACAGTGTACTTTTTAAGACAGGAAACCTAAAGGACCAACATGAATAATGAAAACAAAAGCAATACAACCAATATAGCTGTGTTGTAATGCTTGCATATTAATTAGGGTTTGGAGCATAACTGCCTAGCTAGGTAAGGTCATGGTGATTTATACTATGTATAAGCAATTGTATAAATCATTTACTGATTACTTTGTATCACTGAGACAGATAAGGGCACTAAGAAGAGTCTAGCCACTTCTAGCCACTATAGGAATTTCCTATGTAAATATTGTCATATCATGTCCAGTCTGGTTCTAAACAATTTCAGCAATAAGATTACAAACTATACCACTTAATCAGTCGTGATACATATTGATAAATAATGTGTGTTTTCCCTTTTATCTCCCAGAGCCAAACTGGAGCATGGAAGAAAAACTCTCCATAATGAACTCCAGATTTAACAAACGTGTTCTCATTGACATGTTTGTGTGGAATGATGACCGAGATTCCAGCAGACACATCATTTATGTAAGAAAAAGATTGCAAGGAATTATTTATTTGCCACAATCGTAATGGATAGTTATTTACACTGCATACACATTAACTTTCCGTAAGTCAGTGGGTTTGCATAGTACAGGCAAAATGTATGCAACAGTTCCATACCCCAAGTGGCAGATCTGTCTCAGCCATATTAGGAGACATTTTATGGTAGCATAATTTGTTTCAGTTAAAGAAATAAAAATCAATGGATCTTTGCAATTTTGTAGCATGCAAGGATTGTAAATTTGTGACTTGCAAAACGATGGTGAGGTTTAATATGTAGGAGATGATTTTTTTAAAACATGTAAATAATATGTCAGAGTTAGTTCACGTATACTTATGCATGAAGACAAGCAGCTTATTTTCTAAGTTGCTTAAGTTTATTCTTAGATCTCAATGGTTACTAAAGGATTTTGCTTAATAACCAACACTGAGTACCCATCCTGTCCTTATCTGGAAATCCAGAGACAAAAGTCATGCCTTCCATCTCACCCCAGTTCCTAAGAAGCTCAAGTTCTTTGATATTTTGGTAAGAGTGTGCTGTTGCCATTCCAACACTGAAAGGAAGACACACACAGCATTTTGTGTTGCCTTTCAAGGATATCGTCAGACAACACCAGGTCCTGTTCATCACTAACTAAAGAAATGTGTATGATTTCCTTCAGATTGACCAGCCAAGTTTAGGAATGCCATCCAGGGATTACTACTTTAACGGGGGCAACTACCAAAGAGTAAGTATTCCTTGTAGTTTGCTTACTATGTGCTACTGAAGCAACTTTATTATTTATCCCTGCGTCTTGGAAAACTCAGATATATGAATCTTCATCTTATGTAACAATCAGAATTAGACTGTGACATTCATTGCTACATCTTTTCCTAGTTATGCTAGAATTTTGTGAAGTTTACAAAAGGACTGAACAACTATATAATACCAAGCTTGCCCAGTTCATAAAGATGAGAATGTTGTGGGAAAATAAAATCATTGTGTTTCATAACTTAAAACAGCATTTAATTTTGAAGGATAAATTTACATTTTCAGTGCAGGTTATCTTCCTCTAAAGCCAGTGGTTTTGGCTACTATTTTACAAGGTACTGGAAAGATGAATTATAGATATGGGAGAAGAATTGTCATACTGGATCATATTTGAACATACAATACCCCAAAATGTTTTGTTGAACACCAAAATATTCAGATTTTTTTCATGCATTCATTCAGGGGGAAAAAGTCAAAAGATAAAACTGTTTTACTTGGAGCAGCAAAAGCTGTATTAAAGGAACAGATACCCAGCTAGTAAGAATCTGCTGCCACTCACTCCCCCTTTTCCCCACAGTTTCATGAAAATTGCGAGAGATTATTTTCTAGCTGCTTTTTCCGCCAGTGCTCAGAGCAAAAGCGTGAGGGTTTCTGTAAATACATAGAAAGCCATTACAAACGTAGCCAGATAGTTTTCCAAGATGAAAATACTGCTTCACTACATTTTACTTTCCTCAATTATGTCATACTAACAAAGAGGACTTGAAGCCTAACATCAAACTAATTTTCCTAACACGAATAGAAGGGAATACAGAGAGACAATAATCAACATTTTAGACTCCTTTGTCTACTGGTTGTAAAGGCAGATGAAAACATCAGTGAGACTAGTTTTCTTTTTACTTCATCGTGTTCAACTATAGTCTCATACATAATATAGTCCTGTGAAGTTTTCATGAGATTGCTTTGTATCATGAGACAGATCTATAAACTTCCAATTTCTGTTAAGGTGGGCAGAAGGTGTGGAAACAATCTCCACGCAGTTGTGCTGGGAACTGCAGATAAATGCTGGAACTAAGATTCCATTCTGAACATTTCACATATATAGTGGTCGTTACAGTAGAAAAAGGGGGTATTTATGCATTGTTGCATGAAAGTCAGACTTCAATTGACTTGTAGGAGGTAGAAAATCAGGTACAGTACATAGACGATCCTAAATTAGCAAAAGAAAACTAGTACTGCTTAATACAGTTTTAATTTGAAGCTATAAAGAAGAAGGGCTAAGGCTGTGTTTTTAATCTTAATGAATAAGGAGGAGACACAACCCCTTTTTATTTGCTATTTAACAGCTCACTTCCCACAGACAATGACCAAACTCTGATGACCCAAACTCCCCCTGTGCTTAGTCCAGCATCTTTTGGCAAAACTCCTGCTGAGGCCTGTGGGAGTCTGGCCTGATTAGTGTTTTTTAGGCTGAATGCTGAGGCCTTAATCATCATCATGTAAGTGCCCAGACTCAATTTCACAACAGTTACTGTATTTATCTGGTTTCCAAGGTCTAGGGAGGAACAAAAGTACGCAAGAAGAATAGGTAGTATTAAGCTTTCCTGTATCAGAGA
Source organism: Ibidorhyncha struthersii (assembly GCA_013398815.1). Taxonomy (NCBI): domain Eukaryota; kingdom Metazoa; phylum Chordata; class Aves; order Charadriiformes; family Charadriidae; genus Ibidorhyncha; species Ibidorhyncha struthersii. The sequence continues at coordinate 220,156 of VZSZ01005770.1, forward strand.
TCAGTACTCCCTCAGCAGCCAAATATCTTTCCAAGGTCCATTCTGAGGCATAAATCACAGCCATACCCTCCTATTAGAAATAAAGCAAAGGTATCACCAGGAATCATCTGAGACAGAACTTTTCTTTCAGACAGTAAGAGCAGAGTTTAGAAGATTTATGGTATTACTTTCAGAGAACTTGAACCTTCCATGTTTACCCTGATATTTTAGCTAGTAGGGATCGCTATTCCCATAGCATAACTCAAAGCACAGAGCTTTCTCTTTGCTCAAGCAGTAATTCTAACCCAGAACACCAGAGTTGGATTGCGCAGGGAAGCAGAAAGTGTTGCTTTCACTTTGTATTTTGAGACTGTAACTGCAGTGTAAGGTACTCCAGGATGAACGGAGGTCCTAGGAATTGCAGTACTACCTATTATAGTAGGGAAAAAAAAAAAAAAACAAGAAAAACAGAGTGGGAAGGGTTGCATTTGAGACAAGGGCAGATGCTATACCCCCATGGGCCAAACTTTTTCACAGCACACTTTAAAGCTAAAATAACAAAAAGAACGGCTTGCCAAATGAGAATTGATAGACAGCAAACCTTTTCTTCACAGTGCTACATGCGTGTTCTGTTTCTTGCATGCAGGTGAGAGAAGCTTACCTGCAGTTCATGATCACCATAGCCAAAATGATCCGGGAAGACAAGAACATGTCTAAAGATGACTCCTTTGTCCAAGAGGAAATGACAAAGGTTATGGACCTTGAAACAGAGATTGCAAATGTGAGTGCAGAAATTAAGAACTGCTCAGAATGTTGGGGGGTGGGCAAGGGGGGAGTGTCTTGCTCTTTTGTGCAGCAGCTTTCAACATAGCAGAAAGTTCATGGCCTAGAAGAACGCAGGGGAAGACAACTTGTTGTACCACGAGCAGCCCAGAAATCAGAGCCAGAAATCTGTGCGTATAATTATGTCTACTGTATACACTGCTACTGTGACTACTCTAGCCCTAGCCATATTTATTTTTGGAAGTCTTCTAAAGCAGGATAATTTATCTTCTGCTAAATGTACACTATGATAACACCAGGGCTAGCTTCTCTGCATCCTTAGATATTTTTAGGCTGCTGCAGACTTCTAAGAGCTCAGTGTTCCATTCTAAAGAGGCTAGAGGGAACCACTTGGCTCAACATACTACAGAAACGTTGTTGAATTGGGGTGGTGGAGGGGCACCAAGTTCTGTACTGAAATTTAGAAGGCTGCACTGGACACCATCAAGTCAGCTTTTTTTCAAAATAAAACTGGTTTATTTGCATATTATTTGAGTGTGTATACATGCATATGCATTCAATTTCAGCCTTTGACACTTGAGTCAGTTGATTCTAGTAATATCCTTGTGAATGTCTCCAGGCAACTACCCCAGCAGAAGAAAGGCATGATGTAACCTTGTTGTACAACAAGATGACCTTAAAAGAGCTACAGGAAAAGTTTGCATTGAATGTAAGTGTTTAATGAGCAGTCTAAAACTTTCAGCCTCCTTTTACTACCATGCCAATTGGAAATGGCTCTGTGAATTTATCAGTGATGCAACAAAGCAAGGAGTAAAGTGATTCCCATTCTTAATCTTGTCTTCAGAGTCTCTTAAAAAGCACATTTCTACTCAACAGCACTATAACTACATTCAATCCCATAGACTGTAAGAAGTCCAGACAGTTACTAAGGCACTTAAACGCATGGCATTGGTATGTGTCTTTCTGTCTGCCTAGGAATTTAACTGGACCTTCTTCATCCAAGGTGTCATGTCTTCAGTAAGTGTTCAGGTTGACCCAGAAGAAGAAGTTGTTGTATATGGCATGCCCTATCTGCAAGAGCTGAAAGCAATTATCTCAAAGTACTCAGCAAGGTAAAGAAACTGGAGAATATCCAAGACAAAAGTCACAGAAGTATTGTGGAAATGTAAGTTTTTGAGCCTGCTTGGTAGTTCTGCTGGAGCTTCTCCGAGAAAAGTGACACCACTTAACTGTAAAATATGGGTGATGTCTTCTAAGGTCCCAAAGTACTGTGGTACTAGGTGTCTCACCTGCTCACATGCTTAGAAAAAGTTAAATAAAAAAAAAAAAGAAGTGTCACAGGCTTAGCTCTTGTTACACTCTAGAAGGAAGAAAAAAAAAAAAAGAGAAGTTAATCCCTGAACAGACATGGTAGCACAGTCCCCAGTCCGGATGCCTCTACAGTTAGCCAGCCTGTTAAATAAGAACAGTCACCTGTAGATGCTGTGAAACTGATGACTGGCAGCAATCATTTGCTTTCTGATCTCCATTCAAAATTAAGATCCCCCTCTGACTGTCTGCACTAGTGTTGCTTTTTACAAGGGATTAAACTCAGCTTTGCTTTCCCACGCAGCACCATCCAGAACTACCTCATTTGGCGATTGGTAATTGATCGAGTCAGCAGCTTGAGCCGGCGTTTCAAGGATGCTCGGGCCAGCTACAGGAAGGTATTTCCTCTCTTCCTGAAGAGACCTTAGAGCATAGTACTGGAAAAAGAGTCCTGCAGTCACCAGATCAAGTTCTTCTCAATACAATAATATTATTTCATGTTATCCCCAAACGAATCTAAGAACAGCAGTAACAACAATAGAAACCTTTGTCTTAGGTGAACCTCCCCTTTAGGCGATGATTTAGAAGAGAGATGTGTAGGCAAAATTAATCCTGTGGTGTTTTGTGTTTCAGGCACTTTATGGGACAACGCTAGAAGAAGCCCGCTGGAGGGAGTGTGTGAGTTATGTCAACAACAACATGGAGAATGCAGTAGGAGCAATGTATGTCAGGGAGACATTTGCTGGTGAGAGCAAGAGGATGGTATGTAGTTTACCCTTCATACTATTGTACATCCACAGTGTCTTCAGTGCCCATTCCCTCCATCTGATCTCCCAACCTGTTTTGTCTGTTAAAGATACCAATCAGCCAAGAGTCAGAAGGCATTTAAAAGAGCATTGTATGCCTAAGTAGCACGTTTTAGAGCATACAATCTGGGCACATCATCTTTCAGTAGGAAGCTTTTCACCCCTCCTTAGCTGTGCCTGGGAAAAATAGCATTTAAATGATTAGTTTCTTCCTGCCTCTCTTTTAGGTCCGAGATTTAATAGATAAGATTCGGGAAGTGTTCATCGAGACTTTAGATGAGTTACAGTGGATGGATGAGGCGTCTAAAGAGAAAGCTCGTGAAAAGGTCAGAGATAGAGGAATTTCAGTATTCCATCATGAATGTGAAGTCTTTGGAATTTTGTAGCATCACTATTCCCAGTTCCTCTACAAATGAGAGGAAAAAAGCTTTCATGTTCACTACCCCGTTATCCATTATTCTGTTACATTGTCCTTTTGTTTTTAATCTTTGTTAGCTCACATACATTTTTATTTCCTTTAATGAGTCTTCTGAATCATGTTGCGAGATAAGATGGCACCAAATGCATCAACTAGAATGATAACCAAATACAATGCAAACCCCAAAGAAAACTTTGCAGACTTTTTGTTGACCATCAGGACTGTTCCAATAGCAAGGAAAAAAAGGGGGGAGGCACCAAATGAGGGTTAAATCCAATCCCTGTTGGATGGTGCTGTGGGGTCTGCAAGTCTACCATAGTGACTGCACAGCAGGAGAGAGGAAGACTGTATGTTCCATAAAAAAAAAGAAAAGTTTCACTAGATCTTTAAATATCTGCATCCAGTTTCTCACAAACAGGGGGACAATAGCAATAATTTGAATTATTATATGTATTGAAACTTAAGACACCCCACAATTAGAGGAAACGTTAAACTCTTTTCTTCTAGGCAATGGCGATTAAAGAACAAATTGGCTATCCAGATTATATTTTGGAAGATCAGAATGAAAAACTAGATCAGGAATATGCCAATGTAAGTATGTAGTGCATACTGCAATATAAAAGCCTACACTTATTTTCACACCACTTGGAATACTTACACCTGTGAAACTGTCATTTCCAAGTGACTCAACAGCATACAAAGTTGATTGTGTTGAACATTTTAATAAATAATAGTAGCTCTCTGTATGCATTTAAGTGATACCTTGCAATCAGAACTTTAAGATACATTCAGTGGTATGAGGAATTCCTCTTTCTACACAGCTTAGTAATATACTTGAATATCTGTTTCTTTAGTTAAACTTCAGTGAAAACAATTACTTTGAAAACATTCTGGAAAACCTGAGAGCTGGAGCCCAAAGGAGCCTGAAAAAACTTCGAGAGAGAGTTGACCAAGATATGTAAGTTTCCAGACTGCATGCTACAGACCCAATCTAAATTCTGAAATAATGGTTATCATGTTTAAGTCATATGCTGTGGATAGCTGAGAATGCTTATGTCCGAGATCTTATATTTCCTGGAATTAAACAGGTAGTTCATTGCCTCTTGTGGTAGGAATTCATCCAGTTCTCTTAGAATCTCTCTAATCCTTCTTCAAGCTGCTTCACATTCAGATACTACAATGAAGCTACTTCCCATAAAAGCAGCGACAGGTCTTTCTGACAACTCAGCAAGGAGGAGATGAACAATATCACGGAACTTCTGAAAGTTTATATTCTGGGGGGGGAAGCTTAACATAATCCAGCCAGAATTGTGTTGGAAATATGCCCAGTCTTGAGGAATTTGAGCCCCAGATCTAAGTTATGTCCATTTCCAGCCAATTACTTCACACTGCACCTAGTAAAGTATAAGTGTACTTTTTGGGAGCTTCCCAATCCCTTTTTTGACTCCCATGAATGCATGCTGAGTAAGGCCCAGGTCTCAGCCTGCATTGCCCTAGCTGTTACCTCACAGCTCTCTACTCTCAAGCAAATCCTCAGCTAGTGCTAGTCTAAAAAATAATAATATAAAAAAATTCAAAGTAGCATGTTCATAAATTATTACAAAGAGCTCAAAGGTACACAGCTGGCATCACTACTCAGTAAGAAGCAACACTACACAACATCAGCAGGATGACCCCTCCAGTCCCTCAAATGCAGTTGAGTTCCTGCCAAGTCCATGACACAGATACATCCCAGAAGCCGTGACTTGCATGTTCAGCAACAAACACCTTGGAATGTGACCTGATTTCCAGAGCTATGAGCTACCTGAACTTTTAATAGTCCGGTTAGCTGTGTTGGAAGTGTCTGGCTCAGGAAGCCATCTGGCAAAGCTGCTGCTGAATACGTTAGTGACAGATCCCCTGTAATGGAAGGCAGAGTAAGGAAGCTAATGCCAACTTGATGCGTTGCTCACTAGTGGGCTTCCTGCCTCTGTTCTGCTAGAAGAGGATGTCTTGACACAAAGGAAAGTAGATTCCAGTAAAAATTTCAAACACCTATTCACAAAATGTAAAATAACACACAGTTATTAATAAGCAAGCAAACCAAAACTCTCCAGAGGGAAGCATTAGTCAAGATAATTGTTGCAAAGCCTATTTGTTTTTTCTATCCCTCTTCCTGTGAAGTGGTTTTAACTCAAAACATGAGCACACAACGCAGACGCTTAGAAGCCGCCAGTGAATTACTGATGAATAATTCACCAAGGGAGTTTTCTGATCAATCAGCTAAATAACACAGCATTTTTTTGCTTCCTCATTTCTTGAGGAATCACTCCTGGTGCTCTTCACAGCAAGAGTTCTTGCACAGCATTGGTTTTCTTAACCCACAACTGCCTTCTACAGTCTGTCTACAGAGACAGGTTGTAGCCCTTTAGCCGAAATTCTCAATACCTCTGCTCATTCTAGGTGTGGTTTAAAGCACATTTGTGGGAACCTCCTCATGGATTAAGCCTTCTTTGCATGGTAGTTTGATGATAGATGACATACTAATAATTTGCACTTTTTCCATGTAATGAACTACATCTGTGTAGCAACATCTATCCAGCAGCTTGAAGGGCTTCCCCAAGGAGACATAAAACCACTTATCACTCCGGGTCACCATTTAATTAAACTGAAGGAGAGCATATAACTAATATTGCTGGTATTATTAGCTAATCATTGCAATTAAGAAAATTAGCCATTGTTCATAATCACAGCCTTTGGGGTGGGGAGGGAGTGCTAGTTACTACAAGCTACCTGACCAGATACAAGTATTTCATGTCAGGCGTGCCAAGGAGAAGCTGATGGACCAAGAATGTGTTTTCACAGACAAGCATTTAGAGCAAAACCGTTTTGGAAAAAATTTCAAGCGCCCCCTTGAATTCAAGGGCAGATTCCTGCTCCCTCTCTATGCATGTGTCACACACAGGTTCACAACAATATCAGCACAACCCATTTCTATAACTCATTCCTGTTCCCAGGCTGTATGAGCAGGTGTCTCTATTCCGTTAGTGCAGAATAACCAGCTTTTCAAACACTGAAAGATATAGACACATGCTGTATTCCTTAAGCAGGAAATCTGATTCCATTCTAGAGCAGCCCAGAAGCAGTTAAGTCAAAATACAGCAGATAGAGCAACAAGGGCACCACGAGATACAATAAGGACAAGAGATGTGGGAAGAAGAATATCTTAGGCTGATGCTGCTGAATACTTATCATGAGTTAATGGCTTCAGACTGTTAATGCATGGTTCCTAAGAGCAGGCTGACTAGAAGCGATTGTCAGAGGTAGAAGAGAAGGGGAGGAGAAAGAAATATAAAGAATAGAAAGTTAACCAGGCTATTGGAGAGAGTTTACAGAAGTAGCCTACTTAGAAATAATTTCTCAAAGTTAACACCCATTATCTAGGAAGTATTTGGCTCCAAATGCAGACATTTATATGTCTGACAGTAATTATCCAGTTTTAATTTTTCAGACAACTTTGGTCCTAACTTCCAATTGGAGTAACTGCCTTCTGTCACTTAAAATGTCCTCTGAATGCTAATTTTCTTTTGAATGAAAACTATTCATTTCTTCTTAAGCTTAGGCAGCATTAAGGTGAGCTGGTAAACAGTTACCACATCCCACCCCAAATGTGACTGATCCAACATTCAAGAGCAAAAGCATTTCTCACTTTAACTTGGCATTGTTCTGGATGAGAGGTGCCTGTAAGCAAGACACCAGTTATTTCCTAGTACTGGTATTTCTTTACAGCTGTGTTCAATGGCACCCTTCTTCCCTACCTCAGTCCCTTCCTTATATGCAGCCTGCATTTTTTTTTAAAAAAAGAATAATTCAATAAAAAGAATGCCTAAAAGAAAATCATGACTAACTTTGTGTGCACCATTTATTTTTAGATGGATAATTGGAGCTGCAGTGGTCAATGCATTCTATTCCCCCAATCGGAACCAGATAGGTAGGTTTACAACAATTTTAAACAGCTGCATGGAACTAATTAATTATTTTTTGCACCACAAGGGTGCAAGTCTGCTATCCAGAGGCAAAACAGCTCATGCCCTGATGGAAATTCTGGGCAAGGTAGATGGGCTGTTCTTTTCACGCAGTCGCTTTGTTGATGGATATTCAACTTCCCCACCCTTGGTGGGCACAGTTTACATACTGTAATTGGAACAGCCTTATGTTTGAAAGCCTGAGACAGTAACTGCTGCTGTACGAGTGCCAGCTTCAGAGAGCAGAGAATGCTCACAGTGTGTTCTGGGCCATTCGTACTCATGTTTCTACATTCCTGATAAACACACGGGCAGCTCTCCAGTTTGCCGCCTGTACAGATAGTACTGAAATTGCATTGATAAGGGGGATACCAGACCAAAGAAACCTGCCTCTTCTTACCGAGTGTCAGATCCATGAGTTTTTGCAGAGTTGCTAGGCTGACCTTTCTTGTTCTTCACAGAGAAGAGGCTCTCCAGGCTTATGACATAGTGAACCTGTCTGGCTCCCTGTGCTCCCAGAGCTCTGAGCTGGTGCAGGTGGGCAGAAGTTCAGGTTAAGCCTGCAGATACTGTAGAATCTTTGCTGAATTCAGAGCACCCCAAACAAAAGAACCAAATCATTTCTACTAAATAGTACTTATTAAAACTTGCAGCCTGCCAAGAAGATCAACTATCCAAGTACTGCCAAATACCATAAGAGGAAAAACAACATGCCTTTTTTAGGCTAAATGGCAGCCATACCCTGCTCACAGGGCAAAGGCCAGAAACAGAAAACAAGCCAACCAACCCTCGCAAGAGAAAACCTAGATAACTGCTAAAAGCAAGAACATCCAAAGCACTCATAATTTCACCCTCTAGCCTTATCAGAAAGAACTGCATTCCATTTGCATCACTGCCACTTACCTCCATATTGTAGGTACAGTAGAAGCTGTGCCCCATCCTCCAACCATAGCAGGGAGCTCCTTCAGCTTCCTCCTGCACAGTGGCTTGTAGCTCAGGCTCCCTATTTATATCCCCAGTGGTTTTATGCTGATCGTAATCAGCTGTGAGCCAGCTTTCCAGGCAGGAGCTCGGGTCTTACAGAAGACCGCTTCCTCTACAACTTTGCCTTTAGAAGTAGTATGGAAGTAACTGGTATAAGCAACTTGAAGATGAATAATGCAAGCCATAAACCCAGGCACAGCTGCCCACAATAGTGTGGCTGTCAGTTAAATCCTGTTTCTTGCTGTCTCTAGTTTGAGGAAAATAATTTTCCACAGTACTTTCAGTTTCCTCCTTCTGTCTTACTGCAGTCTATCTTACATATTTCTCCCCAGAATTGTATGGATAAAAGCTTCTATATAGTCAAGAAGGTTTTTGTCTCTAAATGAAATATTTGCTATATAATTTCAATATCTCACTTAGAAAGTATCTTATTAGAATGAATTGGATGCAGCCTTAATTCCTCTAGCAGCATACATGCTTTTCATCTTATGTACATGGGATGAAGACTAAACCCCATAGATTCCACGTAGTGCTTTTCCAGTAAACTGAAGAGGGACAGACCTCCTACTGCCTGTCCCCCGCCCCGGACTGGCATCCCAGTGCACTTGGTGGTCTGTAGGAATTACTACTGTGCGAGTGTTACATACCGGTATTGTTGGTAATTGGCGTGTGATTGCTAACCTTTAACAAAAATAAAGCAATAAAACATCCATTAATTCCCCTGTAAAATGGCTCTAAAACACAAACTGTACCTATCTCCAAAAGACAGCTACTAAACATGTTGTTCTTGACTTACTGCAGCACACAGTACAGACCAAATTAGGCTGAAGTTGAAATGTAAATGATGCTTAGTTCTCAAACAAGGAGATACTGTAGTTGCAGATGTGCTAAATTAAACCTTTATTGTCATTTTGCATTTATCAAGACAGAAACAATTTCCCATGAGGAGGCATGATGTCGTTTCTAATAATTTTATATTTTATGTTCCTTCCTGAGCCTTAAACGAAGCAAACAATCTGTCTGCAAAGTATGCAAAACCAACGCTACCTTACAGTATCTCCCTCTCTCTTCCCCTCTTTGCAGTTTTTCCTGCTGGGATTCTACAGCCCCCCTTCTTCAGCAAACACCAGCCACAAGCCCTGAACTTTGGAGGGATCGGGATGGTTATTGGGCATGAAATTACTCATGGGTTCGATGACAATGGTGAGAAGATAACGAAGAAAATATTACTCTTTCAGTTGCACTCATTGCACTGTAAGACATTGAAGTTACACACCGCTGTGACTGAAGTATCCATGCACACACGATCCCATACCCGCTACGTCCCTCTCTGGGAGCGCACTATTAACGGTCTGTTGAACATTTTGCAGTGAATGTTTCATGAACTAAGCAGGTCACACAAGAAGTAAGCAGATGTTAAAATAAAATTGAGACAATTCTCAAGAAAAGCTGTTACTTTTACAGCATCACCAGATCAGAAATACAGTGCAAGCAGATATCCTGGCTCCTAAAGTAAAATGAAATCTGTGAACTACATTCTTGGGATAGAGGAGCTGTCAGCAGTGGCTTGAAATCACAGAAGACTTTTTTTTCAACATGAACATTTGAACTAAATTGACTTTATTATCTTTTTAGAATGCTACGTAAAATAGTTTTGGGCAAAACCTCACTTCTGATACCGTAAGACAGTAATTTCTTATACATGGGTTTTCTTCAGTGTGTTTTTTTTTATGTTAATAAGCTTGTGCAGATTACACATAGGCACACAATATAGCCTCAGCAATCTAGATCTATGGCGAATAAAAAGTGCGCTCTAGAGAGCTGAGAACACAGAACTGCAATTCCAGCTTTCTCCTGCTGTGGCAAAGTAATTCATTCTCTATGAACCACAGTTCTGTCAGGTGGACACACAGAATGAGCTTCTTAAACACCTCAAAAGTGGTGGTAAGTTTTGTTACACCATGTCTGCATGATCCAGTTTGAAATAAAACGAGGCCTTAGCGTGTAACTGGAGTCAGGGCTGCTGACCAAACAGGAATCACGGGATAATAGAGACCAGAGATGAAAGGACCGCAATTGTCCATTCCCTTGTGCCAAAGCAGAATCAGCTGTGCCAAAAGCATTTCTGATAAATCTCTGTAGCACAGACCATCTAAATCAAAGGAGGAAAGAGAGGCGGAATTGCAGCGCTGACGTTAAAATGAAACAGGTGCTACGTGGGAAGAACGATTGCTCTAACATACTCTCACTCAAAGCTTTCCTTTTTTCTTGGATTTTCATACAGGTAGGAATTTTGATAAAGATGGAAATATGTTTGACTGGTGGAGCAATTTCTCAGCTATGCATTTCAAGGAGCAGTCTCGTTGCATGGTTTATCAGTATGGGAACTACACGTGGGAGCTCGCCGGAGGACAAAATGTAAGTCAAAACAACCATTTCCACACTGCTGGTTTTTAATACAGAAAACTAACAAATGTAAATCGAGACTCTCTACAGACAATAAGCATAAACCCCCACATACTGCAGGCTAATTGTTCTGGAAATAAGATATGAGGGCTGTTTCTTGTAAATTGGGGCTGCTAGTGTAGCCTAGAAAGCCAGCAATACCTGCGTGCAGTCGGGTTAATGGTGAACTGGGTCCGTGTGTGCCAGACCCTGTGAGATGTTTTTCACAAGGGGGTTGAAATTTGGTGTTTGCTACTGTCCTTTGCTAGTCCTGCTAGCGTGTGTTCTGCCCAGCAGCCCATATTCTGTTCATGTTATATTCATTTATACTCTCTCTATTCTAATCTACAGCTTTTACCCTATTAATTTTTTATTTTCCTTCTCTCCTTTCTTTGCCCCAGCACAAAGTCACTGCTCCCTTCTGTTCCAGACATGACTGTCCATCTGCAGTGTATGACTGCTGCGGCTTGTGGCTCTTAGGGTCGCTAATGTTACTGACTATAGAGTAAGTGAATGATTATTCTTTTACAGGTCAGCGGAATAAGCACATTAGGAGAAAATATTGCAGATAATGGAGGAGTCCGACAGGCTTATAAGGTAACTTTCAAATATACTGTGAGCTAACTTTACCCCTGGGATTCAGCAATGGTGTCACCTCTTCTGTCATAAAAAATTTGATAATTAACACCTTATTACCATATTCAAAAACTTAAAGCCTCAATTATATATCTAGAAGCTTATGCCCCTGTAGATGCAATGACAGTGTAGGACTGCTGGCGTTCTTGCACCCAGGAGAAGTTCACCTACTTCTCCTAGCTATACTGGGATGCACTTCAGCGTGTCATGCTGCATACCTCTGTCTCAGGTAAACACCAGCAACACTCATAAACAGGCACGGTATTAGCTAGGTAAAAAGGTAAAACACCCTCCATTTTCTAAAGCCCTTAATTCTGAAAATGGCAGCTACGACTTCAAACTGTTTGTCACATGGCAACAGAGCACTAATTTCTTGGCAACATGGTTTGGTGAGATTACGGAGCAGAGCAACTGTTTTTTCCAAGTTTATTTCTCTCATGCTTCTCATCTTTCATCTCAAAAGTGACACGTCAGGTAGGACACGAAAAGAATAGATGGAAATACCATCTCTTTCCCAAGAGGGATACAGATCGTATCTGCTAAAATACCTGTCTCTAAAAGCCTAGCTCCTGTTGTTGCTTTCTTTATGTGTTTTTATAAGCTTTAGGAAAATAACTCAAAAGTAGTCCCTTCTACCTCGCTGCTGTTTATTTTCCGTGCAGCTAGAAAGCGGAATAAAAATGCAAGGATTGATAATCTCAGAACTGCGCACCTCTTTCCAAGGGAAAAGGCTGCTTCAGCCACTCTTTCAAAGCGAGGAACGCAACTCATCCTTCAGAGCACCACCTCCATGCTGTGGTTGAAAAACAATATTGTTCAGTGTGGTTTTATCTGTTACAAACACTATTGCGTATCACCTTATTTCTCATGCTCTACCAGGGCAAGTTGGCTTCCAGACTCACGGAAGTCCAGTATCTTTAATCCTCCAGATTTACAAACCATCGTTATGAATAGGAACACAGTAGTTGCCGGCACAAAGACTTTCCACGTGGAGCTCAAGTGTGAGCATGGAAATGTTCTTTTCTACAAGTAATCCTAACAGATGTCACGGCAAAACTTTCTATCTCTGGTGTTTTGAATATGGTAACAGTTAAGGGTGTTTACAGAAGAACATCCTGAATTTTCAGAAATCTAAACTGACGATTCTGACTGAGGGATACCATTAAAATTAATTACTTTGTTAAAGTGAATATGTACTTGTTTCTAAAAGCTATTGCAAATGTGGAAGAGTAGTGTGGTATGACATAAACTGCCTGCACACAGAATCCGCTCCTCTTCTGTGGTGCTGAATGTATTTTTACCCTCAGCTCTGCCTTTTGTTTTGTGTGCTTTGGGACAATCTCAGCAGCCACGAGGAGACAGTAACAGAGCGGTTGAAATTAAGCAGCGTGAGGACACATTAACTTGTCTCCATTATGTCAATATACCCAAAAAAAGAAAATTGGCCAATTAACGTGTCACAATAACAGGTAATGGATTTAACATTGAGCAAGGTTATTATCTGCTATTTTATAAGCAGTTACCTGAAGAGAGAAAAATCATCACCATAGAACTGTGGAGAAGCCTTAACACTTTATTTCCAGATACAAAATTCCTATAGGAAAGGTCAGTGAAAGCTGATGATTTTATTTCAGAGTTTGGTATTTTTCGTGTTTTAGAACAGTTTTCAGCTCAGAGATTACTGGACTTAAGAAACTGAATGCAAATTAACTTTTTGTTTAATTTTTTTACTAGAAAAGTCAACAGACTACTTACAATGACAGCTTTTTCATAAAATTAGCTGTACTGTTTGTATTAGAAAGACTAAAAAAATACAGAAGGGAAGACATGTTGGGTTCATATACATTGTGACTAAAATCTCTGACCCCAAAATGATACTGGAAATCCCCATCATGCCTGAAAAGGCCATCCTGCTGCTTTCTCTGAATCAAATCTGGGATTGTTTCTAGGCCTACTTAAAATGGCTGGAACGGGAAGGGAAAGAGCCAAAGTTGCCTGGACTGAATCTGTCCCACAAACAGCTTTTCTTCCTCAACTTTGCTCAGGTAAGAACACTTGGATGCAGCCGCTGCGTGCTGCACGAGAGTATACATCAGGTTATCCTAAAGGTTAGAGAGAAAATCAGTCCCCAGCTCCAGCGGGACAGTGATTGACCATTGACTGCACTCATCGAAAGGTCCTCAAGACAGATGTGAAAAAGATGGTTTAGTGATTAGAGGAAAGAGTTTTCAATAACTTTTCTGAGGGCGCTATTGAAAGCTGCTGGAGTGGGGATAGAGAGAAACTGGGCCCCTACCAACAAAAAGGCCACTTACAACAACTTCCAAGAGCTTGCTGTTTCATGTAAATGTTGGTTCCACTAGCATTTATAAGAAAACCTTTTTGCTTTTGATAGAGACGGGGTTTCATCCATTTTTAAACATGTGCTGGAGAAAACTGAATGCCTGAGAAACACCACGCCAGCAGCCCTGAAATAGGAATGCATATTCAAATCACAGAGGTTGCTACAGGTTCCACTTATTTTCCCATATACCACTTTATTACAATGCAGAAATAATGTTTGCCGAATTGTATTTCGCCCTTCAGCCTGGCTGAGGAACTCCCATGTGTTCACACTCTTAGAGTGACATAGTGGTAGGTCAAATATTTGACAGCAGGCCAACACACTTACATGGTGCGCCTCAGGCTGTTGGACTTCGGCTCATCTGTTTGAGGAAACACATGGGTGAAATCAAGAGCTAATGTATCTATCCCAAAGCATCAAATCTCGATCCAAGAACTTGATAAAACAAATCTAATTAGCAAATAATTGCATCTATTCTGCCTCCTCCATAAAACGTCCTCCAGCTGTATTGTAACAAATTGGGATGGCTCTTAGGAAAAACTTTGAAAAACAGTGAGAAGACCCCTAAACTGAATTCCCTTTAATACTGACCCACTAATGATTAATGCTCCTTGTCTAGGTTTGGTGTGGTTCCTACAGACCAGAATATGCTAGCCAGTCAATAAAGACAGATGTTCACAGCCCTCTGAAATACAGGTGGGTTTTACGAACTGATGTACTAATTGGTAACTTGCTTGGTTCAAGCCATTGCACCCACACAGCGCGGAAGGAGAGAGTGGCTCATTGCTGCAGCTATATTCTAACAGACAGGATAAATCTAGACTGTCAGAAGTTCTCCCGTAGCTTGTAGGACACCTCTGAAGAATGTGTTCCTTTACTCTGCCTGGTAGATCTGCCAGTCTACAGAGAATGGACCAGAACCCGCTTACTATGTGCTCTGTTCTAGGATTTTTGTCACATAAGCTATATTGTTCTTGCATACAGTATCCCATATTCTGAGACTGTAACTGAGTTATGAGACTCAGAATCACTTTATGGACATGGCTTTCTGTTTTCCAGAGCAACAATCTCGGTGCACTGTATCCGTGTAAGTAAGTCCCTTCTCTTTGTTTAGGGTGATGGGATCTTTGCAGAACTTTGAAGCATTCTCAGAGGCGTTCCGCTGTAAAAAAGGCACAGCCATGCACCCTGCAGAGAAATGCAGAGTGTGGTAACCAAAAAGAACACTGGTGAGGGTGACCCGTGCTCTGGTGACACAACAAATGGTTCTTGCCAGTGATGTGCCTGATGTTCTCCCACTCGGTCACAGCCAAGGCTAATGGTGCAGCTGCTGACGTGAGAATCAAGGAGGCTCCGGCACTCCCGCCCGCACAGTTCCCCTGGGAAGGACACGGGGATCTCGGTGGCTGATGGGCTGTGCTGAAAACCACAGTACGCTCCCGAACAGCGACGACTGTTTTGAATGACATCCTGACTGTTACTAAGATACCGCATCAGGGTTACAAAGACTAATTCTTAAATAAAAAACAAAACCAACAAACACCTATATGTCTATTTTTCACAAAGGAACAATAATTTTAATATGTCTTACAACTACGCCTTCTGAGACTCAGCAAACCTGTTGGAGATGTTTCATGAACTGTTTGCCAGTGTTCTGGTTCAGTTTCTGGTGCATTCTTCCCAAATTCAGGCCAGAGCTAGTTCAAACTCCCCTGCTGTCTGTATACCTGCACCTTGATTCCCGCTTTGTTGTACGAGGTTGCTATTTGTTTTGGTATGTTACGAAGTGAGCTGTATGTTCAGATGCCCGTTGGCTGCTAACGCAAAGCTGCACTCTCCTCCTGCACTCGAGTTCCTCTGCTCCAAAGGACAACTGTAACGTGACCTTCAAGTGAGGTATTACTAGATAGATCACAGTTTTAAGAGTACAAATTCTGTTGTTATGGTTAAAATGACAGGGTCCCTCCCCTCAAAGATGTATTTAAAATGATGCTTATTCTTGTAGAAAGTGTATGAAATACTTTTTGCCAAATAGCAAACATGTATCCATGGAAACAATTAAGCTGTTTTTAATCCTGTGCCTTTTCATTTTGCCATAGGCTATTTTTCAGTATTTACACTTGAAAATGTAACATGTATTAATTTTTAATAAAAAAAAAATAAATCACAGTAGCCAATTCAGCAAGCGTTTCACTACAGAGTTTTGGGTGGCTTTCCTCAATAAGTATTCTAATATAATGATAATATTTTAAACTGCCAGCACTTAATAGTGAATTTTAAATACTCCTCCAGCAAATGCTTTTCTTTCTGGCACAGAAATCACTGGAGAGCAAGACAGTAACTACTAGTGCTCAGCTTACAAACTGCCAAACCCCACTATTCGTTTGCTTCACAGATTTCGTTAGTGCCCCATGGGCAAAAGGTTGGATTATCTAAACAACAGGGGTGGAAATGAAAATCACGTAACAGAAGCAGCTTTGCCAAAGAGATGACCCAGTGAATTATTCTGGCCACCTGCAGTAAGAGCTGGCTAAATCACTGACTGAAATCTTCCCGATTTTTGCATGAATTTCACCTGCAAAAGTGAAATCAGTCTACAGATAAATCGCCACTTTTATTGTAGTTGAGAATATATAGTTCAATTACATTTTATTTCTGTCTTAAAAGTAATCTTGGAAGATAACTTTCTCAAAGAATCAGTGCTACCTCAGGGACTAACCACTCTTCTACGCCCCTCAGTGTTTGAGAGTTAAGTTCAGAAGGAAGAAGTAGTAACAGGGTTTAGTTGCAAGTTTGTTTATTTAATCTCTCTTCAAAAGACCGAGAACAGGCTGTTCAGCACCCACCAGCAGTTGCCTACTGCAAACAAATACTACACAAAGCATAGAATTTGGCTTTCCGCGCAGTTAATAGTAATAGAAAAACTGCTTCACATCTAGTTCTTCTGCTGCACCTCAGATGACTGCAGATACAGACCTCATCAAGGGAACGCAGCCTGAGTCCCATTTGGGTTTGCTCTTTGCTTCAGTTACGTCTATTACCTGATGATAACTGCACTTGACCACATTAATTCTAACAAAGACCCTGATTCAAGGCAGGTAAGTGGGAGGAAAGGATGTTTTTTTCAGATAGGAATTGTTGGATTCCCATACACTAAAAAAAACAGCAACAACAAAAACAGTGAATAGTAGAGTGCAGCAACAAGCTCTGAGAGCCCTTAAAAAAAAAAAAAAAAGTTACAATATAAGAGGATTAAGCTCCCCTTAAAGTGACTTAAAAGGTCTTAAGGGAAACCTGGAGGCACAGAATCTGGCACATATGTGTCCTGCTGATGCCTCCATACAATTTGATGGGCCTCAGATGTTAAAACTCTTTGTTCTACTGAGACACATAATGAGCTGTTTATTTCCTGTCAGGTAGTCGGATAAGGTACTGTGTGTTCCTGCTACTTCACTCGGAGCTGGATTAGTTTAGAATACAAAACCCCCCTGATTCACAGTAGTGAATTTTCTACACTTAAATTCTACGCTTAATACTTGCCCGTTCTGATAAGTTCCAGTTCTCTCTGATACTGAACACCAAAACCTTTTGAAGTCAGACTCAATAATGCTACTAAAACACAACAGAAGCAATTTCATAGAATATCAGAGTAAATCATCCACATGACTTCAAGATTAGCAAAGAGTGTACAAGTTAAAGCTAGTTAGGAGAAAACGCAAACGGACAGTAACTAATGTAGACATTAATCAAGGTTCAACGCAAACTATTACTAACCACGAGCCTTTGACTCTGCTCAGGACTAGAACCGTGTAGTCAGATGACAGCTGTAGAGCAGATTGGTGCGCAGTGAGATTGTGATGTCCTAAAAGGCTTCATGCCAGTTCTGTTATTTCCTGCCCACCATCAGTAGAGAGGCAGGAGGCCGACAGATCAGTGATCTGCTGAGAATTATGAAGACTAAGTTCTGCCTAACAGTGCTTTAAGATGTTTGCAACTGGATGTTGAAGACAAGCCTAACATGTTCCATTCTGTTTTTTATTAATTTTTAAAGAGTTTTTAATTAACCAAATGCTTATGTCCCATGCCTTGACTGTCACACAGACTAGGTTTGTATTTGCTCCTGGATGGATTATACATGTAATAGGCTAGGGATTTTTTTTCCTAAATTGTTCTTTATCTGTATAAAAACTTGACACGATCTACAACCCTCCTTAATATGAAATGCTGTCCAAGCTTTGATCTGGCCATTAAGTGAGGCTCACCTTTCTCATCACATCTAAAACTGATGTTTGTGGAAAGATCATTTGACTACTGTTTCCTATTGGAAGGGTTTTTGTTTTAACATTAAACGACTGATTACGAGACAGTCAAGTGCTCTGATAAATCAGCTTTTGTTATTTAATCATTTGTGCATGGTGGCAGGCAAAATAAACTGTATTTAACTGCATTTTCTCCATCTTCACTTACGCAGATTTTCCATGCCAGATTGCGTGCATACAGTAAAGCCAAGTTGGGTAACAAAACCTTCTTCCCTTGTGTAGCCGATATTTTCACGTGGCGCTTGCAGTAAGCTAAGTCGGCCAAAGCACCTTTCTTTCCTCTGTCCTCCCATGCCTTTAACAGCCAGGTGTTTTTACAGTGCAACGGACTCTCCAAGAAAAGTGTCCTGGCCCGAGATGCCTTTAATATTTGCCCCCCTGCATATCACAGTGACAGACACCTATTTCCTTGGCTTGTTCTGAGAAGAAGTTGCTATCCTGGAACTCCCCAGGGGAGTTCTGCTTTGCTGTAACCGTACAGTTCCTTTCGCCACCTTCCACTCAGAGATTCATCCTCACAGTTAGGTCTAGATTAGTCTGACAATCACAAATTTCATAACAAGTTCAGGTAGTTTGCCTGCCATCGTGAAAATACTTTTATTCCAGGGTTATTAAGAAGGGAGTAACATTTTAAATATTACAGTGTTCAACAGTTTAACTCATCTATTAAGTCGCCAGTACCTCAGGATGAACTACAACTGGAATTCTTCTTTAGGGGCAGAAAAATTGGGTAGGCTACATGTTTTAGTAGCAGAATATTAGAAAAAAAGAAGCGAATTTGAGGAGTAACTTTTTAATGTAAAATCCAAGACACAATATTTGAAGGGGGGGAAAAAGGTATTAAATAAACACAAACTATTGATTGCCAATATGAACAATATCACCAATTCAAGGATAGAGTCTGGCACAGTATCTTTTACATGTAACACCTATTCATCTTTGCAGTGGTCCCGTTATACAAGATTATTAATGCAAAAAGGCAAGTTTACCACAAATAGGGATTAATAGAACAAAGACTGTCCTTGCAGCTTCATTTTTGCTTAGATACTTCATGCTCCTGGTTTTTGTTATCAGATGTAGACCTCTTCATTGCACTGTAAGAAATACAGAGGTAATTATGGTGGGGGAGCAGCGTCGATAGCCCGGTATGTTCCCAACATGCTGGAAAGGTCCCTTGCTTACAAGACAGGTCACAGAGTTATGCACAAGAACAAAAGCATAAGATTACACAAGAAGAGTCAACTAAAGTAATACAGTGAGAATACAGTGAGTGGCCTTGAGAATTGCATTATTTTATATTTTGCTCAAGTCTTAGCAGAGGGACTATGAAAGTGTCCGATCCTAGACTGCTAGCCAGCCACTGCCTACCGTGAGGGAGCTCAGGAAAGCGACAACAGTATATATATGCCAAGCAAGGGAAACAGCACACCAGCGTGCAGAGGTCAGGTGGAGGAGGTTTGCATGGCTGACAATTTAATTACTCTGCAAAATCATTAAGCTCTGGAGATGTGCCATTAGAAGTTCTGGCACATGCAACTGCTAAAGGGATAATTAAAATGTGCCTGGGAGGTTTTATTCCAAGTTCTTAATACAGCACATGGAAGTAACTTTACTTTTTCATGTAAGTTATTACGCCTCCCACCTGCAGAAGATTCCATCTGTCACTTTGTGTCTGCGCCAGCACAACCCAAGTGCATAAGCTACAGCCTCTCTTTTACAGTCCCCCACACACGTCCTTCTATTTCACCCCTACTGCATTTACAGCTCCCCTCTCCCGTGACAGCCCCCTACACCACACCAGCTACCAGCGACCTTGATGAAGCAAGAACAGAGATAAGAGATGGGCTCAAAACAACTTGGAAATAACACTGCACTCCGTATTGACCACTATGTTATTTTTCCATAATATAGTACAAGAGTCACAGAAGAGGAGATGTGCTACCATAAGTGAGAAACAATTCAATTTGAGGACAGGGGCAGCAGCGCAGTTCCACTGCCCTTAACCTATCAGTATGTGAACACCTGCAGAGACAGAAATGCAGAGGACTTTCAAATTAAGATCATGGCTTGTTAAGCAGAGTCTGTTACTGTGCACTGAGTTCACCACATGGCATTAGGTTTCCATCTGACACCTCTGCCATCTCTAAGCTTCCCTTCCATCTAAGTTTAACGCAAGTGGCAATTCAAAGTTCAGAACAGAGAGGATAAGACCCTTCCAGGAAGATCCAGGTCTTGACCAGATTGAGCTTCAAAAACCTGCTGTCTGCCAAGTATGATTTTCCAGCCCAGCTTGTTAGTATCGCCCGGAACAACCAATCATCCCACGGTCCAGCCGTTCTGCTGGACCGTCTGGCACCTGACCATTGTGTTGCATGTTTCCGGTGGCAGCAGCTACATACTCAGTTCGTGAACAGCAATGGTAGTGACAGAACACAGCTTTACAAGCATTGTCTTTGAGCGCCTGTTTTGATAGTAGAGGGACTATTTGCTGTGCTCCCAAGACACTGATTATCATTTAGCCCACGATCAGGTGAAGTTTAAGCTAAAACAGGTTTCCCCATTTTGAAATGGGACAGCAATTTCAGCTACAAACAATACCGGCTCCTACCTGAGGTTTCATACTTTCTTCAGCACTTGAAGAGTTGCAATGGCTTTTCAGTTATTTTCAAAGGAACAGGGTCCTGTATGAGACCATCTTTTCCTTCACCTGCACAAGTAAATAATATATTTAGTGCTAAGTAAGAATGAAACTGTCCCCAAAACAAGGTCTGTAATATTTTTTAAAGGAATTCCCCATAATCCAGAGCTCTCACAACTGAAACAGAGTTTATGCACTCCGAGAAGTAGCAAGACGCACATTCCTGATCTGCAGAGCCATCAGACCCACAGCCTGCCCTACCCAGCCCGATGCAGTCCACCAGACAGCAAGGCCGCCCCCCCCCCCCAGCACTGCTGCTCCATTTACAGTTGCTTTCAGGCTAAATTATGTATAACGTGTGTTTGTATGTCTCAGTCAGAGACTCTGGGGAACAGCCTCCACTTCAGCCCCCTCCAACACCCCTCACCCCTAACCACAACACAGCCCCTTCATCAATAACGAAGGTACTGGACAAATAACATGTAACTGGACAGAAATTAGAAGCTCCTGCAGAAAATACTTTAGCCTAGTGGAAAATACTGTACCCAGAGGTGTTTTGCTGCAGATCTGATTCCATTTTAGACTTGCAGGCAATTAAGTATCAGCAAAGCTTTATTACATACTTAGGAAAACAAGGAAGAGTCAGATTTCATGTTTTCCAGGAAGAGAGGAAATGAAGCCTTTCCTTCTCCCATGCTGCCACCTGGTGACAAATCAGGCTCCAACTTCTAAAACAGCCCAAAAGACAGCATTAGCAAGTTTTTTCAGACTCCCATCAAACACACACGCTTGCTGTAGACATTAGACACACTGCTGCTACGGCAGGCACCCAAATTATTATTTTGTTTCCAGTGGGTAGATTGCTGCTGCTGCATCCCGTCTCTTTACCTGCCTGTGCAAAGCTCCCAGCGTATCTACAGCATCTTCTTCCAACTCCAACTGGAGCCCTAGAAACCAAGAGGTCCCACCCAGGCGCAACTGCTGGCCAGTTTCTTTTACAGGGTCTTTCCACTGGTTACCAGGACAAACTTGGTTTCTCAAGTGAACAGGAGATACAAGCTGAAATGTTCTTTGCAGAACTGTCCCCAGAATCCTCATCATGGGTTCTTCTTACAAGTCTTGCCTCTCCAGTCTCAGGAGTAATGAAACAGCAAAGTTTCTGTGCTGTTTCAGACATGTATCTCTAGCTTCTGATCATCTAATAATTATGGGGATGGAGGACAGGTATTTCTTTGCAAAAACATCTTTGGAGCAATTGCTGCCTAAACACTACAATAAATCCCTCCTCTAAACAGCAAGACTGAGCAACAGTAATATTTAACACCTCTCCCTTCCTGAGATATTCATCTGCTTTCACAGCTGTTTAATTAAAAGTTCATCTCAGTAATACTGAATAACTCAAGATCTAGAGTATGCCAATATAATAATTTAAAAATCCCACAGACTGTAAGGCAACCAGACAGCCCACGGTGCAGCAGCAGCTCGGCACACTTGCAGCACCTGTAAAAGGTTTACACGCGCCTACACCTGCCCACTGAGGCTTACAAAGTGCTTTGCAAACTCTCATTAACCCAAGGCGAGAATTAACAGATCTGGATTACGCAGAAATGAACAGCAATGAAATCTGCAAAACACGAATACCCCCATATTGAGAGCAAGTTCTGTGCCCAGCAAAAAGCCAGGGCCCCTGTCAGAAATGTTACTGCCAGGTAATGAATTGCACAATTCACATTTTTGGATGAAAACAATGTACATGTCAGCCAACAAAGTACTGAGTAACACCTGCTATCTGTACGCTGAAAGAAGTACCCAGAGTTGCAAAGTCTGAAGTCTGTTGAAAGCCACATGTATCACCCGTGCAGGTGCAAAAGCGGGATGCTACCCCTGCCACAGGAGGCCCTCAACAATAAAAGTCATTAGAAGGTAAGAAAAAGCCAGAACTTACCCCACGGCTGGCACGGAGCACAGAGAAGGCTGAAGTCTCTTTGTCACTGTTCTCTGAACTGTCTCCGTTTGGAGGTTTGGTTTTATCTCGAAACTGCTCAGGAAAGCTTTTTACTAAACAATGGCAGGAACTCTTCACACACGAGTATTGCGGAGGAACAAGCAGTGGTTAACGCTTAGCAAACTCTACAGTCAGCCACAGGTTGGAAAACATCCAACCCCATGAAACATTAACCAGGTACCAAAGAATTAAGCTAGAGGAAAAAGGTCAGAAAAAACCCAAGTGTGCTTGCCCAATGCCTGCCTTTACTGTTCACAGTGACATATTCAGTAAGTCAGACTGGCCACAAAACTGGCAAAACCAAAAAATAGTAATGCATTTGCCGGCTGCCACTGGTATTTTCAGAATGTTAGAACTGCCTTACTGACTTGTCACATTTGACCACTGAAAGTAAAACCGATTCTAAAAATGCAATAAAGGCAGGGCTTGGTAAGTTCTTTTGGTGTGACTCTCAGCAGACACACAAGAACCAACGAAGGACATTTCTCTTTTAGTTTCAGACACTTTCAGAACTTTAACATTGGGATTGTAAATAGTGGGGGCATCCTTTTTAATATAAAAATAACTAGGAGTAAAAGAAATTGTAGAGTTTGTCCTTCTGTGATTACTGCAATGTAAAGGTACATGACTTTTGGGAAGACTTTTAAAAAAACACTAAAAATCACAACATTTTTATCCCTAGAACTTTAACAGAAGGTATTTCTTCGTGAACAGATCTGCATGTACACAGCATAAACTTTAAAAGGAATTTTAAAGCAATCTCTGAAACCCTTAACTGTGTTGCTTGCAGCTTGATTTTACAACAGAGTTGTACTTTTATATAGCTACCTGTAGCCATTCTTATAAAACATACACGTTCAGTTACTGAAATGTCACCTTATTTTGCAATAAAAATACAAAACTAATTCTCCTGAGCAGACTTAGTTTTTTTTTAAAAAAAAAAGTCATCATCTTCTATCATATTTTCCCAAAGCAAAAAGACAACTCTTTCCCATTTTCTTCCATTCCTCGTAGTCCTGTGGGGAAGAGGTGTGTGAGTTTGCTGGTCAAGAAGCAGCAGTCTCTAGACTCGTGGCCTGGCTGAACATGAATTCAGAGGGACTGCATGAATGCGGCAAAAACATCGGCAAGCTGTGACAGCTACTGCAAGCTGTTCTCCCGTCTCCCTTCCACTCCTCTGCTCTTCCCTACAGTCATTCACAATGGAAATGCAAAGCCATCTCCCACGTCAGCCGCTCCAGTTCCACTGACGGTTCCCTCTGCACCCTGTGCAACATGAGCTTCTCACCCTGACACTCAGAGGCTTTCGCAGTACATCTTGGCATCTGCTCAGTCCGTCAGCCCCAGTACGTCCTCCCAGGCGTCCTACTGCACCCATCATGTGTCTTCTCCATGCCTCTCTCCATCTTCTTCCACATCTCATTTTATATACAATTCTTCTACTCAGGCTCAGCTGGTAAATAAAGCATTACTATCCTCACCAAATCCTTCCTCAAAAATCTATGTCCACCATGATGTTGTCTAAGATAATGCCAACAGCAAAGCAACTCCGTGTTTTCACTTCAGGTTAACAGGGAAGTTTTTTACAGAGAGAAATGTGTTTTCATAGAATTGTTAAGGTTGGAAGGGACCTTGAAGATCATCGAGTCCAACCATTAACCCAACCTGACAAAACCACTTCTAAACCACATCCCCAAGTACCACGTCTGCCCTTTTTTTAAACACCTCCAGGGATGGTGAATCCACCACCTCCCCGGGCAGCCTATTCCAATGCTGGATAACCCTTTCAGTGAAAAATTTTTTCCTAATATCCAACCTAAACCTCGCCTGGCTTAGCTTGAACCCATTTCCTCTCATCCTATCACTTGTCACTCGGGAAAAATTTTCATTTGTAAGAATTTTATTTCTAGGCATCACATTCACCTTAGCTCGCTTTGTTGTAACAAATGATGAGAGATTATCACCCCTGGTGAGCCCCTGGCGCAGGGTGCCCCGAGAAGCTGTGGCTGCCCCATCCCTGGAGGTGTTCAAGGCCAGGTTGGACGGGGCTTGCAGCAACCTAGGCTGGGGGGAGGTGTCCCTGCCTGGGGCAGGGAGGGGGGAACTGGATGATCTTCAAGGTCCCTTCCAACCCAAACCATTCTACAATTCTATGATTAGAGCATAAGTGACTAGCAAAAGACCATAATTGTGTGTAAGTCATTCATGGCATTACGAAAAGCCAGTTACAAAGCTACAATGTTTCTTGCTGTACAAGATTCCTTTTCCCATCAATATTTCTTTCCTTCTAATGAGGGAAACATTGTACAAAATGCATTTGGAAAACGTGTTATGTATTAGTTATGTGGAATCTTTAAAATGAAAAAAAGCTATTTTTTTTCCACTAAAAACATATTTTGGAATAGTTACATGCATACCAAGTAATAACTGTCCAAGCTGGTACATAAGAAGCTCCAGGCATACCACATGAGCCACTGCTAACAGGAAAGAGCTTTACAACCTCGGGACGATACGACCAATGCCTTGATCACTCAGCTATTTCAAACCTTCACGCTTCAGAAGATGCCACTTGGCCATTTCCTTTGCTCCTTTGCAGATCCTCCTTTTCATCTTTTCATTTTCAAGCTGTCTTTCCTCCATGAATATTTGGAAAAAGGCTGGACTTTTTTGGGGGTGTGGTTTGGGTTTAGGCAGTATTTGTGGTTGGGGTTTTTTGGGTTTTTTTTTGTTTGTTTGTTTTTGTTTTTGTTTTTTACAATTTCCATTGTCCACAATAGTTCAAACAAAAACTGCTATTCAAATGAGGTTTCTTGTGGATCGACACCGGTTTCCTGCACAGGAAGAGTTGTTTGGTCCACATTGTCCACAGTTAGTATCAAGGCCTGACCCTGCTGTCCACCCTTTAAAACATGTCAAAGAAATACACAGAGTATGAAGAGACAGCTTTTATTAGCAAGTGCCTGCAATTTTCACTACTAATAGCTAGACTTTTGCTTCTTCCTTAAGAGCAAGGAAGGTAGGTCCCCTCTCAAATCAGAAGTGAAAATCATACAGTCCATTCAATGTTCTTCCTATGAAACATCACTGTCTGTGCAGATATATGATCTTGCAACTCACTAGCAGAAACTTTTAGGGGATACATAATACTGTAGGGTGGAGAGAGAAATACAGTTACATTAAGACAGACATATTTTTTAGTAAGAGTCCATCTCCTAAATCCCCTTAAATATTCATTCTTAAATAGTGTCAGGAGATAACAATGGCCTTCGGACTAGACCCAAAGCCTCCTAACAAGAATCACATAAAATAAGTTTATACTGTGTAGTCTTGGAGATTATGGAACTCACAGACACTCCCAGTATCCACAAGCTGCTCCAGTATGCACTGAGCCCATCAAACACACATAGCACACACAAACACTAAACAAAAACCTACTTCAGATTTCAACA